>OX485809.1:13232145-13665901 GCA_950295325.1 Polytrichum commune
AATCTTGCAAACTTAGATGTCAACAGCTCTCACATATTGAAGGCAATATGGACAGTGAAACCCTCATCCATTTCCTCTCCATCCATACTGGATACTTTGATTCCCAAATATACACAGATTCATAGACTTTATGCATTAAAGTCGTTTCATGCGCCTAGCATCAAATCTTCTTAACAAAAAAGGAGAAGACTATGGCACATACCTGCTAACAAAGAGTGCAAAAGTGAAAAGTGCACAGTGATTGGCCAGTCTCTCATAGTTGAATTGATACCTTCATTGTGCATTTTGTTCGAAATTTTGATCCCAGGAGAAATTGCTGAAAAGTGAAGGAAGTTTGAGGAGAAGTGCTGATTGCCAGTCTTCCCTCCGGAGACAGTTAGAAAGTCCTACTGTCCGTGTGGACGGATTTGGTACTTTGACACTTTGGGAGTGGAAGTTCCTGATTTTTCATGACATCATCATCGCTTTGTCTTTTGTCGCGTCCTCCTTGCTCTTCCTCTCCCGCCTGCCATGGCGTTGAGAGAGGAAGAGCAGTGCGATGCGGAGGATTTTCAGCTGCTTGCAGAAAACACCGTAATTGCGTGCTAAGAAGAGGAAAAAAGGAGCGAGAGGGGTTTGATTTTGGCGGACGCACCATCTCATGCTCCGCGGCCGCTTCCACGACCACGCATCATGCAAATGATGGTCATCGAGAGAGGCTCGCCGGGGTGACAACTCTTTCTTTCTGGAATAACTCCTTATTATTCCCTTCTAATGTATCTAAGAGCTTCAGATTTTTGATTCTGAACTAGCAACATGTGTGGAAAGAGGACATTGAAAGGAATCTAGTGACACCATGTATAAGTGTCTAAATCGTATAAGTTCTGGACTTTAAAAAGTTGATGATGTTTTGAGAACTTATTATAAGAAATTCTTTAATTATTTAAGAGTTGCATCTACACTCATCATAGCTCTCCAGAATCATTTATAGGAACTTATTACGCATGAGGAGATTCACTGTAATGTCATAGCATTGATCATCTCAGATCTCATTAATGTGTCGTGTCCTCATTGAATACAAACACAACGAATGCATATAGGAGCATGTGGTCCTTGTGACATAGTCAACGCTACACTTGACATTGTACACGTGTCACCATGTCACATGTTATAGTACGAGGATGTCTTGCTAAAGCCTGTAGCAGGGTTTCTCGTGTACAATATCTATTCCTTATAATAATAATATATTCTTCTTATTAGAAGTTCTAAAGTTTGAATCTCAACTCTAAATTGACTTCTTAAGAAGTTGATTCTTGGTTATTATATAGGGTTTGCCACAACGGGAGAGGCTCATAGATGAGCAAGAGCAAGAGATGTGTGAGTCCAACACCTCAATCAACAACCAATCTGATGAGGAGCATCGTCACTCATGCAACCGCAGGAGGATCTCGACAAACCCTCTCACAACAACACATGTGGCTGCCATTTCGGCGAATGCAATCTTCACTATTGAAAGCACATCGCTCCGGGATCGTATCCAAAATTTCAATAGTCTGAATTGGAGAGGGAAGGCATCTGTGGCGGCCATCCTAGTGTGCGGGTCAATCACGGTTGTTTTTGGTGTTACAAAGACAGTGCAATTGGTGCGCCGAGCAAGCCAAAAGCTGGTTGGCAAGAAAGAGGAATCATCTGATGAGGATGATAGCAATCCTTACAACATCGTGGCTAAGGGATTTTCAACGGTGCAATCCAACCTTGGGCCATGGTCATTTCAAGACCTTGCATTGGGCCTCACAGCTATCTCAAAGGTGGACCTTTCTCTCCACTCCTTTGTTATGTGTTGTAATTGTGTATATGCAATCTTATTCCAATGAAGGATATTCTTATCTAGATCAAGGGGGTAGTCGACATTCCACTAAGAAAGCTCGCCACACTAAAAGATAGGATCCCATTTAATATTTCAAAGTAATCAAATAGAAAGGTATTAGAAAATATCCGGGATATGTTCTAGCACGACCCTAAAGTGTGAAAGAATCGGAGTTCAAGCGAGTGTCCCATGTATATTTGTGCTCTGACTTGCAGCATTGGGTTTAGGTTTAAGCTGTATACAAATTGTCCTTCATCTCCACTTACAATATTACGGCTTTAGTCTACACTATTGGACATAGATTTAGTGGATGCCAAGTATTATAGCGAGCTCTGGAAGTCACAACCATCACCTTAAGGGAGTGGAGATTTTTCTAGGGTGGTGGAGATTAATGTGTCAATAGCTTAGGACCTACAACATAGACACGCTTGCAATGTATTGATGCATTTGCAAGTAGATTGAGAAGAGATTAATCACTTTATAAAAAAATGTTTGTTGGTGAAAACCTGTGTAGGTGACAGAAAAATCGCCACCTAATGTACCGGGGAAACCAAGTGAGGAGATGGCAAAGAATGCTGGCTTCATAGCGCGTGCACAGCATTGGCGAGCCATGGCAGAAGCTGTGTACACATCTGATCCCGGATCATTTTCATTGCAATCCCAACTGCCAGAATCGGCCATTGTAGCAGCCGAGTGGAATCCATGCCAAGAATCACTTCGACCTGCATATGCAGTCTGCATAGATGCTTCTTATGGTGCTATTGTACTCTCTGTACGCGGCACGTCGCAGGTACACAATCTATCTATTTTGCTTCAGTTTAGGTTTGTGTTGTTGAAAAGACTAACTTAGGTGCAAATTTTTGTGTTTCAACTTGTATGCTTCCTTCTCTTTTGGATCTCATGAACCCTTTCTCGTCCCCCGGTACAAAGCTGATTTTGGCCTTCTGCTCGCCAATGTCACATTTTGCTTGGTGTTGCAGACGAGTTCCCCGACAACGGGAACCTTCAGCCTTTATTTTAGGAAGAAATGCAAAGATTTCTTACAATCTTGTAAGACAGTCTTGCTTCCTTCCTACCAAACTCCAACTTACGTGCGATTTTGATAATGACATTTAGAAGCATCTCGGCCATCAATGGCAGGGCCCCTTAGATGTAGACTTCTTCGAATGGCTTGCATATGGCCAAAATGGGCTACGCAACGTAGCTGGTGGGACTCATTTAACTATCCTTCTAGGAATCTAGGACCCAAAAAATGTTTCAACCTACCAGCCTTAACATTTTGGGGTCTTGGATTCCCAAGAAGGTAGTTGGGCTCATCCCACAACCTACCTAATACAATGAACTTGGAACTTTCATACCACCCTTGATGTTGAGAGAAATTTAGCTCCCTATCACCACCATATTTACTAATCAACCACATGTATATGGAAACCAACTCCATTGTAAAGATTTGGGATTACATAATCTTTTCATTTCAACAAAATATGAAAAGATCCAAACGATGACAAAGTTGACATTCTCAATATGAGGTAGCTAGTGAAAAAAAAAAAATTCGAAAAAATTGGATGGTAGGATGAATGAGGACCCTCCGTAACAAGATCATGGGAAGATAGTCTTTATGTTGCAAAAGCTTGATTCCTCCACTTTTGTTAAATGTACACAGATTATTGACATGCTAGTGAATTCGGGCGCATCAGCGGATCCATTTTTGGATGGACTAGCCCACGGAGGCTTTGCTCAGGCCACGGACAAATTGATCACAGAAGTTGTGCCACACATCAAGGCTGCGTTTGAGGAACACTCAAAAAGCCAGAAGGACTTGAAACTAGTGATAGTGGGACACAGCATGGGTGCAGCTGTGGGGATAATGGCGGGGCTAAGATTAAAGCAAGAATTTCCCAATGTCGAGTGCTGGGGATTCTCTACCCCTGCTTGCGTTACTTTGGAAACTGCACGCGGTTGTAGAGATTTTGTCACTACTTTTGTGGCAAGCCATGATGTTGTGCCACGATTCTCAATCACTGCAGTGGAACTTTTGCGGAAAAGGATATGCGACTTCGACTGGGAGGGTGCTGAGAAGATTGCCGGTGGAGATGAGGATTGGGGCAACATCAAGGCCGCAGCTGATAATTTGAAGTCAGTCGAAAAGAAGCAAGAGCAGATGTCAGGGTCCATACAACAAGTGCAGGAGGATGTTGGTAACAAGGTATTTTCTCTCACCCTCATGAACAATAGAGTTATCCTTCAAAGGTCAGATAGAGGGTGAAGCTCAAAAAACTAATAAATTAATTAATCATGAGTTTCATAGGCAGGTGAGTTCTTGCATAGCTTGTCTATCTTGTTTTAGGACTGTAAGGTAGCAACACCTCAAACCATTCAGGTAAGGTATTTGAGATACATGTGGTATGAACCAAAAACATTTATTTCCATGTAGAAAAAAGGAGACCATGTGTACTGCAAGGTTTTTTGTTTATTTTTTTTCTTCTCCAATATTGAAATAGATACAAAATTCTGAAGTGAAAACTATGTTATCGCCCCTAGTTGTGATATAGTTTGCCCTATTACCAATAACTAGAGCATTACATATTAATAATGAAAATATCCGAATGCAAGTTTTTGTAAAACGATCATAGAAATGAGGCATGCCCACGTACGTCGGTTGTCGGGGTATTCTAGGTCTTGGTTTTGGGGTTTGTCTTTGGTTCAAGGTGCTCCTACCTTAAAGAAGATAGGTTCAAAGAGTTTTCCCTCCTATTCTCAACCTCATCAAAGTTTGGTCCCGAATTTGAGTGTCTTCTCTTGGGAACATGTAAATTGAGCTTGGGAACTTCTTGGGAGCCATGAGGTTGGTGGGCTTAGCATATCTATATTTGGAGTATTAGTTGGAACCGGAGGATTTTTAACTAAGACACGAAAGTCAAGATGCATTACCAAATATTGGATGGTTGCTACTGTTCTTTTAAGGATAACTCTAATATGTCATTTTGATATTTAAGTAAATTTGGAGAAAAATATTTGTTCAATAATATTATTATTATTATATTTGGTTTGTTATACAATGTGCATAATAAAATAAATTGATTTGGGGAAAAAAGACTAGAAGCATATGATGAAAACCTCAAGTATACATACTTTGAGAAGAAATGTGGTGGAAACACCGCTTTAGATGTGTACCTTTTATAAATAACATAATTTACATGTTACAAGATCATCTTCTCTTAAAGCGCACTTCACATCTAGGACTTAGTTTGTGCCGTTTTTATCATTAAAGTCCGCCAACAAAACTACACGTACACATTATCAGAATGTCCAAAATTCATGCAAAACTCTAGATTAACTGAAAACCTAATCAATCAACCATCAATAAACACTTTCAGTTCAGACATTTTTTTAAGTTTTTCTACGTAAAAATTCCTTAAGCATGATTTATGGGAATGGGTTGACAGGTACAAGATGTGCATGAGAAAATGGGTAGTCCTCTTCGCAACAACAACGACCACAGACGAAAACAAGAGGAGACGAAGGAAGAGGAGGAAAAGGAGGAAAAGGAGCATCCTCCACTATACCCTCCGGGTCGTATCTTTGTGTTGGCTGCTGACCCGCCCGGGTGTGGCAAGTTGCCCACAGATCGCAATGATGTGCCAAAGCAACGGAGCTCAGGTGCTTTTCCTACTTTCGAAGAGGCGAAGAAGGTGAAATGGGTGCTACACGAAGCGGATCAAGAGGAGCTCAAAGAGCTTGTGATCTCCCCATGGTGCATCTCTGATCACATGATTGCCAACCTTGGGGAAGGTCTGAATTACCTGCAACGCAATTGCGAGCCTGCATTTGGGGGACCTCCTCCTTTGTAAGATTCTTACAAACCATGTACTCCAATTTTTCAAACATAGAGCTATTGAGGTTGTCTCTTATTCATTATTACATGTAACATACCGGCCATACATATATGAAAGCTCAAGCTCTCTTCTCAATATGCGCCTGTCACTCCACCTTTTCTGAGTGGGAGACTTAGATGGTTAATCAACTTAGAGTGAGTTTATTACACCAGGGTCCAGGACCACAGAAACTCTGAATTTGAGCAATCTTATTGGTCAAAAGGAAAAAATATGGACCCAAGGTGTTTACACTAGGTTGGGACTAGGATTCGAGGCCTAAGATTAAAAATTTCGAGCACTATTGTGGCACCACTTTCTCATCATATCTTATCGTTCTTGACTCAAGATTATACTCCACTTAAGATGCGAAATCAAAGTCTAAATTCCGGTCTGATCTTGAGTCCACAACATACGTGAAGGAGTGTTTTGTTTTGAAACCCAAGTTTCTTGGACCCAAACCCTAATGTAACATTCCCATGCAGATTTTAAGTAAAACTTAAGCAAAATCAAGTAGAGATAATTAGCATACATGTATGTGATTATAGCTTCTAGTCTCTCTTTGAATTCTCTCCTCTATCGACAGCTTCACTGAAGCTGTTATATATCAGGAACTCGATCAACAAGTCAACTGGCTAGAATTGAACTTGTTTTGGTTCCCCACACACACACATCACAAACTAAGTTTGAAAGAAATATCCGTACTGGTTTTCACAACTAAGTTTGAAAGAAACAGGTGCTTATTCCATTGCTTGGTGCAGTAAAGGCTCTCACTGAAAAATCTCAAATTTTTTAGAGTAGGTACCTATCATCCCCGCATGTTGAATGAGGAATTGCACCGAAGCAATCATTCCAACCTACTTTGAGCCCATTGTTGAGACCCCTCATATAGAAATTTTGGGCAACCAATTCCAGTTGCTTTCCTATCGAAGGAGAGGCATACCTTTGGGTTCTCATATTGCTCAATTGGGGTTGCTAGGGATGCTTAAATGTTCCTTCACTTTGACCACTTGTAGCTTTTGCATCCTAACTTCGGGATTTGAAATTATGAGCTTCGTCAATTGCAATTCAGATGATATAATTAACAATCCAATCCAATGGCCGATATTGTATGTGGACCTCCATGTTCACAAATGCATGACATCATCTCCTGCATCACCTAAGGGGTGTGTAAGCCCTATGGTGGGCACTTCCAACTCCACATACAATTTTAGTTGTTAGGTTGGTTTGAGAAAGTAACTGCAAATTATGCACATCGTCATTCAAATTTCATAATATGAATAAAGAGACAAAAGTTATGAGAATAAAAATAGAATATTTGTCTTTCATTGGTAGCATATACACTCCCAAATGTGTTCATTATTGAACCTAGAATGTGTCTAGAATTTGAGTACATGGTCCAATCTCATTGTAATAACACATCGAGTTCCATTCCCAATTGCACGCATTGCCATATACTACTTAAATGTAACTAAAGTTCGGCATCGAATTAAAAAGTTGAGTCATGATCACATAAGACCCACATTACACAAGTAGAAAACTATGCCCAAAATTTTTATAGCGGATTTCAGCTGCGGTTCTTTTTGGCATAATTTTCTATTACTAGTGTTATAACTTACCTTACATCTAATCTGAGTTTGCCGCCTCATCACATGGTGGACAAGTCAATGAGACTCAATCTACCAAGAAACTTAACACAATCTAACCCCGATAAGACGACACCTCGATTATACGACGCATTTCCCGTCGACCAAACTTCTTAGTGTTGATTTATATCAATATTTCGACTACGACACTCATAATACGACTCTTTTAGGCTCGATTTGTCCTATGATGAAGGAAATTAATGTGTGCATGGGGTGGTACCCACACTGAGGGTTGGTTTTGGGAACGGGAAGAACATGGTGAATTCATCAATGGGTTAATCTAAGTTAAATCAAGTTAATTGTTTAAAACCTTAGTTTCAAAATAAATGTTGCACTTTTGAGTCCTTGGGTTTGGGTGGAGGTTGACATATTTAGGGATTGTTGGATTTGCATACTAGTATTGTACAATTGTGGATTCCTCTTCTTGACTTGAAGCTTATCCTCACACCTGAATCTCACATTTCTTTAGGTTGGAAATTTCAATCCTTGCCAACTTATACTCCTAGATTTGCCCATGCCACTCTTCAATGTCGTGGCTCCGACGATGATGACAGTCTTGTGTGGCGGATGCTTTTCATTTTGGTTATGATTTTTTAACGATTTTAGTGTTGATGACCACGTCTACACACAAAACAACTTGCACACAATTTGGTAAGCATTGACCTCCTCCGCAGTGGTTATGGCATCGGAAGATGTTTACAATATGGATGAGACTAGTTTATTTTATCGTGCCCAATTAAACAAGACATTAAGTGCAAGGAAAAGTTTGTGGGCTCAAAATTTAGAAGGATCGTTCATTCTTGTTCTTATTGTAAATATAACATGCATTGACAAGTTGAAATGTGTGAGTATTTACAAATCTCTACGCCCAATATGCTTTGGAAGGGGGTTGCCAACAAATTATGTGTGGTGGTTTGCAAACCAAATGGCATGGATGGCATCATATGTATTTGAGAGTTGGATGATGAGCTTGAATGTACATTTCAAATCTCAAAAGCCTTATATACTTGTAAGACTTGAAGCTCCCCTCAACTAGTCCTCAAGCATATAGTTAACCAGCTCTCCCTCCATGCCTTTGGGGTGAGTTAAATGTTCTTAATTAACAGTCATTACTTAAAGGGCGAGAACATCATGTAACACCATAGTCCCAACTAGAGGGTAGCTTTTAAATTAGATCTCTGAGGGTGGAGTCCTCTAGTCTTACAAATGGTAGAGTCTAGGTGGAATCAGAGATAGAAAACGTAACTAATAAATAAATACACATTATAAATAGTGCCTAATGTAAGACATGCTATTTGTGTGTTGCTCTCGAGTGTGGAGAGAGATGAATCCCCAGATCATAAGAAATAATTAGAGGAGGTCCAAGATTTTACTTGTAGATTGGAGTGCCAATTTTCCCATATATGATGTACATGAGAAATTGAGAATGATAGAAGTAGCGAATAAATTGGCAAGTCACATTTCCTCTTTGAATCTTGGAAGCGAAGAAATCCTCGTTGAAGAACATGTGCAATTGGCATGAGAGGAAATCGTTGATGCAGAGTACATCATGGTTGCATTGGTGGATTTAGCATGGAGTAGAAAAGTCCATTCGGGTTTAGATTTGAACGAAGAGCCAATGAAGGGGAACGATGTAAATGAACAGCCAACACCAACAGTCAAGCTACCTCTCATGCTTGCATGGATGCCCAATGACTATCAACTTTGCAGTGGAGCATCCTTCCCAATTTAAGGTTGTAGACGTCACAAACATGCAAACTTTTATGGATAAACTGAATGAGACGTCCATTCCCAACAACATCAACAACATCATACAATAGATCCTTACTTTTGTAGCGTGTGATACGGTGAAGACGCTATCATTGGGACTTCATCCTTTTCCAAAACTCCATAACGTATGACGTTGTGAGCATATTTCTACAACACAAAAAACAACTCTCTTTCATACTTATGCATCATCATTGTGGACAGACAATGACATTTCACATTAAAATAGGGCCATGTTATTGACTAGTACCTCGATAGTACGACATTTGAGGCCCAAAACGGCATAACTCTGCAGAGAGAGAGTACTGTACGGCGTTTGGATGATACGACACTTTTGCTTGCGCGTATTAAGTGTGGGAGAACAGGAACATCAGGAACTGCACCGGGCCACTGTATAATAATAATATTGTAAGTTATTCATACGGACGCCAGACAGCGTTTATAAGTGAGTTTTATAAGTGTGGTGTAGAAGGGTGACAGTCGGTTGCAGTCTCAGGTTCTTCTCTGCCCTTTTATTTATGTCCGCGTCTCCAGCACCCCCTCTGTCGCCCCCTGCAACCGTGTGTGCTTGTGGCAAGGAATATCGTAATTAAGTGATGAAGTTACGGAGCCCAGTTTCGATCCCCGCTCATTCCTTCGCCAGGTATACCTTACATCAATAGATCGATGGATCGATAGACAAGTAAGTTTGAGGTACACTAACTTAACATGCGCAATTAGGTCGCCTTTACGAAACGCGCTGGATGAGTGGTGGCAGGAACGGGGGAGATCAGGGGAGGAGGGTTACATCGGTCAAATCCGACGGTCGAGAAAGCACATGCAACGTGGCCTCACCAAAAGCTAGAAGTCGCTTTCGTAACCGGTTGGCCGCTTTGTTTCGCCGAGGTGGCACTACACGATTGGCTCTGAGCACACAGGTTTGCAGACGATAACCTCGACATCCCAGCCGGTTATGATCATCTAAATCGGTTATGATGACAGGTGACCCACTGTTTAGGTCACCTGCGCGGCTCAACAAAGCGGCCAACCGGTTACGTCCGGTAATCGTTTTATTGGAACCGGTTATCGGTGCAGAACCGGTTCTGTCAAGCTGGCTCGCCCGCGGGCTCGCCACCTTGACATAACCGGTTTTGCACCGATAACCGGTTCCAATAAAACGATTACCTAATACATCGCCCATAGACTTCTTCTTGAAAAGGTTGCGTCCTTAATGACGCAAATTACCGTCAACCAGAATCAAATTCCATAAACTTATCATTTTTTTAATGTTATTCATCCACATAGAAACCACGGAGAAACAAAACAAAAACATGTTTTTGAGGTTATTATGGTAAATAAATACTCAAAGTAGTGTGGAATGTTGATGAGGTAGAGTGGGGCGACCTAATTGCACATATCTGTGTAGTTGTGTTATTGTAACGATGGAAGGAAGGAACCAATATTCGTCCCAGGCAAGGTTAGATTCGTCCCCACCTCTTTGAGTTGGGCCCCCCTCCAAGCTTATTGATGTAAGGTGGTATAGTAAACACCTGTCCCTCGTAGGTTTGTGGTCAATTTATTTCGAGTAGATCCCTCTAATTTAATTTAGGGTCTTTAATGTTGATTATGGGGATTGAATCGTTAAATAAAAACCACTTTAAACTAATTGAGTTCGTTTTCCACCTTGGGTAATGTTGTTGGGAGCCCAGTTCAAAGAGGTATACATTAAATATTGTTTTTAGCGTCGCCAATTCTATTGATCTTTCTGAACACTAACCGTAACCAGATGTGTCATGTCACCAACACTAAATGTATACCTAACATTACTTGTCATTCCTTGTAATAAGCGTTACAAGATTGGGCATAATAGATCTCCAATGTTGCAGTTGTTGTCACTTGCTAAGTGGTTTTTCATCCAAATTTGAATCAAACCTGAGATCATTTCATGACAAAAATGTAAGGATGTAAATTGTACCAAAAGTCGATGAACTAAAGTAATGACAAAAGTTCCAAGTGATGACAAAAGTTATAAACTCGTTCATAAGAAATGTCATTATAAAGGTTACCACAATGACATAAAATAATACCATTTGACACTAAAAGTGCAATATATTAGTGTGTAGTCCTGACCATTTGTCATACACACACATGGCACAGATGCTTGCTTTGCATGAAAGCCTACGAGTTAATTAAGTTAGTGGCAGCCTTGCCACTGGGGGAATGAGATCTTAATTGAAGTTGTGTGAGCTTATGATTGTCCAGTGCAAGGAAAGCTATCCCTCATGATTGTAAAGGAGCTGCCACCGGCCGTATTAGCCCAACTTCCAATAGTGTCTGAAACTTTTTCAACTATGTGGGTGTTGTTTGGTTCGTGTTCTCCAACTTCTACCACTTGGATTTACACAAACGGAAACTTGGGTTGCATTAGCACATCTACAATGTCTCATTTGGTTATGCTTATTAGAAGTGCATAAGTGCATATTCATTGATTCTGTTCATTGCATACATAAGTCATCTCAACAATGTTCGTTGTTGAGTGTGAAGTAGTTGATAAAATTCGAAGACATAGTCCAGTCTCTTTCAAACGTGCGTCTTCATGATGCCTTGTTCTTTGATCATCACCTAATCACACACCAATCAACTATAGGTTTGTGATTAAGAAGCGTAACTGAAAAACACCCGCATACGTTAATTATAATGTAGAAAAGCTCAAACAAATGATGTAGTCCACTTGCTCAAAATGCTTGACTCATACCTTCGTTACGCTTCTCCAATGTGCATTTTTGAGGGTCTAGTGGCATTCGGTTGCCTTTTTACCTACGCAAATGGACTTGGTTTCGTTGTGTTGGGAAATGATTTTAAAATTATGACATTATAGAATGCTTGAACACACAGAGGTTGGCCCCCAATACACTTGGGTCCCACTTACTCTTCGTGACGTGGCAAGAATCCTTGCTTTTCGTGCAAGCCTTCAAGTTAGCAGTAACATAGTACCACGGGAGACGAGATTTCACTCGAAGTTATATGAGCTTTATATAATTGTCCGGTGCCAACAGGGAAGCCAACACACATGATTGTAGAGGAGGGGAGGTGCCACCGGTGACCGGTGGGCTCACCGGTGGGCTCTCATTAGGACCGGGGTCCAAGGAACTTGGGGTCCAAAACTATGTCCGGGAACAACCGGCAGTATGTTACATATGAACCGGTTGAGTTTAAGAGATACCCGGTTGAAGTTGGAGACTTCATGAGAATTATCGATGATTTTAGAGGAATCTATATAATATATTATAAATGAATAAAAGAAAACCGGAAGATGAAAACATGTAATTGGTTGGATTTAGAATCACTAGGATCTTGACCGGTTGTGCCTAAAATCTTTCTAGGCACTCGTCCAAAACACCCCTTAATGGACTTTATTTCCGGACTCAAGATTGGACCCAAGCTTGAAGATTGGAATTTGCAAACTCACATGAGTATGTCTCAAGTTGGGGCATCATAGTGATGCCAAGTCATCGCTGGTTTCGTTCTTCGTATTTTGATTATGAATCCTAGTGTGAACTCTTTGGGTCCGAATTTATGTTCTTGATCAATGAAATTGTTGAATTAATAAGTTGCTATGGTCTTAGACCCTAGTGTAAACCCACCGTTAAAGTTCGATGGCATTTGAAAGCGGCCTTGCATCAATTGGGACATTGTGACTCATGTGATATTTCTTGTGGCCCTGATGATTGTGGGCACTTCGAACTCCACCTACAAATTGGATCATTGGATAGGTTCGGGAATGTTCTCATCCAATTAGCAATTGTGAATCACAAAGATTTACATTTAAATTTCAATATAGGAATTGAGATGCAAATGTTATAGGAGGTCGTTGAAGATTCCCAAACTTTTTGAATGATCGCACATGCCCTCTCAATCGTTTCACTACTAAACCTAGAATGGTGAATACATTTTGTGCACGTAGTCCAATCTCATCATAACAATGACTTTTTGGGAACCCATTATTAAGTACATGTCTTGCCATATACCACTCAACCAAAAGGTAACCGTGCTTAGAACCCACACCCATCCTCCGGCACCTATCGTTTTATCCTTAAATCGCCAACAAGTGAGTGTGACGTTGCATTACGTAAGTCAAAATTAAGAGTGATTGATCATATGCAGCATTAAGCACATAACAACACCACTTTGGCCAAACATAGTCGCGGTGTAAGAAAGACATAAGAATGCTTCGAGAAGAGTACTAACTTTCACCCGTTGTAATGGTTGATCTAGAATCTACCCACTCGACAAGGTGGTGTAGAAGTGTTTTACAAATAGTGAACAATATCCTCGTTTGATAAGAGGTCCTCACCTGCTATGAGATTGTGGGGATTCTCCCCTAACAATCCAACTTTAATGGATCCCTCCCCCAAATGGATAATGTCAAGTTCAATTCCTTACATGACTTTGCAAAATTTTGTAGGTCTAAGTCATTAAATATATATGGAAGTGTTTCTTTTAGGCACACTCACCTTAGGTGTCCGATTGAGAAGAGTGGCCAGATAAGGCTTGTGTATACCATGTCATACTAAAGAAATATTATTGTAAAGAATACTATTTTGAGCATATTTATGCAACTCAATAAGCATGCACAATATCACATGTAACATCTTCTGCACACCTAGCAAACATTTGCTCAAAAGTAAAAAGATACATATTTAAGATCAATCTATATACAATGGAGAGACAATGGAATACTTGGTGGTGGTCATGGTGGTGAGGCCATCATCCTAGCGTTCCCCACTGTTTTTACCTTGAATATTTGAAAACAATCAAAGAAAAGGTGCACATTTGAAAGGACCCCCCCCCCTTAAAAAAATTAATATGTAAACAAAACAATAACAAAATTTTGGAAGAAAGAGGAAACAAATGAGAAGGGACTATCTTGCCTACAAACTAAAAAGTTTCTAAAGAAAATGGATCACACTTAATAGATTCTACCACCCCCCCCCCCCAAAAAAAAAAAAAAACAAAAACAAAAAAACTTTTGACCACTAAAAACAAAAAATGTGGAAAGGTGGGCATACCACAAGAGCAAAAGGTGGGCGAGGTGGTAGGCATGGAACCAAGTGGTGGACATGGCATGTGTGGGGCATGGTGGAGGGGGGGTCATGGGCATGGGCATGGAAATGCATGCGTATGGGGTGACACATGGACATAGGGGCATACATACATAGGAGTGTATGGTTGCATGAGCTCATGGGATTGGGGTAGCCCAAGAAATTAATTCATAAGCATAGGTCCAACATTGTGTGGATGCACATATGGTTGCATGAGCTTAGGAGGTTGGAATGGCTTGGGTACTAGTCCACATGCACATGTGCAATAGGCTGGGACAACACATGTCCCAACTAGTTACTACTATACTATAATATTTGAAAATACATTATAAAATGCCATGTATTCTTAGGGCGATCACACCCCCTTACGTTTCATAACCACATGCGATAAAAATTTGCTACCCTATATTACATGCCATATATAATTTAAAAAAGTATGAATTTTTTTCTACATATACATAATCATTGATAATATCTTTTTCATATTTTTTTGAATTTTTAGTCAACCTCATTTTTGTAGTAATTGTTTTAGTTCAATTCTATGTCATTCTAGTTAGAAATGGTATGTTTTATTTGAAAAATAAATCTTCAAAGTTGGTTATTATTATTTTTGACTATGCAATAGATACCATGTATATCTACTTATGGGAAAAACAATTGATAAAATTTTGACCCATTTTGGTGATGCTTTATGTAAAAGTAGTTTTAAAAAATAATAATAATCGCATGTGGTGTTCAACTTGACAATGCACCCCCAGGCATGTGTTATGATAAAATTGGCATTGACAATGTCATGTACACCTAGGTAAGTGATATGGCATAGGTACCACCCACTTCACAAATACCATAGTACCTTTACCATTGCAGCACAAATTAAACTATTTCAAGGAAAAACCAAAAAATGGAAATTGTATTTTGAGAATCTTAAAAATTAATATGGAAAATTTTGAATCTTCCTTAAAATCCAGGATCATCAAATCCAAAATACAAATTAGTATTCTTGGTCTCCTATAAAAAGTTGAGTTGATAAAGGTACTACGGTAGTCACTTTGAACATTTTGAAACTTGAACTTGTACATATAAGTTGTAAAGAGGAAAAGAGGAAAAGAGGAAACATAAGAATCATGACACATGAAGAGACGATGAAAACGGTGGTGGATTGATGTTCATGGTTGGGGAGCTTACACTTAAACATGACACTCGATAGGCAATGCTAATAAGAAGAGTGTCACAATACATTTCACCTCTAACTACTTCTTCCCACATTTGTAATTGGTACATTTTATCCCAAGAAGATGAAGGGGAGGATTGTCACACCTTCATTACGATTTTTAGGGGTAAAGTGCAAAATCATCTTTCCATGTGTAGGTGTAAACAATAACTTTATGGATTCTTAAGCCTATATTTACACCATGGCTTGGGTTGGCTTGATACCAAAAATGGTAAGAGGGAGGATTCACACTAGCCCCACGGAGTGAACCTCTTTGTGTATAGGGGAGTGCCCAAAGGGGAGTGCTATGTGGAAGTAAGGGCACTTGTGTGAATGCAAGATCCTAAAAGCATGTGCCCTTAAATTCCATAATGCATGACCTTGAAGGGCATCCCTTGTGTAAAGACCATGTAAATCAAGCCCTACATGAATATGAATGCAATTAAAACCTTAAACATGTAAACTCTCTTAAATAAGCGCCACGATTTAAAGAACTTCAAAAGTTCTAGGTCTTTATGCCCTCATCAAAATTTGTAATCCACATTACTATCCATTTTCCACACGCCCCATGCGCTTATCTTTGACAACCTTAAAAAATGGACATCTAATTTAAGGTTTGATGCATATTGCAAACATCATGAATAAATATATTTTTAGTATTTTAAAAAAGGGAAAACATAACTCATTGGCTTGCACGAAGATAAAATATATTGCTCATCACCATCCACTTTGTGCGCATTTCTAAAAGCAATGCATAATTTGTGTCCTTCTTGTCCCACATAATTGGTCATTCATCCAAGTGGAGAGCATTTCCTAGTATCTCTCCCATGTGCTTTTCTATTCATGAAATGAATATTTCATCCATACCCTTTGGATTATGTCCACAAGCCTACGGACTATACCCCATAAATTGCTTTAGTACATGGATGTTTTGTTGTTACCATAACTCAGTCATTCACATTCATCTCACCAGTCATCTATGTAGTCCATGATCACTTGAATTCTTAAACGTGTCCATTCCATCCTTGTTTCAAATAGCTAGACCATCTATCAACAAGTTTAGCTTAATCGGTGCTAAATGTTTCCCAAATTTTGTCTATGTACTCCACATATAGAATTACATAAGGTACATGTCAATCTTATGTTCTCACTCTTCTTAGTTGGACACCTATATGCGATTGGTATATATGGCAAGGCTAGATGTTAAAAACAAGCATAAAAAGAAGAAGAAAAAAGAAAAAGACATGTGTAACAATGAGATTGGACTATGTGCTCAAAACATTGACATCATTCTAGGTTTACATGTTTAACATGATCGGGATTGCGTATGTTTTCATTTGAAGAGAAAGAGGATAGCTATTATGATATCCTATAACTTCTACACCTCACCTCCAATCATGAAACTTGAGATGAAAATCTATGTGAAATTCAAATTGCTAACTTGTTGAGGCAATTCCTAAGCAGATCCAATGGCCAAAAATGGTTGTGGGGTTTAGGCGCACATTTTGTGAACCGACAATGTACATTTCAGTCAAGGTTGCTTTACAAAGAGCTTGAGGGCCTTTGACATGTGATTGGTTGAGAAGTTGGAGATGGTCCACATTCATTTTACACTAGACCACGAGGGCAAGAGGGACCAAGAAAATTCGAATGGATGAAAATTCTACATGGCATCCTACATGGCATCAAGTGGATAATATTTCATGGTCTACTCGATGTTGCATTGGGCTCAGCAAAAAAAAAAAAACCGCGGGTCGGTTGCATTGCAAGGCTGCAATGAGGGCTAGGAGTTGGCAGTGCAGGTGTGCCATGTAGATTCATGTGCGAGCTTAGATGCTACCACCGCAACTTCTGTTAACAATCAATCAACCAATAGCATATGATTATAGTGTGCATCAAGCGCATTGCATCCATGGTAGGGATTTTTTTGGTATTGAAACCCTAACCTTGTTCAGTTCATGGCATAAGCGCTATGGCATTGGCGACAAATTTACAAAGGTTTGAGAACAATGTGGTTAAGTTTCCAAGGAGACATTGTTAGCAATAAAAGTTGAGGAAGAGAAGGGAAACACATAAGTATGTAAGGGTTAGAAAAGAGGATTAGGTAAAGGTAGGATAGGAAGTAGGATTTGGTTAGGACTTAAGGAGGATTTAAGGAGGAGAAGAGTTTTTTCTTTTTCTTTTTCTTTTTTGACCAGTTTTTGTATGAAGAATATATACCATGCTATCTCTTGGAATGAGTGAGTATTGAAGCTATTTTTCAATAAACGTTAGTATCCAAGCAAGTGATTGGAACCATATGAGGAGGCTAGAAGAACTTGAGGATGTGGAATAATCATAGTATAAATGCCCTATACACCCAGAAAAGGAGGCCTACTCACACTTATCCACAAGAAATATGCATTCCCTGGGAATATTACCAAAATTCCCACACCAACAAATATCTCCCCATACCTACAAATAATTAAAATAAACAATCACCCACTAATACCTTGGCTAATCATACATATGTATATGCCTACACACTTAGAAGACATACACCTCATTCCACACCTTAAGAACGAAATCACTAATCAAATCACTATAAACCCCAATCACATATACACATTATGTGGCGACTTTAACCGAGATATTGCACTTAGGGGCAGGCAAAATAACAACATTAACAACCCCCCACAAGAAGAAGACTACCAATGAAAAAAATTTACTACATCACTCAATCTAGAATATATCCCAACTAACACTCGCATCTCCAGACAAGGAGGCTATAATTACACATCAACAAGTCTAATAGATGGATTCTACATCCACTCACCAGACAACAACAAATTCATCTCCACCACAAATACAAATATGAATCTAAATTCAGACCATTATCCAGTTACACTACATATCCCCCACAACACCCTTATAGCCAGATCCCCACCCCCCGCAAACACGTCACCAACTAGAATACTAAACCCAATACCACCAGAAAATATCAAAAAATTCAACATAACATTCTTTGAAGAAAACTTTGCCCAAATAAAAACCCTTACCACATTACTAGAAAACCATCAACCCTTAAGCCCGGATCAATGGGTAGAAGCCTGTACAACATTTGACCATATTGTAAACAAAATTTCAGAAACAATTGAAAAAATATGTAAAGCAGACCCGTTACCAAGCCTTACGAGCAGAACATCACAACAAGGTGGTTTTCTGCCACGAAAATTGGCCAGAGAATGGAAAAGACACCTCAACACATACCACCTAATAAGAAAAACCATATACATTGCACAACACGATCCACTCTGGCAAGCACACCCTATCCTAAACGATATACGAAACCACCAACACACAAACATCTCACACCCACCTATCACAACGGCACCTCCTACTGAACGGATTAATACCATAGCAACCATAGCAAAAAAAACAAATAAAGAAGCCAAAAAACCACCACAAAATACACCAAAGACTGCATTCTAAAAGCCGTATCAAAATACAGACAAATGTACGAAAGAAACCCAAAAAAAATAAATCGGAAAGTCTTCAAGAACACTGAAACCTCACCCCTGGACTCCATCATTGATAGACAAAACAATATACTAACCTACCCAGAAGACATCGCATCAGAAATTTACATACAACAATCCATCAGTAACCGTCCTACAGTCCCCACAAGCCAATACCAAAATACACACCCACTACACTGCATATGTGGAGTCCGACAATATCCATGGCATGACCTAGACGGATACATAATTGACAAGCGAGGAGAACCCCACACCCCTTTAAACACGTATTTTGACCAAGAAACATACAACTTTTGTCTTAAAAACCTAAGTAATAACAAAGCCCCAGGCCCAGACAAAATACCTAATTCAATTCTAAAAAATATGCCTCCACGCTTCCACAAATTACTCTTCCTATTCTTTAAACACCGTTATAAACAAAAACAAATTCCCGCATCATGGAAAACCAGTCTAACAGTATTACTATACCAAAAAGGAAACCCATCACAACTAACAAACCACAGACCTATTGCGCTAGCTAACACTATATATAAATTCTACACGAGTACACTAACCTCTATTCTATCAACATATGGCGAAAAATACCAAATATTACATGACAGTCAAGAAGGCTTCAGAGCAGAGAGAAACACTTCTAGATAAATTCAATTACTCATCGGAGCGCTTGAAGACGCAAAAGTCACAAACCAAGATATATATATATCCTCTACATTGACTTCAAAAACGCCTTTGGCTCTATTGATTACGCCAGACTTTCAACCATAATGAAAGATCTGGGATATCCCACTGATTCCATAAACCTCATAGGAAACATATACTCACAATCCTCAACAATATTCACTGGCGAACACTTCGGAAAAACCTCACCAATCCATATTCAAAGAGGTACAATACAAGGTGATACCCTTAGTCCATATCTATTAATCATATTCCTAGAACCCCTCCTCAGATGGCTACAACAAGAAAATAATGGATACACTTTTGGCACATCTAAAGTAAAAATCTCATGAGCAGCATATGTAGATGATCTTGCAGCAATCACCAATAAACTAGAGACACTGCAAATACAACTCAACAAACTAGACAAATTGTGCGAATGGGCAGGAATGGACCTTGGAATACCCAAGTGTGCAATAACTGGTTGCCCAAACAAATCCAAACTTCACCCCACAACCTTTAAAGCCTTAATCCAATCCACCAATATAAATTACAGAAATCAACCTATACCAGTTTTAAACCAACATGAACCACACACGTATGTAGAAATAAACCTTGCACCATCACTCAAATAGGAAACACAAATAAATACTACTACAGCTAAAATCATCAAACAATGTCAAGCCCTTGCAACATGCCCAGCTACTATGAAACAAAAAATAAACATGGCAGATACAGTCATACGCGTTGGAATAGCATACAGCTTCTACGCAGTACCTTACTCCATACCAGCTATAAAAAAACTAGATAAAAAAATCATAGCACTTCACAAAACGATTTGCGGGATAACCAAATGCACATCTAACATCGCTACACAACTCCCACACAACCTATTTGGAATCGAAGTTTTCTCACTACAAAATGCCTATCTAAGATGCATTGGAGAACAACTACAAAATGCCCTCAATGATAAAGTAAGAATTGGGAAAATATATACTGGTCTATTACAATTCATACTCGCCAAATATGGGGGCTCTCAAGAAATCACCCGCATTAAATACCACCACTGTGTTAGATCACCCATCACTAGAATATTGTTTTTGCTCAAACATAAAGCCGGAGTCCATCTAAAAAACACAATAAATAACTTTCTACTAACCCCATCCTCACTTGAAACTGCATGGATGCAAGAAGCACAAATGCTACATGGCCTAAACCCCAACACCTCACTTAAACTAATACACAAACTACTTATACATAATATAACCACACTAGACCAAATTACCATGCCTAATGGTACCACTCTAATGAACAAGGACGAATTCAAAATCTACCACTCCACTCCTTCTAAACTTATCCAAAACGCACTTAATATAGCTAATCAACTATTCTGCCACCCCCCTGCAATCAATGCTCCCTACCTTGCCAACAACATCACCCAACAAGATCCCTCAAAAACAAATATATAATAAGAAATCACAACATCCTATCTCACACACCGACCGCCCCCGTACACCCCCCTAACTTCTCCATCCCCCATCTACCTCCTCCCCCCAACAACATGCTTAAAGACCCCCGACAATTCCCCATACACAAAATACTCGATCACAAACAAAAACAATCTAATGACCATAATGGAATAAAAAGAACAGTCACATCATACCTATGTCAATGGACCACAACAAATAACAACACATATAATAAATGGCGAACCCAAAGGGACCTATACCCCTATTGTGAAGCCAACATATGCAATCACAACACAAACCTGCTTATCCAATATTACACAGAAAGACAACACAAGCATTTTTCAAACATCATTAACGCCTACTTCACCACAGAACAACACCGAGACACAAAATACGTCACACCTACCACAATAATTCCGTTAGCACATATCTCTATTAGTGAATGCAACCCAGAAAACGACATTGAAACAAACTCTGATACTATCCAAACACAATTCGATGTCGCTCACATATACGAAGACAATGGAAGGCATCTCATCACCATCCCGAAAGCTATACTAACATGGCTATGGAAACAATACCAATTGGCAAAAAATACCACACATGATCTAGAACCATCTACCCAATCATTCGAAACTGAAATTGTTTGGCTATACCAAATATACAAATACCGTATCCCAAAAAATGACCCACTAAAAAGAGCCCAATATACAATACCAACCCAAATATTAGATCTACTAATTACAACATTCAATATTAACCACTCATATTTTTCATCCCCAGTTACATGTCCTACACAATTCACCCAATTCTACTCACCATTCTCACGAGACATAATATTTGGATCCTTAGGTAAAATGTTTGACTATAAATGGCAAGGAATCGGATACGCACATCCTCACAACTCAACAGACCTACAACAAGCCATTCACTGGGCACGCATGGCGGCCTAAAATGACCCTTACACAATCACTATAATTATATCCCCAGACACTAATTGGTACCAAAATTCGAACCCACACACAGGCCCATTCCCAGACACACATGTCATTGCCCATTTTGCCGCTGACACAATCACATATGAAGAACCAACAATACCCCCCGAGCTCAATATCACAAGGAAAGAACCATCTACCATGCAAATATTTTGTATCCATCACCAAAATAATAACATAGGTACCTACGAACAAATGAAGTTAAATGACACAACAAATAACCTCCAAATACTACAAAGCCACACTCAAATTGCACCACCCACCCCTCCGAACATCACCGTTAACCCTAGTAAAAAATGGACTAAATCAAACTACCCAAACACACCCCTACACAATAATATCCCCACCCCACAACTTCCAAACTACCAAACTAACTTACCGCTAAAATTCCACCCCCAATTTAGCTACTACACGGACGGATCCTTTATAAAACCCAAAGAAATTGCCCCTGGGGTATGGAGAACAGAAAGAGTTGGATACGGTATCTATAGCCCCAAAGGCTTAAATATCGCCAAAAGACTCCATGGGCATCAAAACATACTACGTGCAGAAATGATGGCTATACACAAAACACTAAGAATCATCAATACACAATTCCCTAATGAACCCGCATTTATATTCACAGACAGTCTAAACGTATTATACCTACTCAACATACAAATTAAACACCCCACTCTCCATAATAGTCACCCAGACCAAACCACACTCAACTCCATGGTAAAAATCCTTCAAGACCGTACACAGCCAATCACACTATACAAAGTCAGAGCACACGTCAACATTGACGGTAATGAAAAAACGGATAAACTAGCAAAAGACGGGTTAGAATTAGAACACATAATTGCCATCCACCCATATGAACATGCCCACGCCACCCCGTACTATTATCAAAAGGACGTCTGGGCCTCGATGGCAGACGTCCCATACAAAGGCCCAGTAAGATTCTTAGAAAATAAATTAAAAAATATGATAGGGAAACCAATATAGCAATCATGGCCACACAAACCCCCAACACGTATAAATGGACAGAAAATATAGACATTGACAAAGAACTGTCCAACGAATTCTGGACAAATCCCTTAATCACAGACAAACAAAAATCATGCCTTATTAAATTCCGCACATGAACATACATGGGTAATGCTAGAAAACAAATGTTCTTCGGTCACCAGAGGTACCCCTCTATCACGTGCCCTATATGCAATTCAAATGATCCAGACACTTGGCTACATGTACTACTGAAATGTAACCAACAACATATACACTCACTACGAATTAAAAGACATAACAAAGCAGTCGGAGAAATTAGGAAGCTCCTAATCTCGTCCGAAAAATCCCGATGTTTTATTCTCATGAATGCCAGTACCTTCAATAATAATCCCCAAGAAAATATTGTCCCCAATTGGCTACTCCCCTGCACATGTAACACACAAAGATGTCATTGCAATGCAAGATTTCGACCTGATATACTTTGCGTTAAAGGATTACCATATCAAAATGACCCTCCCATTGACATTGACCCTAACCTCACCATACAATTTATTGAATTCACATATTGTAACGACAAATTCTCCCCAGAAACAATAGAAGCAAAAAACAACAAATACAAACCATTGATTGATAGTATCGCTTCCAGAGGATGGAAAATCGAACCACTTATTGTCATCACAGCTGGGGCCCGAGCTACGGCCCACATCCCATCTATGAAAATACTAGAAGAAAATCTCAAAATACCCATGGTTACCATCAAAAATACCTTTAAAAATATTAATACCATTGCAATACAATATGCCATGTCCATCCTCCTCCATAAGAGGAGAATTGAAAACCACCAACCGCTCCCCCAAAACTTAGACCCTCCATAAAACCCAAAAACTTACATAATATTTAATATCTATTTACAACTCAAAATAAGGGATTGGTGCCGGTTGGTTGGTACAAATTTCCTGCCTTTTACTCACTTGCAGCACCAAGTCACGTCTTACATTTTAGACGATCATACGGACTCGACTGGAATCGAACCCGGAACGTCTTAACTCAAACATCCTCCCACAACCAACCGAGGAATCATGACTTGGTGTTCACTCTCATTACAAAAACACTGATTATTCTTAAAAGGCATGCACCCCCGTGGGCCATGGTCGGCCCATGTTATTTGTTTCTCGGTTACTATAGTGTCCATCCTCGAAAGAGGAGAGTAGTTTTGTCCCAGCTTCCCCATGTCCTGTGGGCATCGGGTTGTTGGCATTACGAACGGACACTCTATTCACGCCGGCCCCTGAAAGGGACCGGAGTTTCTATCTATCTATCATAGTATAAGGAAGTTTGACGTGAGGATAAATGTGATGGTACCTAAATATGATATTTAGTGTCACTTACTTTTTGGAATTATGTAATACCATAACTATGTATTGTATATCACATATTTTACCAACAAATATGAAATTGGTAGTTTGGACATTAAAGGACATTAACAACTTTACTTGGTAAAAAGTGCATCGATAGTAAAAAGGTATAGCATTGTGTACATCCAAATAGTAGGTGACACTAAATATAGTTACTATTGGTTGATGCAAGTACGGTGAAGTAATGGTGGTTGGACCGGTAGCACAATCCTTTCAAAGGTGAACAATGTCGGAAGGATAATGCATAGAGTAAGCAACATGAGCTACTCATATTATAGGTTTAAGTCATAATACCGGTAAATTAACATATTACCGGATACCAATAAGCGAAGTCCGACCGGAAAAGTCAAGAGTGAATTAGTCACTTAGTCTATTCCCTAATTTGATAAGTATACAGTCAAACAAGGCACTTAAAGATGATGTCAAAACTATTGGTCAAGGTAAGGCAAATTACATCATCTACCAAAGAGGGCAACATAACTAGTAAACGGGGAGAGCTTGGTGGTTCCAATCATGTAAGGGTCCCAATAGAGAGTCTTACTTGCGGACATATACAACAACAGTACACTAAACATAAAATTTAGTGTGGCTTACTATTTGGAATTACACAATGCTACATCTATTTACTGTACATCTCATATTTTGTCAACAAATGTTAAGTTGGTAGTTTGGACATTATATAGAACATTGACTACTTTACTTGGTAAAAAAAACATTTCAATAGTAAAAAGGTATAGCACCGTGTAAATCCAAGTAGCAAGACACACTAAATATTATATTTGGTGTAGTAATAACCGGTAACATGACATAACCGGTAGAGGTAGTAGCAGTCACAAGTTGCGGTAATATGTCAAAATTGGTAGTTGATATCTTATGTATTGAAAAACATAAACTACAAGGTACCGATTATGATACTAATTTATTTAGGACATGGCCTCCATTTGTTCATGGTTAAGAGAAACCCCCCTTGGATATTCTCCAATGGACCCTACTAGAGGTGTAGGTAAAGGAGGAATGGCCACATTCATGCATGCAATTGGAGAGGCTTAGTGATAGACTTTGGCTATTGTGCAAACAATACATCCATTTGAATTAGATTGACAAACATTCCATGTGGGGATCTTGGTTTCACGTGCGTTGATGCCTCTAACAGGCCGAGCGGAAAAAATGGAGCTTTGGGATGAACTCAATGTTGACGTACCTATGGATCGTCAATAAATTGTGGTTGGCAATCTCAACATGTTGGAGATGAGGCAAGACAAAACCTCACTTAGTGCAAAATTGATGAGTAGACAAGAACCATTGTTGTGGGGAAAAACTCAAGGGCTCCTTGCAAGTCTCCGATTTTGATGCTAGCGATGGTCTTAAATGCCCGTGGTATGACCTACAAGATGATGGGATGCGTGTTCTTGCTTGGCATGACTGAAACACTAAGCCAAAAAAGAACCGCAACCAAAATCGGGCTATGATTGTTTTGACCAGCTTCATTTGTAGTCGCAAGATGACTACAAATTTGTCTTTTTGGTTTAACAACTAAAATTTTAGGAATTTGGAGACGTGTGATATACTATTGGAAACGTCTTGAAAATACATGTCCGAAGTATATTACACACCCCAAAATTCTAAAATTTCAATCTACTAGTGTATACCTTTCCATAGCATGGAACCTCACCAAACTAACACATCAAGGAACACACCGTTGATGATGATGATGATGTAACATCAAACCGCCATCTTATCAAATCAAGTTGAGTACCCTTTTTCGACGTGGAGCAAAGTGGAAAGCCAACACCGTCTACCTTTTGACACTAAAAACAAGATGCAACACATTTAGAAGTCCGAACCATGTGGAGAACCATTTTTTCCTCAAAGTCGAGACGTGTCACAAATTGATATGAACGTTTCTCGGAAAACAAAGCTACGGAATTCCACCAAGTGGAGGTCTCCAAACATGGCACGTTCGCCTCGGCCCAACCCCGCCTTGAAATCTACCTTAACTTACCAACGGTACAAAATGAAGTGAAAGATTCTTGAGGAAAGTCGAGACCCACAAAGCCCAAGGAAGGAGAATTCGATCGAAGATTGAGTGGATTCCAATTTGTGATCACCTCACCATTTTGTTTTATTGTAGTTTGGGCCTCAACATCATAAATCCACTTAGTTACTTGATCATTCACCTTAAAACAAAGGATAGGATGCGAGGCTCTTTAGAGAAGGTCTATACGGACTACTTTTTCAACTTATATGCAATAAATTCCCACATCGTATATATTGGGAATCTTTCCTCCAAGATCTCCTACAACAAATATCTAAGGCACTCTAATATGGTGTGTATGACATCTTCGACAAAACACTCTTTGTCGAGGATCTTACCTCCGCTTTAAAGGATATGATGGATATCGCTCTAAAAGGATATGATGTCGTATGATTCAAATATGAACTTTGAAAGTGAGGGAAGTTTTGAGGCAATTTGCAAGAAGCCCCATGGAGTTGTAGAAGGAATTCTTCATGTAGTGAAGTTCCGTTCATTTGTGACATAGTGTTCATCCTCCATTATAGGTGACCTTCAAGTCAATTTCATGTAACAAACTCTAGGACCATAAATATGACCTTCACTTTCGAATTTTATGTTGGATCAATATTTTGATTGGCCTTTTTCTTAGTTACATTGTTTATTTTTTAAAAGTTTTGCCTATTTATCATTTCCACTTGCCTGAGAGGCTATACTTCAACATTGGAAGACATCGTTAACATCTCAAACACAAGATTTGGGGTATTTTAGGTCTCCCGGTTGCCCTGCCTCTCACTATTTTTTTGAAACTATGTCATAGAATTACTTACGTTGTGTAAAAAAACATCCACTATGTTTAAACAACATGTTTTTGCACAACATATGGTAGTGAGCTCCGCTTTCAAGGTCATGAGACAACTCACAAGTCATCTCTATTCCCTCCGTGTGGTCCTACCTATAATGACCTACACGACGTTGTGGACTTGCACCCTATATGTCCTCCATTAGTTAAGTCAGCCAATCGCTTCAAGTAGTCTAATTAAGGCAATTTCTTAGATTTTTGACTTTTTGCTTGAGACCTAGCTTGAGGGATGCAATAAGCAACAAGGCAACATGTACCACCCCTTTGGGGCAACTTTGCATTGATGTTGTGTCTAGATCAAGGTACGTGTGGTCTGTTCATGGGAGAGGGACCCAACTCTTGATTGATTTTTGTGTGGTACCCTCCCACATCTATGTGTGGACTTCCAAGTCTCATTTTGTGTTGCGTCTAGGTGCAATTCAAAAGTCGTGGTTGTATCATGGTGGCGAGGTTGTTAATGACCAAGGAGACCATTATTTGTAACGTGATCTATAGACCCTACTATTTTGGATTGTCTATAAACTATGTTGCAGTCCCTTAAATATAGTCCACTTTCACTTTACACTACACTCGAGGCCCCATCAATTACAAAATTCGATTCCTATTTCCCACGGCACAACCTTTGGATGTTTTTCAAGGGCCCTTAGATTTTCATGGTCACAACTCATGGTCTATTTGTAAAGTGACCCTTAACCAACCCTCAATATCCCCCCCCATCCCCCTGCCAAATTTCACCTAAGGTAGATGGATCTTAAACAATTACTTTTCTTCTTCTTCCAACTAGCCCACTTCTCCTAAGATACAAAACACACAATTAGTATGAAATGGTTTGCAAATCCAAATCAAGATCATAGCCACTTTCCTTATAATTATCAAAGCTAATATGAACAACTTATTCATCATCAAAGTGGAGATCCTCATGCTTATCAAAGTGGTCATAGAGACTCCCCCCCCCCAAAAAAAGTTACGTTGATCCAAATTGAGCTTAGAACAACTATCTCAATGTGAGCATGCATGCAGTCCTCCAATCTCTTTAAGACACATGTATTTTTAATATTTGTTGTTGGAGACACACCATATACTGATCAAATACACATGTGTCCGATTAAGATAAGTAACCGAATTAGACACGCCTCTCTTTCTCTCTTTCTCTTTCGCTCTCGGTACTTGGAAGTACTATAGAATACGGAGGCCGACCTCCCTCCCTCCTTCCTTAACTTACGTACACACTCACTTACTTACAACATAATGAGAATGATGACGAGGTGTGTGTGTGTGTGTTGGCAGCGCCAACTTGCATCATAAAACAAGCCCGGGTACTCCTCCAGGCCCACAGCAGGCGACTCATTACCTGGCACCCCAGTAAGGACAGGTGTGGGGGACGAGGGTGGGTTGCCTACCTGTCCCGAGCGAGGCTTCAGGCTCCTAAGGACGTGCCATGCCCACACTTCCATTCCGTCACTAATCCAATCACCTTGGCTACGATGATGCATTCGCCCACCACTTTCTTTCATGACTTTACAAACCGATTTAGCAATAGGGTCTACCAATTTCATTGGACTCGTGAACCAAGTTCACAACCGATTTTGTATTTGATCTTTCAACCGATCTATGTATTTATGTTGCGAACTACTTCGTGATTTGGTGTTTGTATTCATAACTTGACAAAATCAAGTTCACGGATTGTGTAAAGTGCATTTCGTAAAGAACGGTACATCATGTGTGAGATTCTCCTGGTCGTTCCTTGTGACTAACTCGATTGAAATTTCTATTGGCTTCTGTTATCCAACCTTGGACCTTGTTTGTAGTGATTGTTGCTCGTTCATCGTCGTTAATGTGGCCTAATAATGTTCGATGGTTTTGGGGATCGTTTCGTCGGACAATGGGTTTGATGTGTCCGAATACCCATTTTGCAGCATTGAGGAACGGACTGTATGATGACAAACGGAAGTAGATGTGTCCAATGTCTTCAAAAGCTGGTTGTATTTCACGAGATTTGTGAAATGGGACGTTGTCCATGAGAGTGAACCTTTGTCTATCAAGGCTTAGGAATGACCTGGGTCTGAATGAATTCTAAAAATTTGTTTGTATTGTAGGCATCGAGTGCGACATCTTGTGCAATCATGGCTCCTTCATGACCAACTGCAAACCACCAAAGATAAAATTTGACCCCTTTGAGTTGGACGAATTCGTTGGCATCTTTGTCCTCGACGACCTCTTCCAAATTGACGAGTGGAAAAAATAAAGTGAAACCAACCTCATCCATGTGTACAACCTCAACCATATTGCCCCCGAGCTCTATAAACTTTTGACACCACTCTATGCGCTCGCTAAGCCATTCTTCATTGTTATAATCAGTTGGTTCACAACACATCAACTTGAGGGTAAATCCAACTTGACTTCGAATGGCTTTTGGGACACAATTGATAGATACATGGCATGGGAATTGAAAGTCTTCATTCAACCGACCATGGAGAGATTCCACGGCGATGAAAGTAGCAAAACATGTGAAGAAAATATCAGAACTTGTAAAGAATATGCATACAAACTTTGTCAATCTTCATGCATTACAAAGAGTACATTTTCCAAAGGTACACACACAAAGTTACTTAGGGCCACTTCACACACGAGACTGCGGGCCCATGACTATCGCACTTCAAGCACTCTCATTGGTGGTAAAGGCGGAGCCGGTCCAAGTTCGCTTCACACTTACGCTTGAGGGACCAATGGAGTACGTGAATGCAAAATGTCTCCATGAATTCTTACATGACATTAAATGGATCACATTTCATGACCACTTGGACTACTTTCAAGAACCACCTCTTGGAGGGGAGACCTACCACAAAACCGGGAGACCAAGACACTCTGAAATCTCACAACCCGTTGATTTATTGTATTTCATCGTACGCGAGGACCTTACATGAATGGAAATTCATTAAAATAGCATATGGTTGAGGACCCGGTCACATATGACATCACACTACACTCGGGGCCCGTGACCACACTGCATGATCTGAAAGTGCCTTGGGACGGCATTTGGACATTTTCTTTTGGGCCCTCAGAATTTCATGGTCACGGCTCTTGGCTCGTGTGTGAAGTGGCCCTTAATTATGCAGGAAACGAACGAAACAAACAAAGCGCCCCAGACTGGACAGAGAAAGAAAGGGAGAGAGAGAGGGAGAGGGAGAGGGAGAGAGGGAGAGAGGGAGAGAGGGGGAGAGAAGGCAGAGAAAGGGGAGCGAAAGAGCAATAATAGCTCTGCCGCACTCCTTGTAAAGCTTCTTCTTCGCGCTTGACTCGGGCCGCTTCGCTTTCTCTCTTAAGTTATTATCTCGCAACCAGGGGCCTGCAGGCAAACCGGCGGATGCAAGAACTTACAACGCTTTGTTCTTGTGTGGATTATTTTTGGTTTGGCTGTGACGAAGGCTGACGAGGAGAAGATTGAGCAGGGGTTAGGTTTTTGACAAGGCAAGTATGGGATCACCAATATGAGTGTGGGACGGGATAAGGAAGGAAGGAACGGGCGGGGCGTGGTGTAGTGTGGTGTAGTGTGGTATGTTTGGTGTGGTGTGTATGTGTGGATGCTTAGGGTTGGTTACGGTGTGTGGAAGAAAAGGAGTTCATGTCGGATCAGTTTATTAGGTTTGTGCATTCCGAGTTGCGGAGCGTGGAGGTACTACCGTTGTGCTGTTGTTGTTGTCTGCGGAAACGGAAGCGGGAACGGGAACGGGATTTTGAGGAGGGAGATGGGAGGTGTGACCTCCTCAGTGGCAGCTAGGTTTGCGTTTTTCCCGCCAACGCCACCGTCGTACCAGGTGTTCACAGATGAGGTGACCGGGAAGTTACGCATGACGGATGTGGCCCCTCGCAACAACGTGGACGTGTTGAAGTTAGCGACGAAACGAGGCAACGATATTATAGCTCTTTATGTAAGGCATCCATCAGCTTCTTTGACGCTACTGTATTCGCATGGAAATGCAGCGGACCTTGGCCAAATGCACGAGCTCTTCGTGGAGCTTAGCGTCCACTTGCGGATCAATATCCTCGGGTACGTAAGTAGGAGGTTCATTTTTGCTATCGGTTTCTCTCTCTCTCTCTCTCTCTCTCTCTCTGTGTTTCTCTTCCCCCCCCCCTTCTTTCTCTCCCATTCTCTCAAGAACGAAAGAGCACCTAAGAGGAAGCATCAGAAGTTTGAGTCACTATGAAAAGAAATAATTGTAGGAAAATGGACTATATCCGCACTACCATTCGATTGTCCAACGCAGTGCAACCAACGAACGATATTCCTTTGATGTTAGTAGCGTTATTTATCTTCTGTAGGAAGTTCCTACAATTATTAACCTGTGTAGTTTGAACTTGAATACAAGTAGTCTTCAAAATTTATCATGATACGATTGTTCAGCAAGACTTGCTATACAACTTCTGATGATGCGATAGTTATTTCGTTTAAGTCGGAGCGCTTCATGTCTCGTTAGAGAGGATGACGCTCATAATGAGATGACAGCCGGCAGGAAGGATCGTCAAGGGAACAGTGGACTGCCGACATCTTTGATAAAAAAACTCTTTACTATAGCGTTTATACGTTCTTCGTAGGAAAATGCTAAATGATATGAACAACCGGCGTCCATGAGGCATTTGTTTTTCCCTCCGTACACATTTTATCAAGGTCTCTTTGCTCAAAAAGTGCTTCAAAAGAAGAATGTGTACATGTCACCGGAATGGCAGGTCATATTCATGGAGCACCTAAGCACCGACATTTTGATGCGATAATAATTATCTCTTTTGTTGCTCTTGAACGAATGGTTTGGCAGCAAAGTATTGCTCTACGTTGACTTGTGCCGAGTCCTTGTGACAATTATGGAGGTTTAGAAAGTCACGGTGGCACTAGCAGATAGACATATTTCGGAAGTTGTAGTGTTCCAACACTAAGTTATGAAACAGCGAGAAGAGAAGCCAATGCCGTCATTCTAACTCTGTCTTGACCACTCAAAAGTAGGTCAACTGAACTCTTAGTGAAGTGGATCGGAGCACGGCATTGTGGGGTGCTGTCTCTTTAGAGTTCTCATACATGATGGGTAATTTGTTATAGTGCTTTGTGGCTGCACAGGGCTGTGTATCATTAGTTCTGCGGTCTCAGAACTGCAAGTAAATTACTGTCTATTCGTTTGCTAGCCTTTTGAGTTATTTATAATCTTAAGCATGGCAACTGTTTTGTTTTTTCCTCTGATATAGGAATCAAAGCACTGGTTCTAGAAGTGATTGCTCATCGTGGACTTGTGTGCAATGGCATGACAAGGACTAGGTTAGCATTCAGTAAAATTTGCAATAGTCCGGGTGATACATAGACTGATGTTTCTATTATAGATGTTTTATTGATCAACATCCTTGTTACGAATTTATAGCTCATAGAACTGGTTATAAAATCTTGACATTTAATGAATGGGGAAGGAGAATGTCTGAACATCCAAAGTCAAGTTTGGCCAATTAAGAATGTGACTTCCGATTGTGAGTGAATTCTGTACTTCATCCATTATGAATCCTAGTGGCAGTGACTTCATTAGAAGTCTTGAGTTAGAAGGCACATTGTATTATTTCTTGGATGAGTAAATTGGCTTCACTGTAAGAGGGACAGGGGGACAGACTACAAAAGCTTTAAGACTTGGGAAGTTCAAAACTATCAAGTTTCCTTTCAGGTCCACTACAGCGCTTAGAGTATAACAATGTTTTGTTGTAGCTAATAACTGATTTGGAGTTCTTGTTTCCATAGAAGTATGAAACACATGGCAGGTTTTCTCCTGGTTGCGGTGTGTTGGAATTTCTCCTTTTGGAACTGAACTATATGCCTTCTGTTGATCTGTAAGCCAAATGAGATGTATTCTAAAAGCCAGGTGGAATGGGTTTTGCAGGTATGACTATTCAGGATATGGTGCATCTACTGGAAAGGTTAGTCAGTTATGTGTTTTGTGATCCTTCTTGTCATTGAAAGAAATGTTCCCAAGATACCCTTCTGAAAATGTGCAACATTTATTTGGTTTCACTCGCTGTACTTGTTATTAATATCAACCCTTATCACAGTATAGAGATAGTAGAGCAGGAATTTTTATTATTTTCTTTTAAATTGTAAATTCAATTGTTTGTTTAGATAGGGATATATTTGTTCATGAGTAGAAGCTGCATTTAACAGAATGACAGCTTTTGATTTTTAGGATGGCATTGTTGTGCATATATTTCCTTGAGATTTGTGCAAGAGCTTTTTGAAAATCCAGATTATTCCGCCAGTTCTTTAGTTTCTGCAACCTGTTGTTGCATGTCACCAGCCAAGTGAACCAAACACCTACGCAGACATAGAAGCAGCATACAAGTGTCTGGAGGAGAAGTATCATGTTAGGCAAGAAGACGTTGTACTTTATGGGCAATCTGTTGGTAGTGGCCCCACTGTGGATTTGGCAACTACATTACCCAATCTCCGAGGAGTTGTGCTACATAGCCCTATTCTCTCCGGTTTGCGGGTGATGTACCCAGTAAAGCGAACTTATTGGTTCGACATATACAAGGTATGATGACTTCTTAGTATGTTCTAAGATAAGCATGTAAGGAAGTTGGAGTATGGCCTTCAAGGTTGCTGCCTATATCAGATTCTGTTAACTTCAAATTTACTCAATATAGTGGTGGTTTGACAATGTGGTGGTCCCCAACCTTATTAATCAAGTCATAAACAAAGTCTAACCTCTGCCACCAGAGATGAAAGAGATGTTTACTACAACAACTTCTTGCTGAATAATTTCTTCCTGAATTTTGTTGAAGTGTCCTGACAATTTCTTGATGTGGAATTTGCAGAACATTGACAAGATTGGTCGAGTCTCCTGCCCTGTACTTGTGATGCATGTAAGCCATTGGAATTTGCTCCTATGATTGATTGTTCTTCAAGCTAGATAATTTAGTATAATTACAATAATTGGGAAATTAAAATATACATTTCTTGCTTCTGATTTTCCTCCTAAAGTCTCATGCATCCTCGTGGGTTCCAATTGTACAGGCATATCACATTGATATATTAATATATGATGGGATGTTTCATTATTTGAATGCGTTGTCTTTCTGGTCTTGCTTGTTGGGTGTTGCCATATGAACTGATACAAGCCTCTTTGTATGTACTGTCACCTATTGGTCATGACAAAGCATCATGGGTGTTTCCTTAGGATACTACTTTCCGAGCCTTTTGAAGATATGGGAATGAAGTGGCTCACAAGTTTCTCATAACTTTGACAGGATTAAACGCTTGGGCTTATCCATACCTTTATAAATAATGTGATTGAAAAGGCTATGTTGTAATCTACATGGATGCGTTCAAGTTGCTGAAGGTTCTAATCCAATATAGTCATTTGGTGGTTATATTGAATTTTATAGTTGTCAACCACTCTGTTTCTATCCTAGTGTGTTTCTGGGGTGCTCAATAGCAATTGATTGACGTTGTGTACTTTGGCTGTGCAGGGCACGCAAGATGAAGTTGTAGATTGCTCACATGGCAAGCAATTACATGAGTTGTCTAAAGAAAAGTATGAGCCTTTGTGGCTGAAGGGTGCGGGTCATTGTAACTTGGAATTGTACCCTGAATATATCAAACACCTCCGCAAGTTTCTTCAAACATTAGAGCGATCTCCAGATGCGACCAGAAACAGCTCACAGTCACAATAGGTACTCACTTCTGGGTGAGCAGATTCAAACATCCAGTTTGTACATAATACCATCCTGTTTATGGAGGTTGGTTCGTCGTGTTTGAACAGGTTCAAAAGTGTTAGGGCACCATAGGAAAAATCCATGATAGTCTATTGGATCTGGGATTGGATAACCAAGGGATGATACGTATGACAGATCTGAAAATAGATTGTACGTCTGATGGGCAGATGTGATAACCTGAAGTTGTATGAGATTTCAGAGGGAAGCACAGAAATATTTCAGTTATGCATAAGGCCCTTGTCAACTTGTTCATGTTCAAGAGTTCAAAGTTCTGTGCTAGAAGCTCAGGTGACGTTTCAGAATCTGATGGCCGAAGTTCAGTGCAGGGGTTGCCACCAATCTCCCTGACGGTTTAGTAGAAATAAACGTTTCCTTTGAGAAGACTTTATGTTGTATCATTCTTGTGATTAATGTCTTTTAGATGCTCTGGCCCAATGCTATGAGTATGACTTTTCTCTGTCCATTTGTCTCTTCAGTTTATTTTCTGCTCTTCTGATATCTAGAGTCAATGTTTCGCCCAAAGAGTTCATTTTTTGCTGCAATGACATTTCTCTCATCAACAATCTCTACAAGGTGGTGCTTGTGGCAAGCAACCAACTAACCAATGTTGGTTGCTAATATACTCAATCCAATATTGTCTGGAATTTCAGAGTAATGTTTGATTAGTGTGTGTTAAATCTTGTGTTGGAATACCTTGTTCTACAAATTGGTTTTGGTGATTCTTTGATGCACTCATCACAATTGTCATTTCTTGAGTTTTATTATTATTTAAAATATTTAACGAGAATTTAGCATTGACCACATGCTTTGTTAAAGCAAGCACGGAGTCGTGTCGCACGGTCTAATTACCTGTCAAGATTTGGATTTTCATTGCACACATGAAGAGGTGCAAGGTGATAGCTGTGTTAGAATTAATGAACTAAGGCAACTTCTTGCCCACTTGGATGACATGAGCCTAGTAGACACCTTACATATTTTGACTGGTTGTTTTAACCAGTGTGTAGTTGATTTAACAATCACTTGTTTTAAACGATGACGAGAAAAGTAGATGAAATGGAGTCATGGAGGATGGTGTGCCGTGGTAGGAGTAGCCATGTTCGTTGTTAATGTGTTCTTAGTCATGGGACATGTTCTTGTAAAGATCATGCCATCATTCTATTGTCGTTTGGCCATTTTATCAAGGATGTAATTCAACATACTCTTCAAGGTTCAATATATTTTCAAAGCTAACTGAACATTTAGTCAAACATTCGTGCTCACACCGTCATCACTTTCAAGAAGCATAAGCATGTAAACACATGAGGACCATGCTAGAAAATTCATAATCATGAAATCTAACAAATTAGATATTGATCTTGATTTAGAATAACCATATTATGCCTTAAGCAATGCAAATGTTTGATCATAATGTAATGTTTAGGGTTAACTTGAGGTTATATGGATTCAATGATGTGATTAGCATATGCCTCAATGTAATTGAAACAAACAACTTTATTGTGTATTGAAACTCACTATGTTGTGGCTTAGTAGTTGGCCAAGGCTGCTCATCATATATCCATGTACATAATTATCTTATAGTCATTGGGTAGCAATCAAAGAAGGTTGCTTGGAACACTTGCTCTTACAATACAAGTCATGGAGGCCACTCTGACGAACATGCTACATCACATTTATATAGTTTAGTCATTCTATTATGCAATGAACTCTCTAAGTAAAAAGAGTTAAGAACCAATCACCAAAGCATATGCAATGACCAAACTTTAGACACGGTTAAACAAAAGACTAATAAGATTGCAACCCCATGGTTGATAGACATCAATTGAATGTTGTAGTTTGATGTGATTGAATCGATGTAACATGATTGTTAATGTATGGCTTTGGAGGTTTCTTACAAACCCCCATTAAGGAACATAGGCCTAATTTGGTCATTGCAATCATTGGACACCTACGTTTGGATATAATCTTGTCAGTTCATGTCACTAAAAGGTCATGTTCATCCATACTTAACCCGATACCAAAATACACGTGTTAAAGAGATTGGTCTACGTGCTCTAAAATTTATCAACTAAATACATCCATCCTTTATTCTAGTTGGAACTGTCTAATTCCAACTAGATCTATCTATTCATTAGAGTTGTCTAACTCCGATGAATAACATTCATCTTTCCAATTATGGAGTGGTCTAACTCCAGTGCACCTCATCGAGAGTTGTCTAACTCATGTGCACATGTTCTCAATATGGAATGGTCTAATTCCAATGCACTATATGCGGAGCTATCTAACCCCAATGCACATGCTGTCAATATGGAGTTGTCTAACTCCAATCCATCCATCTTCAACTAGGAGTTGTCTAGCTCCCATCATCCTCTGCTTACACACTGGCACATGTGGTTAGATTATTCAATCATTCATCAATATTTGTAGTTACTTTACAACCATTATAGTCTCAATAGTCAATATAATTGGGGGGAGGGGGGAGGATACCTATGTGGCCTTTTTATGACTCATTGTTAGTGGACCTCATGTATTTGAGTAGTATGAGGTAGCAAACTAAAAACATAACCAAATAAGGCCCATCTACCTCAAGGTTGCAATAAGTGCCTCTACCGTAGAGTATCATAATCATCCTAGGCATCTTCCATCAAAATAGGTCTAAGAGCATGTTTACATGAGAGCAATTAGGTCATGGCTCTTGAGAATCCTTGAATTCTCATTGCTTGAGAGTGTCATGGCCCCTGCTTTTGGTTTACATAAGGGTAGTTTTCTACCACAACCCAATAACATCTCCAATGGATATAAAAGCTGCATGGAATCCCACATGGCAAGTATGGATAATGTTGGCCGGGATTTTAGAGAATTTTTTGGGCCAACTCTTGAAGGTAGGCATGGCGGAAGTTAGACTAAGGGCTTGCGCCCTCCAGAATACTTTGGACAATCGATGGACTTCTCTATGGTCTCATCCAAAAAGTGGGGTACCATGGTCATTTAAGAGCCATGACCTAATATCTTTGGTGTAAACATGCCCTAAGTTACTACACCGTTTATGATATTTAGTGTCATGTGTGTAATAATGTTACTTAGCTTATTTTGAGGCGTATGCTAGGTTGGACTAATGTAACTTGGCGTTCAAGTGCCCTCCTATCATCTTGGAATGATTACGTTCAATAATGTTTTGAGTTGTATGCTAACTACATTACACAGTGGTCTACACATGACACTTGCCATTAGTATGCTTGAGAATATCTTCCTCATGCATTATTAATATGTAAACACATGACATGTGCCATTAGTATGCTCAATAATAACTTCCCCTCGCATACTAAAATGCAAAAAATCATCTCAAGTATCCCAATATGACCCCAATGTGCTACGTCAAATGCCATAATGTAAATAACTTTTTCACCAAAAAATTACTTATGTCGACAAATAATATCATATTGGCAATTAGTGGACGTGACAGGTTGAGACCTCTAGGCATCTAGTTTAGGCCCTTCTCAAACAATGTAAGTAACACTAAATATCATAAACGGTGTAATAAGTCACTACGCTAAATATGATATTTAGTGTCACCTACTATTTGGAATTACACAATGCTATACCTTTTTCTATCATTCATGTAAATTTTTGACCAAGTAAAGTTGTCCATGTCCTATAATGTCCAAACAATCAAGATCACATTTGTTGGCAAAATATGAGATATACAGTAAATAGATCTAGCATTGCGTAACTCCAAATAGTAAATAGAATGTTTAGTGCATCCCTAGTAAGTCACTGCTAGGATTTGTTTCAGTTACACTGCATGCACGGCCATAGGGTCCCCTTTCACCTCCCCCTTCACACTGAGCGCGCCTGTGGCCTTCTGTGAAATCACGAATTCAAATCCACCCTCTCTTCGTTTTGCTTTGCTTGTTTTTTTTTTCTTTTTGCTTGCTTGTTTTGCTTTGTCTTGCTCGCTCGCTCGCTCGCTCGCTTGCAATGGGGGGCTCCTACGACAGTGCCCCGCATTACCGGCTCCACCGGCGGGACGACAAGCTCTTCCTCGACAATGTCCACCGCAACATCCACATGGACAAAGTAAATCATGAAAATCATCGTCTATTACAATTTCTTCCTCGCAATTCTCGTCATGGTCGCCTGCACAATTCTTGCCCCGGGGCTAGGGTTTCGGTAGTGCATGAGCGGAGCAGGCTGATTTGGATTTGGATTTGGATTTGGATTCGAACTCGAACAGCCTTGTGGCTATGTCCGATGATGGTCAGGAGCTCGTGTTGTCTTAATTACGGTAGCTTTGTGCTCTTCGTCAGGAACTAGGTAGTGTCTTATATAGGTGTCCGTGTGTGTTTGTATATATGTATGTATGTATTTTTTGGTCCTAGAAATTGACAGTCGGTTTCGTGTATGCTGATCTTGTGCGAATTTTGATGCCTCGTGCTTTGGAGTTTGTTAGGATTCTGGAATTGTAGAATGAGAGTGTCGAGTTTGGAGATTTTCATCTTGTAGAGTTTTGAATTGGTAGTTTTCATTCAATTTGCGGCGGAAGATGCTGCGGCCGTGGGTTTAGGGTTTAACGGAATCACTGTAATGGCGTTGGTACTGCCAGGTGGTGGTTTTTTGGTTCATTATTTTAATAATATAACTTTGGTCATGGCATTGGTTAATTTTTGGACGTAGAATGGAATTTGCAACGCTCTTCTTAAGATAGATCAGATGTGTTGAGAGTGTTATATTGTATCCAGTTGCGTTGTGCTACAGTCTTGCAAGGTTACCGGTCCGGGGGCTTTTGTTAGATAACCATTTTCATTTTGTGGACTTTCTCATTTTTCATCAACGTTTTTAGTGTTGGAGCATTGAGAATCAACATTTATAGATATGAGATTGTCCACGAAATGAAAATGAGTATTGAACTCAACCGTCATTATCTTCTCATACTTTCGTCTCATACATCATCTAATTTCCATCAACATGATGGTTTAGCGAAAACTATTGAGATGATGTATTCTATATAACACGGATGAATTATCACAGGGAAGGAAAATATGTGTCATGCCATTATTCTTTAGTCTGGCAGGACTCTCTCAGTGTCTCATCTGTTTTGTTGTATGGACATTTGGAATTTTGGATGCAGTTGAGCATGAAGTTTGTGGACAGCGAGCAATTTCAAAGGTGGAAGCTATGGACCTCATTTGATTGCTAATTCCGAAATTCTCCAAGTATCTCGCGCTGTCAAGAATTCATCAAGACCTGTCATCGCAAGTAGATAGGTTTTTTCTGTGTATTAATTTTGCTTATAGAATTTCTCGAGATGAGGCTTTTGGGGAACTAATGGCCTGAATGTGCAAACCTTGTGAAGTAATAGTCTGTATATCTTTATTAAACTGCTGAGCAAAATACCTGAGAATATAAGAGATTGATTGTGAAGTTGATGCAAAATTACAGCAGTCAAAGCTGGAAAATGCGAAGTAGTCTAAGTTGACGGTCATTAAGTTTTCAAAGAAGGTGTACTAACTCGTCTTTTGTTTGGAAGCAGACTTCGGGACGTGAAGCAATTAGGTCAGTGTTCCATGCATTTCTGTCTTCATATTTGTCTATAAGAGTCCTGCCAGATATTGTTTCAAAGATATACGCTGAGCTCTGCATTGATGAATATTTCTATATCCATCTGTAATTTTCCAGAGTTCTTCCAGTGCACACCTGAAGCATTTGGAATTTTATTTCAGTTCTATGTCTCCATACCTTGTTTTAAAACGATCTGCTACCACATTGGCTACAAATTCTCTTATTCAGGTCTCTGCCATTATGTGTATCCTGGAGCAATGCACTCGCGCTTTGAGCATTCTCTAGGAGTATATCATGTAGCAGGTGAAGTAATGGATTACTTGAAGAGATATCAAGTAAGTGAGGGTAACATACTTTCACTTGTAGCTAGATAACATGTACTTGACTAGTTGCCTTAGAAGATGTTACTGATTAAATATGGAAACTTAACTGCAATGCGTGTAGGGGTAAAATAGTATCACATTTGACTAGCACATTGCTTGTCACGAATTTGTGTATAACTTCTTTTCCCTTGGCTTCTTTGATATCATATCTATGAATGTAATTGCATCAAAAAGGTCACTTAGTCAATTAATTATTTTGGTTTCCCTTGTATTTCCTCAAATATTCATAAAGAGAGGTGCTGTATTTTCCTTATTTCTTAGGGTGAAGAGTTGGGGATTGAGCGTTGTGACATCAAGAACGTCAAACTAGCAGGTGCCTGAGCTCTCCTTCACACCTGCTATTTGAATTTACTGAGCATTTGTAGAATTGCCTACGTGCTTAGCTGACGAAGACAACCGGTCTTCATTGGACATACACCTTTGACCAATCTTTGCATGTGACGATGATGTCCTTAGTAGGTAATTATGATCCGAGCACGGAGACATCTTTGCAATCCTCCGTTAGTCTAAGTCATACTTTGCTTTAGTCAATGTCATGAATCATTTGAATTATTTTGATTTATTTTGATGCTTTAAAGCTTGTTCGGTTCTTAATCAAGACATCAAAACATATTCTAGAAGGTGAGACAACTGCTGCCTGCATTTACTCTTTCTTGGTGGCCAGCCTGATCTAAACCTCACAGTGGCTTAATGGAACTTGCATTAATAGGAATCCTGCAGTGTGTGTCTTTGAGACAAGCTTACAGCAATTCTAGCTCTGGTTGCACCTACCAGAAAAGTTTATAAACCTTCAGAGGGTGTCCTCCATATTTTAAGATTGAAACTTGCTTCTCAGGTTAATTAGTGTTGTTTAGTTGTTCGAGTTTTAAAAGCGCTCAAGAGTTAGCAATAATGAGGGTGTCAGCTTATTTGTGGCTTGCATCAAGACTTTTCAGTTGCTTGTTGTTGGCAGTCACCCACAGACTGTTGTTTTTGTAAGCTACATATATGAGAGTATATCTTTGCCTCCAGGTACTGTACATGGCCCCGATACATCCTTGATTTTTGTGCTCTGATGGTTTGGGTTGGGAACACACAGGGCTGCTTCATGATGTTGGTCATGGGCCTTTCAGTCATGTCTTTGATAACGAGTTTCTCCCTCGAGCACATCCTGGAGCAAATTGGTTTGGGTCAACCCTGCCTTGTAGATTCTATAACCACTTGAGTATCCAAATCAATTGCTTCGTGTTGGTTGAAAATGATTTGGAGTCGTCTACAATTTCAGTTTCTGCTCTGAATTTGTTGTGAATGCTAAATTTTAGTTCAGCATTTTTTACAAGTGTTCTTCAGTATTATATAGTGCTGCAGACAGTGGTTCAAACCTTTTTTGGCACAGCAAGCACCTAAATTTCCCCTTTCCTCCAATATCAGGAGCCATGAGCAGATGTCTGCAGACATGGTTGAGTACATTGCTGACCTGCACCATATTGACATTGATGCAAGTGACCTACGAAGAGTAAAGGTAAAGAAAATAATTCTCTTCTGCTGCAAAAGATCTTACTGGCCATCCTTCATTTTTGTGAGCCTGACTTTGTATACTCTTCTTCCTCACGTGTGCAGTAAATGCTACCTAATAACATAGTGCAGTCTTTCCAACCATTACAAAATTGGTAATTAGATATAGGCAGTGGTAGTTGCATAGGAGACTTGGAAACTTGATGGGGATGTGGTGGGAAAGACTTGCCCTGGCACTTGTGTTGCTTCTCAAGAGTCCCTGAATTGGTGAAATGCAATCTATGTATTTTGGTATTAGCTACTGGAAGAAGTTGGAGGGTTTTTGTCCAATGATTTTAGCTCTCTTTTTGTCAGTGTATACTGTACACCTTGGGCTTGTATATTCTAGAATTAAAAATATGAACTATAATATTGATTTTCTTATAAATTTTTTTTTGCATTTTGTCAATATTATCTATGATCTTCTCTGTGCATTTGTAGATTTGACTGGATTTGACTGGATATGACAGTTTGCGCTAAAATCAGTGTTTTTCTTATCAAATATTTCACAGGCTATGATTCTTGCAGCTTCTAAGACTTCAGTTGTTCCGGTATTCCTCTACATTTTCATAGGCTCACTTTTGTTTTCTTCAAAATGCACTTTCAAATGACTGTCTGCAAAAGGTAGATGCCAAGTTATAAAATAAATGCGTGCCTTGTTTGTGCAATTGACTAGAATCAATCAACATGATTTCTTGAGAATTCTGTATCTAATTATTAATTTATGGTGCAGCCTTATGGTGAAAAACGTTTTCTGTACGATGTTGTTGCAAATGGACGCAATGGGATTGACGTTGACAAGTATGATTTTGACTATCACTAGCAATCTTCTTACTTGTCATAGCTTTGCTTGGAATGAGTTTTTGTCTCATCTGAGAGTCAGTCATACAAGGTCTTTAAAAACTTCAAGCACAATTCTTGATTGTTAAGATTGAAATAGGGAAGTGGAAGTGGTTTGAAGTGACCAAAGTTTCTTTATGACACTGCCAAAGACTACTGCAGTATCTTGCTACTTCTACAGGTTTGACTACATTGAGAGGGATACGCGAGCTTGTGGCCTTAGAAGCAGCTTTGACTACCACAGGTTCGTGTTGGATCCTGAGCATTTTCAGCATTTCTAGATTGGTGAAGTTTATTTTGTCCACACAGCTTTTAATAATTTGCACTTGATACTAATTGACAAGCATTCTTATTTTCAAAAAGCTACAGCTCTTCACCTTCATGATTTGATGACTCTGGGGAGTTTTTGATCAACGTTGACTTATTTGTCAGAAAGTGCCACCTTCGGTACTTCTAGTAATTATGGTGCACCTGAGCTCTATTCTCTGACCAAGAAGATTGCTGCAGATTGGTGGACAACATGAAGGTCATTGATGATGAGATCTGCTACAAAGCAAAAGAAGGTAAGTACAACAGCTTTTGGTTTTCTTTCTTTCTAATTCAGTGTAGCAAAAGTTTGTCTGTTCAACAGCCTGTATAGACAGATAGACCTTGGTGATAAATTATTTATTTTAAAACTTATTGAGCTCTTATAATAATTTTGTTGGTTTTTTGCGGACCCAGCTATTACTGTTTACCGGTTGTTTCAAACGAGGGCAGAACTTTGTCGAACAGTTTACACTCATGCAAAAGTGAAGGTGGGTTGGTCTTTCTTCTATATCAAAACTCTCAGCGAACTTACAGAGAACTCTCAGCGTCTTTGGGCTTGAAGACCAATGGAAAAGAATGAATTTTGAAAAATATTCTGTGAAGCTGAGATTCTAATTTTGATAGTATAAGAAAGTCCTCAAAGGTAGAAATGTATATACGCATATCCACATGCTTCCATTGAAGTTTTTGAGGCCCAGAAGACTAAAAGAACTACACTAATTTGTCTATATAGTATGTAGCATACCACTTTTTCAGGACCCACTCTAATTTCCAGGCATGTGGAGTCATTTAGAACATGCACCTTCCTGACAAGCTGTTCGGAGTTGTTTTGTGAGATGATCTTGTGTGTGGCCACTTAAAAGACTTAAGAGGTCCCAATGATTGCATTGCACACCAATTTACCACCCAATCATGCCAAGTTCATGTCCTACCGAGATATGGAGAATATTACTAAAACTCACATGCCATATTTTCTCCTTCATGTGGTCTCAGATATTAGCATTTTCTTTATGCAGGCTTTGGAGTTGATGTTGGTTGATGCATTACTTTTAGCAAATGATCACTTGAAGCTGACCAGCCATATTGAAGGGCCTTCAAGATTCTGGAAGGTATGTGTGATCAAGCTTTTTGCAATTTATGTAATAGAACTCAGGCATCACAAGTGTTGTTCAAGTTTTTTGAGTCTTATTGTACTGTTTTGACACAGTTCATTCTTCCAGTGAAGTTGAGGGTTGTGAATTTTGCAACCCAGAAATTACTTGGAAATGGTTTGTGGTCCACACTTTCAAAACTTCACTAAAGAACTTGTTCAGGATTTTGAATTTGCATATAAAGTTGAAGACTGACACTTGCAAAGGATGAGGGGAATGTGTAGTTGGATGACACCTTACTGAAGACGATTGAAACTGCTGAGCAACCTGAATTACAAGCTGCCCGTCAGATTGTGTTGCGCATGAGACGGAGGGATCTGTATCAGGTATGTATATGTGATGAAGGCCACACTTGTGGAGGATAGGTAGGTGTCGAAAGATTTATTGGAATCAACTTTGAGAGAGTGTTGTTGACAAAGTGAAAGGATGCAATAGCTCCCAAAGTTTTTAGATTGCTCACATCTTGTTCTTTGTACTTCAATGACTGTTTATGATTGAGCTACTTGAGAATCAAGGTCTCTCATTCCTTCAAAACTCTTCATTCCTCTAGACTTTCCACTTCTGGTGCATGAGATGTTTTTAGGGTATTATAATTAGTGTATAAGTTTGATGGTGAGATATATTAATGGAGCGCTTTGCACATATGCCAGTTTTGCAACGAGTATGCAGTTCCCATAGAACACCTGGAGCACTTCAAGGATGTGACCCCTCAGGATATTGTCTGCTCTCAGGTAGTAGCTTTTTCCCTGGTTTAGATGACAAGGAATTTGTGAGCAGCTAAAGTACAGGAGCGGAGTCTCAACTACTCTCTATCTCCACTATGTCCAATATAATCACGAACATCTGTAATTTGTGATACCATGAAAGGGTAGACCAATTTTGAGCAGTTTCCTATGCATGCTTGTTAAGATAGGGTTGCCTGTTAAAGAAACTAGGTCATGGTCCAGTTATTAATTATATGATCGATTGCATGTGAGTATATGTTTGCTCAAAAGGATAAATCTAGTTGGTAGATCTTGATTGTCCTGGTTATTCTTGCTGGTTTCCTTGATGCAACTGTCATCTGAGTAGGCTGGGGTGTTCAGGTGTCACTGAGTACTTTTCTCCTTGTAACCTTTGTTAACTGGAATGTACATGCAGACAAGATCTGGAGTCCATCTGAATGAGGACGATGTTCTGGTCCATGCCACTAGAATCGATTGCACACGTGGCACAGCTGACCCTGTCAATGGCAGGTATTGTACTACCAGTTTAGCTGGATCTCTTTATTGTGTTTAAGGAAAGAAATAATTCAGCCTCTTTCAAGCCATGACACCGAAAGTTTGGCAGTTTCTTGAACTGGCATTTGCTTTGTTTGTACAGAGCTTCAAGCACTTTCAAGAGGCTTGCAGATTGCCAAAACTGCTTCCAGTTTTATTGTCTGTGATATTCCATTGCAAAATATGCTACAAGCTCTCCCTCAGATCAGAAGTTGATCTCATGTTACAACTATAGATATCCAACTGTCTCAAATATTGCTGAAACTATCAAAATATCATTCACACAGAGGTTACTATCCTGAAATATCAGACATAAGTAATAAGCTATGGATATCAACTCTAACATGCAATTTGTGTGGTCTTAAATGCAGAGTTCATTTTTTTGAGGTATGTTCTTTCCCTCTTCATGTCAAATGGATTTGTTGTTGAGAATTATGAAGATACATTAACCTGTAGGGGCTTCTTATGTTGCTGTATGAGCGTTTAGTTACGTCAGAGAATTACATGCAACTCGAGGTGCTTCATTTCAGTCATTGAGGAACAACTATGGTGAAGCAGAACGTACTTTATCTGCATGCTAACTATTTGTGTCTTGAACAGGACTTTGATAGCACAGAAAATTTCTCAGTACAAAAGGACCGCGTCAGTCACATGCTGCCAGAGACATTCCAAGACAGAATAATTCGGGTCTATACTAAGAAGAAGGAACTGGTATGTTGGAAGGATTTTGCTTGAGTGTTAGATGATACAGAAGCACCCATAAATGACCTCAAGCTGATGTGGGTTGTGTTCTTGTCTTGCCAATTCTGTACTCTCGTGCTTGCTTATGAACACTCTACACATGAAAGTCCACTATTAAGTGTACTGTGTATGTCATGAGTCTGGATTTACTATGTACGTGGAATGGTGTGTAGGTGGCGCCTGTTGCAGAAGCATTCGAGGAGTTTCAAAGAAAGCAGTTTGGGTTCACAACCCAGGTTCATGGAACGCCTGACAGCAAAAAATGGAAAAAGTAAAATCACTTATTTCTGTGAACCCTCTGAAATTTTGGAGCTGTGCTCTTATCATTTCGTCAGCCCTTGAAATGGATACAACCACTATGATTCTTAAACGTCAAAGCAATATCAGCATACCTCGATAGACATTTTTCTTTCCTTTAGGGGTCGAATGGGAGACCCACACATTTTTTGTACATATGTGATAATAAATTTTGTACTTCAGAGAATATTATATGGTGTAGGTTTTACTGCGGGATTATTAGCACAATGATTCTGTTTGATGCTCAATTCAGCTGTGTGTTCTGGTTGTACATAAAGCTGAGTAGAAGATTCAACAGTCTTTCATCACTCTCTACCCTTTCACTACAGGGCCTCCTCTATGGGGTGGCATCCAGAGAACCCCCATTCATCCCTAACAAGAGATGTCAATTCTAAGTCATTATAGCAACGCCACCAAGCAAATGGACAACTCCCAAGCAGGTAAGGTATGCTGAATAATCCTATGAGTGGGTGGCAGATTGTTGTGGAAATAGTTAGTGTTGGCCACACTAATATTCTAGTGAAGGTGGAATTAATGTGGGTCCAAGACCCATAGTCTTTCCCCAAGTCTTCATGAAGACTTCTAACTAACACATTGAATATAAGTTACAGGACATAAATGACAATCTTTGTGATGTGTGATTATGAACTGGACGAGACAATTTCGACTATGATCCAACAACCTTAATTGTATGTGGAGTTCGAAGTGCTTATGACAGGGCCACATACATTATATTTTACGACTCAAGTGTAGATTCTGCTCAAGAAGAGTGACCACTCATCACATACTTTCTAGTTGCCAAGGAGGGGTTGGAGCTTTGTGATTGTCTTGGTGACCTCTACCATTGGAACGGTGGAAAGACAACGGGCTATTATGTAGCTTGCATTTATTTAATTTTAAGGTGACTTGACTCTGAAATTGGCATTATGGACCCCGGATGAGTGTACACTGTTTATGGTATGTAGTGTCACATACACTATGCGCAAATGGCCCAAAGTAGATGCCATGGAGGTCTCAAAGTGCCATGTTTGCTAATTGTAATATGATACTATTTTGTCAACATAAGTAACTTTTAAAAGTGAAAATTTATTTACGTTATGACATAAAGTGTAGCACATGGGATATTTGAGATGATAGTTTTGTGATTTAGTATGCAAGGGGAAGATATTATTGAGCATACTAATGACATGGGTCATGTTCTTACATTTTAATATCCAAGAGGAAGATATCTTGAGCACAATAATGCCAAGTGTCATTTTGTGTGCACGTTAGTCGACTTCTAGAACATTGCGTAACATAGGCATACACCTCATCACAATATTGAACATACTCATGCCAAGATAAGTGGTACCTAATGTACTAAGCTTGGACTAAATTTTTGAAATATAATGAGGCAAGGGATGAACTTCTGCCTCAAGAGTCTAGTGTCAAATTTTGAATCATGTGTGGCATGGTTGAGGGTGCATGCCCTTCATGATTGCTTGTGTAATGTGCACATGCTATATTTGGATGGAGCCTTTGGAAGAAGATGTTGGTGCATGCCAACTACTTAGACACTTTTGTTAGGGTGGTGGATAGGTTGTGCTAATGTGTGGTTTTGCAGGCCGTCCCATGTTGTAGAGGGCAAGGTTGAAAGACGTGGTTCAATTCCCATGTGGAACACAAGATTTTTAACACAATAATTCTTACATGTAGCCAAATTTTTATGCTCTTTACAATGTGTAAGCCACATTTACATCAACAACTTAGGAAGTGGGGGCCACATGCTAGCTCCACGTCGCCAAAACATAGCCCCATACACACGCCACAAAAAATTATGCATAGCCACATATGTATACGTTGTAAGACCCCTTGTCACATTTTCCATATACAAAGTCATCCCACATCGCCAGCTAGGTTTTCCTCAACCTCACTCAAAGTGCTTCAAAAGCTAGCCAAGGTATGGGCCAAGATCCAATGAATATATCCATTGCTTTTAAAATTAAAATGACTAGTCCAATTGGAATGAATCAACCTTCAAACCTAGAGGGGGCTTGTTTATACTAAGGCCCATTCAAAAACAATGGATGCATGTAACTAGACGCCACCAAGCCCGAACCATGAAGGGGTTTAATATTTGACCTATTCATATGAACTATATGAGCCTCCCCAAAGTTTCAAAATTATATTTTGAACGAATGTTTATACTACTTTTTTTTGTTGATTGTCTTGTGTCAAGAAGAGATTAAATATACACCACGTGTGACATTGATGATAAAAAAAACAAAGCATGTGTTTGCAAACAAGGTCCCCCAAGTTGTGTATTTGAACCCAAATCTTCAATATCAAGGTTCTTCAAATCAATTGGTTGGTGATAGTGGACTGAATTGCACTTGACATCAAGGGTGGTATAAAAGTTCCAAGTTTATTGGAATGCACTTGATGACAATAAAGGGCTAAGGTATTCAACTTATTTGGCATCCACCCTTTGAGAGTTAAAATAAGGTGAGTGCACCTATCATGAACATTGACCTATGGTGGATTCTAACGTATAGATACAAGTATGAAAGAAAAACAACATAGGTCATCCAATGGCTTCCAGATCCATTTCAAAGATTTAGGAAACACGACCTTGACTTGCACAATAGCAAGTTCAACTCCAATGTTCTTCATTTGAATTTGCTATTGTGCTATGTAAAGTTTCTCTTTTTATTTTCAAACCTCTACATATGCCGAAATCCAAAAAGTGTCCATGTCTTATAGGTGCACACACCTTAGTGCCAAAATGCACATACGCATAGTCGAACCTGGGAATCGATCCTCCGAAGTGATGTCATCGATCTTGGTTGCGTTCTTCGAACCTAAAAATTTGTCTCGCGAGTCTCCCTGTTGCTCCGGAGCGAATTGCAGCCATCCGGCGTAGTTTGCGTCCACTATCATACTCATACACTGGAGACGATTTTATTGCTTCTCAGAATCTTCGGACCTCGTAAATGCTAAACTAAACTTGCTACCTCATCGATCCTTTGAAAATTTTGGAAGAGAGCAGTTCACCGCAGTTTTCCTACTGCGTGGTGGAAGTTTCCTGGAGGGAAGGATTTGGGGTTTGACATGTGGATCGGTGGAACAAGAGGTTGCTGATCAAATAGAGGTCAAACAAAGGTCAATGCGTCTGGAGATCGTCATTGGGAAAGTGCAATTTGCTCGGAGGTCTTCTTGAAGGATAGATTTAGGGTTTGATGTGAGGATCGGTGGAAAGAAGATGTGAGGTTCCTTTAATTTGTGACAGAATCTAAAGCGTCGTGAGAACTACTGCTTTATGCATTTGGCAAGCATTCTGGCAGCAGAATAACCAGGATGATCGTTCAGATGTGGCGCTGGATTCTATCGGTGCCAATTGGTAGATCATGTCACAGGTTACAAGTTTTATTATTGGAAGGGTTGGAGTACTCTGTTTTTTTGATAAAGTGACAGCGACCGTTCTCCAGATCCATATTTGTACTCGGGAGTAAAAGAGAAAAGGTGTTGGATTCCAGTAAGGTAAGCGAGCCTGAAACGGACACTTTGAGCTCTGCATCCACTTATTGTAGGATGCAAAACACGCAATTAATTAGTGGAAGATGTTTTCCTGTTCCAAATTGTGTCCGTAGCCATTTTTCTTCATAGTTTTTGGAGCTCATGTGAAAACTTTAATCATTATCAATGTGAAGATTCTCGAACTCATTAACTGGTCATACGGGTGCCCCTTATTATGTTAATGATTGAACGCAGGATGATTACCGGATATTTCTCGGCATGTAGTCCAATCTCTTTTGAATACATGATGTCTTTTCTTGACCGTTCTTAGATCCACACCTAACCACATAACGCTTAAATTTAGGTGTCTGATTGAGAAAAGTAACCAAGCGAGGCCTGCATACCTTACTCGTATCGTTCGAGTCAAGTACAAGCAAGCAAGCCATTTGTGACAACAATATCACCTCGGAGGCTCATGCTGCCCTCATGCTGCCCTCATGCTGGGATCGTCTGGAAAGCTGCAATGGCAGTGGCACTTATCTGCCTTTCACCCTTTCTCGTTCGTAACAGTGTATCAGCCACCGAGGATTCTCGTTCCGGATTGAAGTCCTGAGGCTCTGGAGCTAAATTTAGCGATGTTCAGCCGCTGTAGATGGATGGTCAATGACAAACAATGGAACAGAGGAAGATTGCCGTAATCTCTGTCATACTTCTGGCCAGTGAGTAATGTACTCCACCCGATAACCATAGCAGTTGAGCTAATACTATAATATAAACAAGGGGAATAACAATGCTCTGTTGTGCATGAACTAACTTTAACCTTATCAACAACTTGGCAGGGTCAGCCTGTTCTGCTGCTGGGAAACATATATCCAATTATATAGCTCACATAGAGAATATCAGGGTTCTAGGGAGGATGCAACAATGATCCATTGGTCAAACCCTATAGTGCTTTAGTGTTCGTAGAGATTCTACCAAGATTTGAAAAAGGAGCAAATAGTGGTCGCTTAGTAATTATAGCAACCCTTTTGAATGGTGAATTAAGAACTTAGAAACCTAAGCGAAATATTACAAGAAACTTGACACATGCCACTTTAAATCAACCTTGTCGATGGAATAATAGTCATACTGGGACTTGTGTGAGCTATTTACGGTAGTTAATGTCCTTGTCAATTGCATGTACCGGCTACTTTGGGTCAGATAGTAGGATTTGAAGAAAGGGACTTGAACAAGGGACTTCCATAGATTAAGGTTCCTTTGCACGAGAACCGAACCCAATGATAGGAAACGAGACCCAAGGGAACTCCTTGTAAAATGGAATTCTCTTTTGTAAAAACCTCAAAGATTGTTTACATTTAGGCTACTATATAGGGATGTGGTATATTGTATTGAGAGAATCTAGTGGTCACAAAGGCAATTCATGTAAGCAACTGATTTTGGGAAAACATGTGTAACCCAAAAGGTTCTCATTTATAATCTCCCCCAGATAGCAAAGGGAATAATTCTCATGTTTTGCAGCAATGAGAATGACTTGTAGGTGCTGGCTAATTACATTTCCCATGTTGAGCTTATCCTTGTACAAAGATCCATTATCAAACAGGAACAATGGTTTCCCAAGGCTGATATATATTACAGAGTGCCCCTTAGCTTATACTAGCTACGGATTGTTTTGATATGCTTAATGTGTTCATATCAGAAGAAAATGTAGAAAGCTACAAGGGAAACGTTGATATGTTTTCTGGGGGTTGTATGTGATGGGTTGAGTAGCCTGAGAAGGTGGAATTGCTGACTAATCTGTGTCCGAATTGTGGTCAGTGCTTGTGGATGTGGCTAGTCAAAACATCCTTAGTCCTGATTGTACAAGACTACAACCAGTACTTTGTGACGTGATACCTGATGTGGACAGCACAGGAGCACCTGTCTATACTTCTTTCTCGGTGCGTCCTTTACAGACCCTTTTTGCATAACAATTGCCTTGTTTACGATGGTGAGAGGCTATTTACCAAGAGTCAAATGAACAAGATATTAGTTCAGAAGTGGTGGCCTTTCACTCAAATACCCAAGGTACTAAATGTAGTCTATTAAACGATGTAGCATCTGAAGAGACTCCTGTATTAGTGCTTCCAGAGCTTCTTTATTTCGCTTGTACAAAACTTGAGTACTAAATTGTCCAGCTATAGTTTGCTTTTGTGCATGTTGAACACACTTAGAAATTCAAAGCAATATGATTCACATCTTATGTTTCCTGCTCAAATATCATGTTCATGTTTGGTTGGACTCAATTCAGAGGAGTGTACCAAATTCGGTCCTTTGTTTTGTATGAGCACTGTATTATGAATTTTATACAGGATAGACGAGATTCTGCCTCTTCATAATAATTGATGGTGAATGTAGGAAGTATGTACCAAACATGTTTGTGTCAAAATACGACCGATTTTGCCTCCCCCACCCCCGTACACACCACCAACAGCTTGGAGTCCACCAACGCACCCACCATCTGGTCCAAGTCCCCCTTGGATGCCAATTTTAAATTTGACTGCACCCCCTCCACCACCTCCAAGTAAGATTTCAGAAGGATTACCATCATATTGTATGACATTGTGGACCCTATCACATGAGACATCACATGCTTGCATTCACATTTTCAATTTGTTACAAAGGGATTTAGTACTTTTGATGACAACCTTTTACTTGAGTTGTGACGAATCATGGTAGATCTTACCATGCACCTACTTACAGTCAAACTAATCAGTGTCTCATGGTATGGTCATATAAGCACTCGCTTCCAGCCATCTAGCATTCTAACTTCTGGATACAAATTTAGGTGGTATTGTTGTTCAAGGCAGCCAAACAAAACAATCAGCTCCTTCATTTGGAAAATATGCAAGTTATGGAGTCAGTCAAGACACTCCTTGGTTTTGTGGAGGTAAGATATGACTATTTCATGCAGTTGTCTATAAGTAGTTTAAAATATTCAATTTGAATAACTCTTAAAGGTCTAAGCAACTCAATCTACAACCTATGTACACAATTTCTATGAATCCCCACAAAGTCCTAAAATGACATGTTTCATATTTATGGGTTTGAAGCTCGGTTTAGTGCATCATGTCAAGGAGACAATAAAAATATAGTCTTATATTGAACGTATATTTAATACAAATACATTGAAAATCAATATACTAAGCATGTAATTCATTCAAAGGCACCCATGTTGTGTATTTGAACTTGATTCATTAATTATATTCAAATTTTCATCAGATTAATTTTTTCACTTGATTAATAAGTTAACTCTAAATATGATCACTTTTGCCACAATTTGGTAAACATAAATCTCAATACCTCAAATACATGTTTTTGTGCATCTAGAGCCTAGATTGGCCCTCTCAGATGCTTAGGGCTTATACATTAATTAATATTTGTACCATAGTATACATATTCTCTCAACACTTTTGGGTATGGTATTGTTTAAATTGATTGGGTGGTTATAGAGATGAGGTGGGTATTTGGATCCCAAAGTTTTAAGCGCTCCTCACAAGCCCTAATATTTGAAATTGAAACCCTCGTTGGATAAATGCCTCAATAACCACTCAAATAACTGGTGGGTTTGTAGGTGTCACCAAAATAACTGCCACCATTGGTCTTGACTAGAAATTCTAGTTGATGATGTCATCAAACGGAACATTTCAAAACATTTCAAAAGACTTGAAGAGCTTTAGAGGGTTGTCTTTCTCGATGTTTGGTGGACAATGAAGATGTCTGATATATATGAACATTAAATTTGAGATGGGCATGCCGTATTGGCTCTTAAACCTTTATAAACTAATTATTGAGAGCAATTCACATGAACTTGACCAATTGTAATTTTTTATTTATTTTTGGTGATGAGAGTGTCACAATTGATTTATTTTACAAAACGATTCTTGCAAAACAAGACTTTAGATTGTGTTGTGATGATTAAAAACAAACTCTTAAAATGCACCGATAGACATTCTATTGCCTATTCTAAGGATCATATGAGCCCCCCAATAAGTTTTAAAGTCAAGTTTAAACAAGTCTACAAGAAGGAAACTCTATGTAACACAACCTACTATGAGTCATATGTAACTACGGTGTCAAGAATATAATCCATGAACAAATCCATTTTAAGAAGTGTCATTTTTGACAATTTCAGTTTAAATAACAACTTTAGACAACATCCTAAGGCCCATAATGGGCTTCTTGAACCTTTGAGAGTTAAAGCTTTTGAGACTCAAGTTCGTGCTTTCCAATTCTCTATTTATTTCATGACAAGCCTAAGATCACTCATAGTGGAAAAATTGTTCATATTTTTTTTGGTTCAGAACATAAATCTACTAACTCCACCATTAATTCAAGAAATTAAGAAAAGTACATGTTGCATTGTCTATATAGGATTGAAATTGAACTACACAGCACGTGTAGAAGCGAGTACTGGATATCCACCCGGATACAAAGAAGACTTGTTTGCGAGATGCCATTACAATCGGTTGATAGTACGTCAATTTACCCTCTCACCATCAATGCGGACTCTACATTACAAATTGTCATTACATCATGAATGTTGTCACTAAGAGGAATCAACTATCATACATCACAAACCTGTAAATTCAGAAATCAATGTTGTTTTCATCCTGATTTAATGACATCAAACTACAACATTCAATTGATGCCCTACAATCATAAAGTTTCTGAATCTAATCTTTTGTCCCAAACATTTGTATGAATCAATCTAAACGTTGAGCCAACAGTAAAGATTAAGTTACCTTTATGTATGAACATTGACTTAAAATTAAAATGGGTCACATGCATTATGAGTCAATACGCACCCTCATTCACTCACTTTTGGAATGCTTGCAGGACAGTCAAAGCTTGGGAGATTGTCGAGGTATCCGATATTCTTGCAAAGATTGCCAAGCATACTATCGGAATTGGGTACGCATTGAGAAATTGTCAACCATATACATAATGTATCACATCTTAGATTTCCAAGTGAGACATGGGATTGTGTAAATTAAACCCCATTTTTCATAACATTACCAAGCAAAGCCTGAGTTTGTTCCCTTTCTAATCTGAGCAGCTCCACTGCAAAATCTCTAGCAGGTAAATTAAGGGGATTTGATTGTCCTCATGTTTATCTCAAAAATCTCACCCATGCCCTCATGCTGCCCTATTACTCTCGAGACCAGGGCTACTGGTTGGACCACTTGCTAGTCATTTCGGTTCAACAAGTAGCAAGCTCTCATAGTATTAATGATATGATGTTAGGACACCTCCCAGCTGATTCCCGGACCCACAAAACAAAACACTATAATCCATGATCAAAAAATTTCAAAGGTCTCAAAATAAATTCTCATGGATATAAGTATATTGTTTCTTAATTTGGATGCGAATCGTGCATTCATTTAGGCTGGAATATAGGAGCCTTGCGTTTGATTAGTCTCAAAATCATGACTAGTTGGGAGGGCTTAGTGATGTCATGTGTCTGTAAAAGTCTACCAAGGTTAGGTCATTGGATTGATTTTGGCAAAAATGGATTGCATGATACTGAATCCACAACACGATGGTGCTGAGTAGCTATGTGCGATCATGTTTCCCCAATGCAAGGACACAGGGGGGGACCAAACAACATTTAATCCGAATGCGACCTACAGATACATAGATCCCTCAACGCCACTTTCTGTTTTCAACACTACCACCGCCTTTATTCAAATGACCAAACCTTGCAGAGCATTGTGCTTTGGTGCCCTTCAAACTTGTCAAGCCTTCATGGACCTCTCTGTAAGCTACAAGACCTTGTGATGCATGTTCCTATGCAATACCTACATAGCTCTAGCCATTTTGAATTTCCAGCAAATGAATGTCTAATACAACAATTGATATGCCAGTTAACCACTACAATCTGTAAACCTCAATATGGGTCTCTTCACGTACACAATCATGCATTTGAGCTTGAATCATACATCAAAATTGGCCTTATCAATGTTATTGAAGATTTGGTTTCACATACACACAGTCTGAGTGCATGTAGATGCACATACAAACATATTTGTAGTCATCAATGTAAAAATTGATTGTATTATTATTTCTCCTTGGTTAGGCTCATAGATGTATATAGGTCTTGCTTACTAAGTTGATCCTCTTGGACTTTTAAGGAGTAGCAAAGCAAATCTACTTGGAACAATATACATACATGCTCATCCATTGAATGCTGACAATTATGTCTACTACTTTGCCATGGTGTTTGGGGTTTGCTGTCGACAGTGCCCATTGACGGATTCGAGGGAGTATGGTGACTACCCATATTGCAATGCATTGGGCTTGGACGAAGGACCTGATCCTTACGCAAAATCAATCTATAGATGACCTTACCAAATATATATATATATATGTCGGTTGTAAGAAGCCCGATGGTGAAAGACTCTAAACTCATCACGTTTAGCTGGACTTGGGTAATTTCATTTCTAGTTTGGTTGATAATCGTCATTTAGTTTAGAATCAATGAATAGGAGACTTGAAGCACAGTTAGTATGCTTCGAAGCATGTTGGCAATCTGAACCTTGTCCATTTGAACCCAATTTAGGTGTTGTAATCCATGGATTTTGTGAGTTGTGCGTGACATATAATAAATCTACGCAATCTTCTTTTGATGTGGAAGCTATATTTCTCTCATTGACAACAAGGCTGAAAAGAGTGCGAGTAGTTTAAATCTAGTAAATTAAGAGACCCGCAGATACAGTCTTTTGAATGGAGTATGTTGGTTGATTGGGTAGTCTTAAAGACCCCAAATTAGCCTCTCAAGGAGGTCAGTCCATGTATTTTAGTGACACCACCTGAAAACATATGGTATTGTAATGTGAGTTTTTCCAAGTTTAGAGCAATTCTTGGCAACCTTTAATTCTCTAATTTGCTAAGCCATTCAATTGAAGCCAACACATTATTTATTATAATGTTTTTAGCATCTTCATTTACAACATCCTACTTGGAAAGACCTAATTCGAAAACTTGAACAACAACAAACATCAACAAACTTTAACACAATCACACATACATACAATGTAGTGAGTTTGAACCTACATGGTCCAGCCAAACCCACAGTTGTGACAATAGTGAGTTAATTTTCAAATTCACATACATAAAACGTGCACGGTAAAGACCTCAATGCACAAGAATACAAACTAAATTGGATGGGAAGTCTCTTTGTTAAGCTCAAATTATTGTTTCATAGTGTTAAACCCAATATGGTCATATGCATGACAAAAAAGCATTAGGGTCTAATCTACATTCAAAACACAAAACCAAGCACAAAAGAAGCACATGAGGCTCCACAAGACAACCATTCAAAAATGAAGTACATCATGCTTGGCTAGAGTGGTGGAGCATTGATTCTATGGTGTTATAGGAATGTGACAAGTTCCAGAATGCCCATTGAATCTCCCTCTAGCCATAGCATGTACTCTATGCACACAAAAAACACCAAAAGCAACATCTTCAAGCCTATGACAAAACCCTAATGAGAAGAAGTAATGCAACTCCGAGATGCCCGTCAACATCAACCACGATTTGCAGCAACATGTTGAGTGGGGGAGTTCTCTTCTTTGTGCCAAAAATCAAACGGCCAATCAAAAACACCCTATGACTCGAGAGCAACATGAAGATCTATGTATGTCACAACTTGCCCAAAGCTAATGAAACCAAGTATGATGGTCATGCATTTGTCTTCAACAATAGAGAGTTTGATCTTCATCACCATCTTGTTCATTGGCACAATAACATCTCTTGGGGATCCAAGTGACTCAAGCCCCTCACATTCATCGTCCCTCAAGGGCTTTGCTTCAAAACGTGTGGGTGAGTTCTTTACAATGACCTCGAACACAATCCAAGCATGACTTCCCTTGTGGTGATATGAACCACTTGAGATAAAGGAGTATTTTCAAGGCAAGGACTATGAAGTATTACACATATTCAAAAAACAAATCTCAAATTTGATGATTATTTTAAAAATATACATGGTATGTTCTCATAGGATTTCTCATGTTGATTTTCCTTAGGCATTTTACTGTTTTTTACTTTTTTTAATTAAATAGGACCTTTTCCCCTTCATAGTGGACCGCATCCAAACCACTATTCCACAACCTGCAACATCCACCATTCTTGTTAATTGCAATGAACAGGGAGAACCAACCTCTAGTTACGTATGAACCAAGGGTTTAGGGTTTAGAGAAATAACCACTCAAAGTTCAAAACTAAAAGGAAATAATCAATCAATTTAGACGAATTTGTGGAATATACCTCAATGTCTTAAAATAAATATTTAAATGATCAACATAGGCAATCCGTCGTGAATTTGAGCCCGTTGGTCCTACACTAGCCCTATCAATGTACTAAAGAATAACCAAGAGATTAGAACTTGTAACCATGTGGACTTGGAAACACTAGGATTTTGACCAATTATGCCCAAAAACTTCCCTGAACACGAGCTGATTGAGTGTTCACCTTCGACAAATTCACTGAGCAAATGGCCATTTCTTGTAGATGGAGTGACTCAACTAAGGCATGGTTTCAATTTCAAGGTTCAACTACACAAATATTTTAAAGGTTCAAATTTTCCATGTAGTGAACCTCGACAACCCATCTTAAGGTAAACAAGTTTAAATCAATTTGATTTCATGACATTATTCACACCAAGTTGGGTGGGGTCTGGAATATGTCATGTAAGGTGTTCGAATTATTTCCTTGTGGATGCTTGTCAATAGGTAGATTCAACCTAAAAACGAGTGATGGTCGGGTGAAGCACTATCATTGCATATTGTTAGAATGAAATGGTTCATAGTAACTAATTAATGTTATGATCTTGTTCTCCAACTTCTACCAATTGGATTTCCACAACAAACTAAAGTTGCATTAACAAATCTACGATAAAGCACCTGCAAAAATCGGATTGGCTTTCAAACCTACCCAAATTCAACAATAGATTTCAAAAGTGCACATTCAAAAAGTTCTTAATTGATTACATAGGTCCTCATTGCATAACATTACACATGTTTCGAGCTTGGTCACTTTCCAAATCGAGATAGCCCCATAATTCAAGCAAGTATATTCTCAACAATATGGTAGTGACCCCCAACTCGGTAGCAAACCAACTGAGCAACGGTAGGTTAACCTGTTAATAGATTACTACATAACACTTTTAGTCACAACTACAAATCTAACACACAGCTTTGCTAATTAGTTTTCATATTAATGTCCAATTGCAGATGCTTACCAATTTGCAATAAACAGTAGTCAAGCCAAATATGCCCATATGTCAAGAAAACACAAAATAAAAAGGACATAATGCTTCGGGATTCCCAACCCCATAGAACATTGATACAGAACCAAATAATGTGATGTGTCACTGAACGAGAACCAACCATTGGTTACAGATGCACCGGTTGAGTTTGAGAAATAACCGGTTGAAGTTCAAGCTTCAAGAAAATCAACTACTGTTTTAGAGGAATCTATAGAATATACCTAAAATTAGTAAAGAAAACCCAAAAGATTGCAATATGTAGCAAGTTGGACTTGCAAACACTAAAATTTTGACCAATCATGTCCAAAGCTCTCCTCAAACATTGTTATTGTGTTTCACTATTGCATGTGTAGTTCATAAAGTGTGAAGACATAGTCAAATCTCTTTTAAACATCTGTGTCTTTATGGTGTTTGTTCTTTGATCCACACCTAACCACACATCAATCAAATAGTAGTGTCTAATCATGAAAAGAAAAGAATAACATGAACATACCTTAGACTACAGAATCGTTCTTGGACTCAAACCCACTCTACCATGCTCAGTTTGAATACCGCAAATGAGGAGATCCCAACCTTTCTTTCAATCCACTCTCTATGTCATGGTATCCTCACTGCACATCAATGGACGGGGAGAACTGACCACTAATTACAAATGGATTGGTTGAGAGCCACATCACACACAAGCCAAGAGCCATGACCATGAAATTGTGAGAGCCCAAAAGAAAGTGTACAACATCCATCCCAAGACATGTCCAAAATCATGTAAGGTGGTCATGGGCCCCCAATTGTAGTGTGAAGCCATATGTGACCGGGCCCTCAACCAAATGCTATTTCAATGAATTTCTATTCATGTGGGGTTCTCACACCTGATAAAAATATAATAAATCAACAGTTATGAGATTATAGAGTGCCATGGTCTCCCAATTTTGTATCAGGCCTACCTTCAAGAAGTGGTTTTGGAAAATAGCCCAAGTAACCATGAAACATGATCCATTTGATGCCATGTAGGAATCCATGTAGACTTTACATCCATTGTGCATTCACTTACTTTGTTGATTCCTCAAGCGTAGTGTGAAGCGAACCACCTCCACCTTTTCCACCAATGAGAGTGCTTGAAGTGCAATGGTCACAGGCCTTCAGTCTTGTGTGTGAAGTGGCCCTGAGTTTGAGAAACAACTGGTTGAAGTTCAAGACTTCAGGAAGATTACTGGTCAATTTGGAGGAATTTAGAGAATAGACCTCAAATCAATAAAAAAAACCAAAACATGTAAACATGTAACTGGTTGGACTTGGAATCACTAGGATCTTGACCAATTATGCCCAAAAATTCCCCGGACACACTTCTCTAATATTGTTTACCTAAGGCTTACCTAAAGACTATGGTTAGACCTCAGATTGCATGATATGCTCTCTAACCATCCCTATCATGTTTAATATCAACAAAATATACCGTGTACCTCCATATCCATATCTCAGGCAGCTTCAACCACATTGTGAAAGGTTTGAGGACTTCAGATAAGCTTTCAATGCTCAAATATCGTGTATACACAAATAAAAGTTGTTATAAATAAATCAAAAACTACATCCACACCATTGGAAGCTAACTCACATCTTAGCATAGCAATAAATCATCGTATAAGATTTTAATTACAAGCGGTTCATTGGCATGTCAAGAAATATCTTATTCATAAAATTGTGTTCCGACACTTGAACCTGATATACACACACACAAAGGTTTCAAGTTGTGAGTATGTGATATCTAGAACTGTACATTACGTTCCTTCACTTGGCTATCTGCAGCATGATTTCAACTTATTTTTTCAATCAAAGCATCCCATGAACATAATAGAGCTATGTCAGGAAGGGTAACATTTATAAAATATGGCAAAAGATTAAGTAATCAACAACAAATTTGATATTTCTTTTCTCTAACAAATTTCTTCTCTTTTCAGAGCTTTTTTAAGTGTTAAGAAACAATAACATCATGACCAAAAGAGAGCCACTTCCTTGAAAGTAGACACTTGAGGAGACATGATAGAGACGACCGACAAGTATTGCACTCAACATGGAGAATGGTAACCTGGATGTTCTGGTTCACTCAGAAGAATTGAGGCCCCACGTACTTCCTCTATGGGCACCTGATAACAGTGCTCCAAATCAGATTGCACAACCTGTTATGACTCCCAACAAAAGCATAATGCTGTCTCAAACTTCAAGATCTGTGCTATGATTCTACAGTAAGCTGGTTTAAGAAGCAGCAGTTTTCAAATTTAGTTCCACCAACAATTGATCTTTCTACATGGAGTTTAAGAGATGGCTTAAAAAAATTACAGTACACATGTCATGTTGGACCAAGGTATTCAAAATTTGGAATAGCCCTCGCAACAGTTTCAGATGGATGAAGATTGCTATATGCACAAATCATAGCAAGAACTGGAACACATCTCGCAAGGTAATAATCCCCTCCACTTTTTTGCTACCGGCCTCTGTACAAATCATTCGCCGGACACCTGCCAGGCATACAGGTTTATAAGTAATGGCAACTGTAAGGAGCCACTGTTAAACTTACATTCTACTTGCACAAGCCACTATTCTACTTATACAAAAGTACGGAATCGGTGCATAATAGAGTGATGTACGTTACAATTAGAGCATCTCAAGCTACTTCATCTAAAATTAGAGTTACCTCTCATTCAACATGAATTTTGGTCGGCAGTTGGTTGTTTGCATAAAACACCTTGTTTGGTAAGTTTTTAGTCCATGATTTGAGATAGTGTGGAGGTATGAACAAAGAACATTCTATATCAGCCTACTGAGGGTCATTTGACCCTCAATAAACTGAAATAGGATGCTCTTTATTCATTTTCAAACACTACCTCCAAGCATTCACAAGTAGAAACAAATTATTAATATTGTATGCAAAACAACCAACAGATAATAATAGGGGATCAACTCCCAACAAAAAGTCCGATTGAGTTAATGGATAACTTGATTGTATCAAGAACCGAAGCAAAATGAGGAAATTGAGATAATTCCACATAATTATCAGTTTCACATTATTAACAGCTGTGTCACAACTATATAAAACATAAACATTTAGAATCTATAGATATGTGACATACCAGGGAGGGCGAGTTTCTCAACAACACTTCTCAGACTCTCTGATCGAAGGCACATAAGGTAACGGCTACCAGTACACATTGGCCCAGCACCTGTCCAATCCTGTGCAGCACCAATCTGCAATGCCTGTGGTATGGGGCAGAAATACATGGAGCCACTTTCTTAGACAAAGTCTAGTACTAGCCTTCGATAGCACAATCACCAAAGGCACAAGATGAGCAAACCATAAAATACACCAAAAAGATCTGGTTTCACCACACTTAGGGGCACTGTACACTAGATGTCGAGGATCGTCGAAATCTAAAAGCCCTCATTGGTGGAAAAGGCCCAAACCGTCCCACTTCACTTTACACTAAATCTTGAAATCCGAAAGGACCAAGGAAGTCCACATGGAATCCTACATGGAATGAAATTGATAATGTTTCAAAGTCTACCTGATTTTTCGTCAAGCCCACATCAAAAAGGTGGGTCTAACACAAAACTGGGAAACCATAACACTTCAAAATCTCACAACCCTTGATTTAGTATGACTTATTGCATGGAAGGGCCCCCACAAAATAGTGCAGGTTTCCAGATGCATATTTCATGCATGAGTTAAGTTATAGAACAGCACAAACCTGACTGACAGTCAAATCATTAAGCTGAGGACGAGTGTATGTACGGTCCCTTGCCAATGCTGTAATATCTCTGCACAATTGGGCACACTGATCATTGAGTGTCTCCACAAAGAAGACTTGGAACATCCTCAAACTTCAATATTTTGGCATGCTAGATTACAACAGCAGTCAAAATTGTTTCAACTTGAACAACGTACCCTCGAGAATAGACATCTTGGAACACCCCATTTTCATCCACGATAGGGAGCGCACTCACACGAGCTGCAAAATCCACAAAACCACCAGTAGTGTCAAATCTCTTTAGCCCCAAAGTGTGTACAAAAATGTGGATTTGAGCAAAATACTTCCATGTTTATCTAGTCGTGTCAAAAGGTGGCCCTATCTAAAATGAACTCATTCAGGAAGTGCAGTTTTTGAATCGGTTAAATACCTTGATGTCATTGAAGAATTGAGTTTCAAACACATAGTGTGGGTTCCCGTGGATGCAAATATATACATAGTATTTTGATATTCAACATTGCCTATGAGAATAAAAAAATAAAAATAAAAATTTCTTTCTGGCATAAGATAATGTACTTGATAACAAATCAAACATGATTATATAAAAATATGCTTTTGAGACTTGGTGGGGCTCATATAAATTGTGTAACTCGGTCAAACATTGAGCCCCTTGGTCCTGTAAAGGTTAGTCAGTTCCAGCTTAGCTACTAGAATAAATGTGAAAAATGGTTCAGGTTCTTGGTGCAGAACCAGGTCGTCCTGTACATACCTTCCATAAGCAGGGCAAGGGCACGACTGAGGGGCTCGTTAGGGCGCATCACTTGTAATGTCCGACTACCAGGTTCTGCGATCCCCGGAACCCAAATGCCAATCCGCAGGGTCCCAATAGGTTGAGACAGTAGGGGAACAGAAGCTGGGACATGACGAAAATGTCTGCAGATGGCTGCCATTCCACAATAACAATAATCAGTCCTGTTAAAGCCAGAAACACAGCAAGGTTTTACTATTAACTACCTAGGTATTTTCATGCTGGCACCTCATTTGGCATACAACACATGTCAAGTTAGAAGCTATAAATCAGGATAAGTGATATTACATTCAAGATGCCAGATAAACAAGCCAGATACAATATTCAAACTCTTCAGAAGCACAGCAAGTTTTTACTCCTAACAACCTAGGTATTACGAGATGGCACCTCATTTGGCATACACCCACTGTCACATAACAAAGTATAAGTTGGGATAAGTGATATTACCTCTCAAGATGCCAGCTAGACAAGCCAGATGCAATAGCTCTGGAACTAAGGCATTAGCTGGGTAGTGCAACACAGGCAGCTGTGCAACATCAAGTCGCATAAGCTCATCAGCTACATGCCTGAGTGTATCATCTGGTCCCACCTGCATACCATCATGCATCTAGTTATTGTGTCAATTTCAATTAATGATATAATTGAATTCGGTATAATTGAAATTGAAACAGATCCGTACAAAGGTTTTTGTCAGTGCGAAGATTTAATCCACATGAGTAAGGGCAACAAGAAGCCAAGATCAAGAGAGGACAAGGTCTGTAGCTAAGAAAAATTACATTACAAAAAGCTTATGAAATTAACTCAAACCCCAACTGGGGATTGAAATACTGTTCCCCGGAGGTAACACGTGTCTCATTTAAAAACGCGAGAATTTGTGGACTTACATAAGCAAGTGAGTGAACACAGGAGGGGAAAAGAGATTGCTTCTCCTCTTTCCATTCTGCAATTGTATGCATCTCCAGCTCTTCTTCTGACAAACCTGCAGCGCCATTGCTTCCCAGCTGTCCATATCACAAGCCATACACACAAGTTCCTTAGAAGAAGAAAAGAACAAGATCCACTTGCTGCAGTAGCTACAGATGTGCACTACATCTCAACTTCAACCAAAGACAGATGTGATACAAAGCAACTTGGATATATGATACAAATTAAACATCATAACAGAAATATAGACAACTAATTGAGTTTGTACAAATGCATGGAAACCTCCCCCTCCCCCCCCCCCCAAAAAAAAAATAACAATTTCTTTAGATCCAGACCCGCTGTAATATAGAGATGAAATCTGATGCCGTCAACATGCCCACAAATTGTTGCAATTGTGAATCCCATAAAGGGGCTCCAGGTATACCCTGCAGACATACCATCTCAAGTAAGAGCTGTGTACAGCACAATAAGCCAAATGAGTACATTATCTGCCCAATCTGCCATTTAGATCTCCATCTGGGAACTGTCATTCCTGATCTCAAATTCAATCATTTCTTTGCCTGCCCTGAAAATGCTTGCTCACTCTGAGACTCAACGCATAACAAGATTTTTCATAGATAGACAAACAACCAACGCAGAATATCATCATTATAATAAAGCTTGTACTCAACCTGTTCATAAAGTGCATGAAAGGCTTGCTTCACAGGCAATGCCACATCCAATGCAACAACCTGTACAAAACAAGTATATGTTCAGATAACAGTCCATAAACATCTGCTTCTTCATAGCAAGTGCGAGATGAGATTCTGGTACCTTTTATACCTTCTAATATTATCACACAGTAACAGATTTACTACTCACCCATCTATGTATTCAAGAGATTTATTCCACCTGATTAAGATAACAATATCAACACAAACATACACAATCTCCACAAAACGGGACCAGATAGCCGGACTCCAAAGCGGATCAGGATGCTCTATGTCCTCTTCTAACCATTACAATAAGACCTCCAAACTGACACCATATCTTTAAAAACATGACAAATGACCACCATGGTTCAGTTACATTTATGGGGGCAGGGATTAGAGACATTCGCATTTGTACTAAGGAAGTCTTTGACTTCATTCAGCAAAGAAAAGAAATGACAACAGAAAGTGTAATGGACTCCAAATGTTCCTATCTGGAGTTTCAGAGAAGAGACAAACACACCTTGCCAGATTCAGGCAGCAACTCATAAGCACAATGACGGTTAAGAAAGTCCGCAATGTTCTTTTTTGACGCTTCTGCCTCAGCAGAAGTGACAACTATAGCACCAGATTCTCCCATCAACGCTCTATCCAAATGTTGTTGCTGCTGTTGCTCACGCTCGTGCAGCTGTAGCTGTAGCTGCAGCTGCGACTCATCTGCTCCAGATCCCTGGCAATAAACACAATGTTATCATACAATAAAAATTGCCCACCAATCTACAAAATCAATGACACTGTTAACAGACGTAACCCTGAAAGGACCAGTGGTGTATTTATACGAAATACAAACCCCCAACATTTTTTACAATTTTTTTCAAAAAACATTATCTAAGGTATTGCATCAATATTTAGCACATCCTATTTGAAGTGAAGTTTTAAAAAAAAGGTCATATGTGACAACAGTGATATACATGGTATGTATTTAAGTCTAGGTCATTGATATAAGCTCAAATCTCCCCATAATTCATTAACAAATATGTATGCTCTGATTGAAATGATAATATAACAACAGGGCTAATTTTGGATAGGGTTGCCTTTGAGACCTCTAGCTAAAAATATCAATAACTTTTCTTAAACCCCTCCATACAGTGAGATCTTGAGGCCTAAAATGGGCCTCTTAGTCCTTTAAGGGTTAACAGTTGGAGGTGAGGATTGGTTGCTCAACTTATGCTAGACACTTAGGGCCTGTTCACGAAGTCCCAAGTCCCAACATGGAGGCAAAGTCCCAACTTTTGAGCCTCAAGAAACCATTAAATATGGTTTATATTCATTAAGTCGAATCTTGATTATTTTATGCAAAAGAATTCTCAGGACTTGTATTGAGGGTTGGGTCTAGCTTTTTGCTCAACCCAACTCTCAACACAAGTCCCACGCCTCACGTCGGAAAAATGCTGCCATGTGGAATCCATGTCATACTCAGGACTTAGGACTTGAGACCCCATGTGAAGCGGTAAGTCCCAACTTCCATGCTCTCAACAGCTAAGATTGCACGGATTGACCTCAAGTGACTTGGGACTTAGGACGTGGGACCCATGTGAACCGGCCGGCCCTTATTCAAGAGTGGTTAGTGTGATGATTTTTGCACTAGCAATACTAACATATTTAGATTGTCAAATTTGTAAGATGCACAATAGTACAGAAGCCATGGACAACAAAATGCTATCACTCAGCCTCAACCCAGAGCAGAGTGCTTACAACATGGTGAACCATCTCATGATCAACATCCATGGTAACACCTGGAGTGCCCAAGTCCGGAGTTGGAGGGAGGATGTGGTGGGGCTGCCTTGTGATCAGCAGCCAGTTATTGACGTGGCCATGGTTATCCGGCATGTGTGCCTGCTGCTCATCATGTCTCCATTCCCCATCTACAATGAACTTGTACTGCAACCACCACACAACAATATCAATTGTTTGACTTCCATAACTGATAAATCCTGTAATCAGAATGTCCAGAAAGTACAACGCATTGATGACTATTTTGATAATGAGAAGGTCAATGCAAACTGCATGTTCTCGGAGCACTGAGAATTCTGTACCTGGTGATATCCTGGTGAAAGACTGCAAATCACTTGGAAAACGAGTGATGATCCTTCAACTGGAGACAAGGGCAATGTCTCCTGCCATCTGCACCCATATGAACTTCATGCTCAGCTGCAGGTATTGTGATATTTGACTTTTTCTCAGGTCGTGACCTCCACTCCATCCAGTTCCCAACAAGTTTCTACTAAATGAGAATGGTTGGTCGAACCTCCACAACCCTAAAGAAGTTTTCAAATAAATTTGAGGATTTAGCAATTGCAAGTTTACCTGGAAAATTGCTTGAAATTTCATTTTCACAACTATGAGAACCACAAGCATCAGAGCAGTTTATAAGGTGTTCTAAATGGGAAGGTTACACACAGATAGATTTCAAAGGATCAAAAAACTTTTGGTATGCTACTGTTGAATTCAGTGGTTCTTGGCTTGATTTCACATATGTTAGGTTCATTGCACATCCGCGCGCTATAAAGGGGGAGAGTGGGATGTCATTAATGCCATGAAGCATGGAAGTATTTATCCTGCAACTTCCACACGTCCTCCATGGCAGAAACTTGAATCAGCAGCCTACAGTATCATACTTTTGGTATGTTTTCTGACCCCTCCACAATCATGTGAAAATCAATCCAAGAACTGCACTAAACAGCTGATTTAATGTGGCCCCACTATTCATCATCGACTGACATATATGTACTTGCCATCATTGCGTGGCAACCAGAGAAGGTGATATGGGACACTTGCTGCTACATAATAAGGACAGGAGGCCACTCCAATAGACGTGGCACATCAATTATAATGCCACACTACATAAGATGTATAGTGTGCTTTTCTGAGTGAAATGTTTCGTGGCCAGTCAGCTGGGATGAATTGATGGGCTGATCTTCCTGAGGCTCACAAGCATTATATGCTAGACTAAATCAGCTCATTTAGAGAAAACAGTAGCTACAACTAAAGGATTAGATATTCTTTCAGACTCCAACCCTAATACACATGTTCCTCAGCAGTTGACAGAAGATAATATTGACATGATAGCACCCATACCAAAAAAAAATGCAGGAAGATGTTTTTGCCGTATGGGCTTAATAGGTTTAATGGTTACTGCAAGCTGAGTGATCAGAATGGTTGAAAAGTTCTGCTCTCAAATTTCCAATGCACATACTTGGCTCACTAGTTCATTTTCTGCATGCAAGAGTAACTGATCTGTTGCGCAACATGGACTGGACTGTACTCTGTTGCAATCTTCTCTGATTACCTCCAGCTCCCCGTCTCAAGCTTTAAATGAACACAATTAGCTGAAGACAAACAGAGAGGGGGGGGGGGGGGGGCGGGGGGTGCACTGACAAAGAGAAGAGATCTCAAACTATCTGGCGACTTCAGCATATTCATCCCTGCTTCAACAAATATGGTCCTCTATGGAGTGAGATTTCGAAGTCCTCCAAAATTCTCCTAAATGAAAATATCACTATGAATTGTATTCGTTCCTGTAAGGTACGCCACGCCTATCTCAAAGCAAGCGATGGAGAGGTGGCCGACGACAAATGGCAATTTATGGGAAAATATACTTCCGCAAAGAATGAGTGAGAACTCTAATGATCAAATTCGAGAGCTCCCTAAAGTTCCTGTTGTATTGCAGAATACTGAGAAGAAATTCACCAACACTGCTCTCCAGATCGCCCCTACTGTATTACCAAAACCGTGTCTTCCTCCCATTGCCCATGCCCTGTTGATATATAACCTATTTTCGAAATCATTCTAAAATCCCTCTAAATTCCATCTTAAATCACAGAAAATTCTCCGAAGCCGTTCTCGGGGTGCACAGCTCACACAGAGAACGCAATCTCTCAACCCTCGCAAAAAGGCTCTCACACACACACATAGCTCTCGACCTTAAAAACAGAGGATTGGGGAAGAGCACTCCTAAACCAAAATTCACAGAAAAGTCTTCGAAACTGTTTTCGAGATGCATAACTCACAGAGAGAACACAATTTCTCAACTCTTGCGACAAATCTCAGACACAGACAAACACACACAGCTCGACCTTGAAAAACAGAGGATCAAGGAGGAAGATCACTCTTGAACCAAAATTCACAGAAAACTGTCCGAGGCTGTTCTCAGAATGCACAACTCACACAGAGAACACAATCTCTCGAACATCGCCAAACAGAGCTCCGACACAAACACGGCTCGACCTTTAAAAAACAGAAGATTGAGGAAGAAGATCACTTCTTAACCAAAAGAAGAAGGGGAAAAAAAAGGCAGCCGAAGAATGCCACAACGAACCTCGTGAAATCACCGCACAGGTAGACACGTCGACCGCCGTGTGGCCATACGAAGCGAGTCGGAACCAGTCCTGTCCCAGCGCCCACTGCTGCTCCTTCCTCCTGCCCAAACATTTGCCTCGAAATCGAACACTACCAGGCGCAACGCAAGGCAAGGCGAGGCGACCAAACCCAACCCAACCCAACCCTAGCCTCCCCCAGTCCTCCCCTATTGCTCCCCTGTGCTGTCCTCTCAATCTCCACAGCCAAAGCCAAAACGAATGCCACCAATCAGCCGCGTCGCGATCAGCACTCTAGAAGCAGCAGCTGCAGTGCTGATGCGATGTGATGCGATTGGCCGATGCGAGTGGATTTGGCGTTTAAGATGCAGCGAGGGAGTTAGGGTTGGAAGAAGGTGTGTGCAGTGGAAGGCGTTTGCTGCAGGAGCATGGCCATGAGGGAGCGCACTGCAAGGAGCAAGAGAGAACGAGAGGAGAGAGAGAGAAGAGAGAGCAGTGGAATCTACAATAAGCTTAACCGAGGGTTGTGGGCCCCATCCAGGTTGTGCTGCAGCTTCGATGACGTGGCAGAGCTCGCCCTTCTCTCCTCTCCTCCCTGCTGCTTGATGCTCTGCTCTAACTAAGTTAAGCTTGCGTTAAGGTGCGGGCCCCTATTATGGGTGGGCTTATACCACTGAAACTTCAAAACCAAGCAAACATTCGGACCCAAGGAGTTTGCGTAAGGGTTGTATGTATCGATGTAACCACTTTGGACTTGTATATAGGTGAATGCATGGTATCATTTATGACTCTTATTGGTCTCCAAATTATAACACCGGTCAGATGTTGATAAATTGGTGGGTATTGCAAGTTGAAAAAACATATTTGTATATGTAAGTTATGATTTGGGTCCATATCATTCTAAATCGTGTTGGTAGGAGGTTGAATTTACCCTAGGCATGAAGGTCCTTACATGGCACTAGCGAAAGAAAAATTAAAATTAAAAAGGAGATAAGAAAATACTCACATACCCATACCTTGCTAGTATTGGAAAATGAGAAACTCTCATTGTAGATACTAAATGGTATAAAAAAAACAATGCTAATCCAATGTTGGTATCAACAATGGAAGTGGCGTCAATGCCACATCACTTTCTTGCCAAATTTGGATGGGTCTCATTCAAAATAATGTTTTTCCTTTATTAAGAGACCAATCCTCAAGCTTGGGTTCAATCTCAAGTTCGTAAGTAATGTCCATTAAAGGGGGGTAATTGGACCCCCCCCCCCCACACACACACACACAAGTTTCTTGGATCCATACCCTAATACAAACCCACCTTTACATTTGTGGCCCCACCATGTTTTTTTGCTCCAAGAACCAAGCCCTTCTCTCCTTGTTCTTGTTGTTCTTGTTGTGCTCTAAAGGTATGTGGCCCCTTTGTGGGCACACCTGACTTTCTAAACAAATTTGGCCATTAGACTAGTTGGAATTGTCTCATCTAGTTAGCAATTGTGATTGCGTAAATGATTTTCAAGTTTTGAACTTAAAGTTGAGAAGGGGAAGTACAAAAGGTCAAAGTGAAGATTTATTGTCTCTTTTAAGTGATCACATAGACCCTCATGATTTTGTTTGATGTCAAACCTACAATGGTGAGGCTATAATTTTAACACACAATCCAATCTCATTGTAACACATGTCTTTCCAATGTTCATTGTTAAGTACTTGCCATATACCACTTAGATATAGGTGTTTAGTTACGAATACTCCTCACATAAGGCCCACATACGTGATGTTGTGTTGTAAGGTGAGAGTGCCTTTTGTGAACACTTTGAGCATTTTAGGATGTCAAGAAACTTGATAACAAAATATAAATAACTTGAGTACAATAGCAAATCCAAAGGAGGAACATGTGAGTTAAGCTTGCCAATTTTAAGTTACGGAAAATATCTCCAAGAGTTTTGAAGTGAAAGTCATAGATGATCTATAGGCATTGGTTTTCTTGCATATGTGAAGAAGAAGAAGAACTCCAGCCCTTTGGGGGGCCGGAGTGAATAGAGTGTCTGTTCGTAGGACATCCTTAGCCATACCCTAGGGTAATGGCTTTGCATATGTGCATATTTATGACTTCGTTATGGACCTATACATTAGAATTCATTATAGTTCATGGCATATCACCTTACTTTGTATCCCAAGCAGTGGACTCTTCGTTGGTAACCTAAATGATGTGCATGGGTCGCTATGAAATCAAACCCCTATATATGAGAAGTTTATAAAGAAAAACATATGTATACATACTAACAACATGCTAAAAATGGACCCATGTATTTATACTAAGATTTTCAATTTGTTGTGATAAATGCCTCCACTACATATACACACTATACAACATTATTATATATAAAATCCACTTTGACTTTCCCATGAGAAAGTCATTGAATGTCCTCATCCATAGCATGTAATTCAATGAGTCGAAACAAAGATAAGAGTACAATAACTTAGTCACAATTCGGAGAGCAAAACTAAAGGAAGCTAGTGAGAGCTCCAAGAGCATAAAGTTTGTAAAAAACTATGACCCAAATGGGCCAAATGCAAACCCTAACAATAAGACATGTGGTAGTCATTGAGGATTATGACCATATGAAAACAATGGATGAAAATGTGAAGTGGATAAAACTAACACATCTATTGTAAAAAAAATCTCTAAACCTTAGGGCCCCCTTTTGTATATCTACCTTTACTTCATAAAATTTAATAGCCATTTTAGATGTAAACATTAGAGAAAAAACAATATCTCTCCCCTATGCATACTATTTACGCTAATGCCTCAAATAATACTCCTTCTTACACTCATGTTAGTTCATACATGCTATGAACGGTTCAACCCCCCCCCCCCCTTGGGCTTTGTATGTCAAGCTAAGGTAGGTGGGTTTTAAGTGGTTACCTTTCCAATACGGTCACTCCTTCGAAGTACGTGGAACATATACATGATCACTCTTTTTAATTGGACACCTATATTTGAGTGATATATGGCAAGGTTTGCAATTAAGACGAGATACTAGAAAGACACGTGTGATAATTAGATATCCCCTTGACCTATTTATAAATTTTGCATATCAACTCCAATTATGAGTTGAAATGACAATCATTGTGATTCTAGATCATTGACTAGATGTGACAATTCCCAAGCCAATGTGTTGGCATAATTTGTTTTGTGGGGTTGGAAATGCATGCAATGGAGCCACATACTCTACTATCATGTATGTCATGTATGTCACCCATGAAGCTTTGGGGGTTGATATCGTATTGAAAATGTGTTGTAGCGTATAGTTTGAATACATTCATACAAAGTTCCATTTTGTATAGTTGATAAATTCGAAATGGCACATATTTGGGTGAACACTTACATGAATAATGAAGCATCTTCTCCCCCCAAAAATGGTTCAATTTATTATTGTTGATGAGTTGACTAGGGATTTTTTTTATGTGGGGAGGGAGTTGCATTGTCTCATCATTGTATGTGATGACCATGCATTAAACGATAGGTGACCAAATCGTGTGATGACACCTCACCAAACAAATGACAACCTAGGTCAAGTAGTTTTTTTGAAGGTTTCACATGTTAAAACTTATGTCACATAGCATATCTTAGTTGATTGGGTTGAAGTTTTGTGTGTTGATCTTGTTTAGCATTTGAAAAACATCGATTGTTGGGATTTTCCGTATTCAATTTTTTGAATGTCCATCCATTTAGTTGAAGTTTTGGGCTCATTGGTGGCAACATTCAGGGTTTGGGCATTGCATGTATCGGAATATAACAAATTCATGTAAATGATTGACTCATTTATTTAAGAGCGTTGGTATTGAGATAATGAATAGATTTCGTGTAGATTTTGAATAAAATTTGTAAAATTCATCAATTTGATAAGGAAAGTCATCGTTTTTTTCCCTTTTTTTTGGCAAATGTTTCATGTTCCATAGCACACCTTGTTAAACTATTATAGTCTAACTAAGAATGAAACATGGACAACCATAACACTTTGTGAAATTTATAAACTACAAACAACTCACCTTTGTATCATATAAATTCCACTATACATATGTCGATTGCTTTCAGCAAGTGGCCACAACCAAGCCATTGGTTCACCATGAAAACCCAAGTTCATTTAGGGGTTAAGGGCACATGTGTGCTATCTTTTTGAATTTGTAACCATGGTGTAAGAATATCCACATCTATATATAGACTACATGCATGAATGAATGCAAATCCTAAGGAATTGTCTAGAATTGTTTTGGTTGGGACCAAACATGCCCACAAACACGATACCCTAATTGCATAATGTTATGATATTCAAGTTACTTGTAAAAGGGCACAAGGGGGGGTCAAAATCTTAAGTGTAGATGAGTCTTCTTTATGTTTGTTTCGAGTATCCTCTACTTTGTTTCAAAATTATGTCAAGGCAAAGTTTTAGGTCAAAAAGAGAACATTCTTGAATTTGGACTCAATTTTGAGTTTGGGCCCTTCCCAAAACAAACATCAACCTCCTTCATATGGGTCTAGGTGATTTTTCCCTACTCCATTAGGTTAAGTTAATGTCACCCTCTTGTTATTCCAAGTCTAAATAAAGGTCCATGATTTAGGTTGCACTAGCTACATATTATAAACCTAAATTGCACTTACGATCTGGATAAACTCAAACTCACATAACATTGCTAAGCACAAATCCAATCTTTCTCTATCCACATAATAAGTGGCACCTCCTTATGTGCATTAGTATAAGACCCAACTCACAGATTAATCCATGGCATGTCCCCTGATTCCTTTGTATAATCTTTACTAGTGGGCCCACATGAACACTTCCCTTTTAAGGTTGAGATGGACAACAGAGGAGCACATTGTTGAAATACAATGGTGCCCTTGCCGAATTCTTCCCTTGTGAAGCGTACATGTCAAATGCATGTTAGCAATGTCATGCACCTCCAAAACCCACGTAGAAGGTCTAGATCCCCTTTAAACATTTCATTACCTTATGGATAACTCTATTGCAACAATTGAAAGAATCCTCTTTTCTCAAGGAGTGAGCATATATGTAAAGTGGTTGGAGAACCCATCTAAAGTAGATATGTCTAAATCAAACACATCAATAATTTGAACACTTGCATTTGAGTGGTGTGTGGTTAAGTGTGAATCTAAGAGCCGACACCAAAACTTGTGTGAGAGATTGGACTACATGTTCGGAATATGTTAACCATGGGGGGGGGGGGGGCATATGACCACTTAATGAGCACGAGAATTTTCACTTTGATAGTGAATAAGGTATTGATACGATTTCCAAAGATTATGAGGCAAATGACTATGGACACAATTTGGATTCGCTAATCATCTTTCATTAATTGCGTGTTTTATATCCTACAAGAAATAGGTGCAAAGACAAAAAGGGGAAGCGATGGGAGGCGGGAGTGAGTGAGAGGGGCGAAGCCCTGTCGATTTTGAAAGGCCGCTGGAGGTAAGGGGGGAAAACCAAGAGTTGAAGCAGCAGCTCTGTTGCTCCTCTAGATTCTTCCCCCCTAGCCACCCACCTCTTAGAAATTTGAAAGGGCGTCCCCCCCATGCACGATCCACCACCTCAACATAAAACCACCCTTGAGCCACACTAAGCGCATCTCACTTCCCCCCAGAGTACCCCGAAACCAGGTATAGAAGAGAGCCCAAGAATAGCTTGTGTTGCCGAAGAAGCTGCCACTATCGAAGAAACTGCTACTGTCAAAGGAGCTGCCATCTGCAGAAGAACTTGGTGTTGTTGAAGAAGTTGGTGTTGCCCAACAAATCGTTACTGAAGAGGTTGCTGTGTGCCGAAGTTGCTGCCGCCGAAGTTATCAGGGAGATTCTTGGGCATAATCGGTTGAGATCCTCGTCGAAGAAGCTGCTACTGTCAAAGGAGCTGCCATCTACAGAAGAATTTGATTTGCTGCCGGAGAGTTGGTGTTTTCTGTCAGAGAGTTGGTGTTTTCTGTCAGAGAGCTGCTGGTTGTTGTTACACTCACCGAAGTCAAGATACACCGAAGATCAGGAGCTTGTAACAAAGAGATACTGCCTTTTTCAAGGTAGGAGGGAGTTCGAGGTGCTGAGAAGGAGAGGAGCAACTCCAACAAAATACTGCCTGAGCTAAACCAGGTATCACTCAAAACCCATACTTAGATAGGCACTTAGACACATAGAGAACACACACACAAATGAAACAAACTAAAATCACAGTAGATACACACTTAATCAATTAGAAACACACACACACATTAGTTAACTAGGCACTTAGCTTCTTTTTTGCTCCCTAAAAGTAGAAGTAGTTTTGCTGCCCCTCATCCGCTTGGTAAGTTTACACGTTAATTTGTTTTCTCATTATTTGCACATAGGCACACACATAGTCTTAGACACATCATAGCATTGATAGGTTTGTTAGGATAGTAAGCAAAATGAAGGTTGCATATGCAACCTACCTTGTTATCATTATGTGGCTAGTACTAGCCACACCATACTGGATATACTCTCATAGTGTCAACTCTCACACCACATGGGAATGCCTTACAAACTCTTGCTTTAAAAACACATATAAGAACGTCATAAATCCAAAGGTATGGTATAACAACCTTAATGTTCATATCATAAATGAATGTTCCATTAGAAATAATGGATCCGTGGTAGTAACGGTAGATGCTTGTGCTTTTAGTTATACTTGCCTCAAATGCTTAGGAGATGTATGGAATGTTAGAGTTGTGACAAATCATAATCTACATAAGAGCACTTACAACCAATTTGTAAATACTAATATGAAGATTCATATGAATAGGAAAAGGTGTTATAGGATGAATGCAAGTTGTACTCATACTAGTACTCATATGATGTTAGAACATGCAAATCATTTATTCTTTCACTCTCAATTCCTAGGAGGCCCACAACTTAATTTGTGGAAAGGAATTAGAGGAAAGAAAATAAGAAGTATACCTCATTCAAAACTAAAGTACAAAACGTTTGTTTGCTTTGCTTATATCAGAATGGCAACCATCACTCCAACCTCATCATCCCGTAAGTTGTTTGAAAATGAAAATATAGATTCTACAAGTGGAAAACGTCCAGTGCTTGATGTGGTATTGTCAAGTCAAAAAAATGTTAAAGGAATAACACCCACTGAGAGAACACGCCCCCCCTATTGGCTTGGTTTTCAAGCTATGAACACAATTGCAAAATTTGCCAACATGCCTCTCATTCAAACACCTTCTTTCACTGAGTTAGTCAGAAAAGGTATGTGTGAGTCTGAAGCACATGAAATGGTGGAGTCATCTCCCTCCTTTCCGTTCGTTGCCCAAGAAGAGTGGCCTTCTATATGAACGGATGGTAAGGAGGGAATGCACTACAATCTCATCCAGATTCCTTCAGATGTGGAACTGGGTGACCATGGATTTGCTTTGGACTATCACATATCTATCCATTTTGAAATTGAAAAAATAGAATTGGATAGAGATGTGATACTCAACTTAACAAATGATAGACTAAAAACAATGAAGATAGAGGTCGGGGAAGTCTTAGGAGAGCCCATAGCTGTCCTTTGTTTTCATGGGACCAAAAGATGGAGTGGAATTATTAAACTCCACCTTAAAAACCCTGAAATGGATGGATATGGCCTTCTCTGTGGATTGAGACCTTTCATCCTTAAGCTTGGCCGATTTACACATGCTATAGGCAAAGTGTGTAAATCCTTTGATACCATTGCAATTGCATCCATGCTCTCCGTCAAAGTCACAACCCCGTCAATCAAGGGTAAAGAATGGTATGATTTGTTTGTAGAAATAGTTGGGGATGGATTTCAACGAGGCCTTGACTTTGAAATAACGAATGTGCAAAAATCGGCGGATGCAGAGTTTGCTTGGATTAAAGCACCCTCTCCAGAGGAAGCCAAAAGAATTAAAGCACTCAAACTTTCGTTTTTCAATGAAATAGTAGATGTAAACTTTGCAAGTAACGAAAAACTCTCAGAAGATGATAAAGCCCGAAAGAATGCACTCATTCTAATTGCCCGTAACATCAATAAGGTAAAAACAACCATGCAAATCGAAGAAGGAATCCGAAAATGCATGGGAGAACTAAATGTTCTCGGTTTTTACTTTAGACTTGAGAATGGGAAGCATACGGGCTCATGCAATGTCCAATGCCTCAACTCGTTTGTCTACAAGAAATTTGTTAAGAAAAATGAAAAAATATTTGGTAAATATGTTGAATTTACCCCCCATCCAAAAAGTCTAGATGGGATAAATGCACCTAGTAAAGAAGAGCTAGTTAGACTTGGATTTTCAGACGTGAACACTGCACTTGCAAACACCATCCAAGCTCTGGAGAATGGACCGCACCAAAACATCACCAACAAAGATCTCAACAAGATGGTAGAAACAGTGGTAAAAAAAGGGACGGATGAAATACGAAAGAAAATGGTGAACCTTAAAGATGAGATTATGCAAGAGGCAAAAGTTTATGCCGACCATGTGCAAGCGGAGTCAAACAAGAATTCCAAGCTCCAAATACAACTCCTTCAAAGGCAAATGAAGATTACCTTGGATGCTATCGAAGCGGCTCATCCGGACATATCGGAAATTGAAAACAATATGGACTTGACAAACTAATTTCGACAAACATCCCGGCGGCGTACAATTATAAATTACTTATAGTATATTTATATACTAAAAACAAAAATATAATTAAATTAGTAATATATACTAAAAATAAAACCCTACCTATAGTATTCATGAATACTATAACATCAAAAATTCACAAAGAAAACCCCCCCCCACACCTTACAAAAACCAATCTATTTACTCACAATACAACAATATCCTATCCAATACAACAAAGTACACAATACGGCCTCGGCCTACCGGCCTCGCCACAAAATAAAACTAACAAGATATATACACTACCACTCCCTCAACCCCATCATTAACACAATCACAAAGCCTACCCACCAACATACTAAACCTATACACTACCTCCCAAAAACTACACAAAAAACAATAATTGCCTTACCTAATCTATTCACAAAAAGTAAATATAAACTACTCACCTTAAATAAACCTCACCTCAACATCAAACACCATCACAAACCCTATTTCAAACACCTATTAAACCCTCATCCAAAAGATACAATGGCCTCGGCCTACCGGCCTCGCCACACAAATAATAACACATACCACTTCATAAATAACTGGAGACCTAACTCAATAACAAGCCAAAAATCTATAAAAAATACAAACTCACACTTCTCACCCAAACAAATAGAAAACATCATACCCGCTATACCTAAACTCTTTACTACAACCAAGTTCACAATCATAATATATCTAAAAACAAACATGAAAAATTCAAAAACACTTCATTCCCACGGATACTACTTTATTAACAAACTAGAATTGCTAAAATGCGGGGACATAGAACCCAACCCTGGACCAATGCCTAACATCCTACATACACACCCTGCTACATACAAAACAAGAGCCAACATCTACTTTATTCCAAACACTATAAAACTACAACCTGAATACCAACACATAGCAAACACATTTGCCCCCATACTAAAAAACACACACCCACTACACCCTCAAGCAATAACCACCTATCCGCATCTACATCAATATATCCTAACACAAAGGCAATCACCACTAACCCATATGCTATACGCTCTAATCATCACCATCCACCCCTCAATAGACACATGTAATAACATACTAGCCCAACCCCAAAATTACCACTTTAATAACATATGGACGAACACATTGATTATCAGACTGGCCAACCTCACCAACCCCCCCGAAAGGCATATACAACACCTCACCCCTATACAACTTTTGTAGAAAACAATCAAGATATAATATATCCAAAAAATTCAATACACATAGAGATATATGAATTTATCCACAACCAAGATACTACACCAACACCAATTACCCTTCAAAATAAATTTCCCTTCCTTCCAAATCAATTGATCACCGAAGCACTCCGATGCCTAGAAAACATCAACGAATATTCACACCCACCCCCACCCCCAGCTACTCCCACACCAACCCCAAGAATTAATACCGACAGACCGAACACGAAACAAACATAATAAAATGGAATGCGTCATCACTCAAAACATCATTACCAAACCTACAAAGCCTAATAAACAACTCGCTAAACAACACAACAATCATACATATCCAAGAAACCAAACTAACTGCAAATAAATCTACAAAATACATACAAAACCTATTTCCGGAATTTAAACTCATTTTCAACAACACACATGCACTCACAAGATGCATACAACAAAGAATGCTTTATACCCCCGGAAGATGAGGCTTACTCACACTTATCCACAAGAAATATGCATTCCATGGGAATATCACCAAAATTCCCACGTCAGTAAATATATCCCCTTACCTACAAATAATTAAAATAAATAACCATCGACTAATACCTTGGCTAATCATATACATGTACATGCCTACACACTTAGAAGACACATGCCTCATTCCACACCTTAAGAACGAAATCACTAACGAAATCACTATACACCCCAATCACATGTATACATTATGTGGGGACATTAACCGAGATATCGTATTTAGAGGCAGACAAAATGACAACATTAACACCCCTCCACAATAAGAAGATTACCAATGGAAAATTTTTACCGCATCACTCAACCTAGAATATATCCCAACTAACACTAGCACCTCCAGACAAGGAGGCTATAATTACACATCAATAAGTATAATAGATGGATTCTACATTCACTCACCAGACAACAACAAATTCATTTCTACCACAAACACTAATATGAATCTAAACTCAGACCATTATCCAGTTGTACTACATATCCCCCACAACACCCTTATAGCCAGATCCCCACCCCCCACAAACACGTCACCAACTAGAATACTAAACCCAATACCACCAGAAAACATCGAAAAATTCAACATAACATTCTTCGAAGAAAACTCTGCACAAATAAAAGCCCTTAACACCCTACTCGAAAACCACCAACACTTAAGCCCGAATCAATGGGCGGAAGCCTGTACAACATTCGACCACATGGTATACAAAATATCAGAAACAATTGAAGAAACCTGTAAAGTAGACCCACTACCCAACCTTACGAACAAAACATCACAACAAGATGGGTTTTTGCCACGCAAACTTGCGAGAAAATGGAAAAGACACCTCAACACATATCACCTCATCAGGAAACCATATACATTGCTCAACACGATCCACTCTGGCAAGCACACCCCATCCTAAACGATATACGAAACCACCAACACACAAACATCCCACACCCACCTATTATAACGGCACCTCCTACTGAATGGATTGATGCCATAGCAACCATCGCAAAAAATGCAAATAAACAAGCAAAAAACCATCACAAAATATACCAAAGAATTCATTCTAAAAGCCGTATCAAAATACAGACAAATGTACGAAAGAAACCCCCAAAAAATAAATCGGAAAGTCTTTAAGAACACTGAAACCTCACCCCTGGACTCCATCATTGATAGACAAAACAATATATTAACTAACCCAGAAGACATCGCAGCAGAAATATACACGCAACAATCCATCAGTAACCGTCCTACAGTTCCCACATGCCAATATCAAAATACACACCCACTACACTGCACATGTGGAGTCCGGCAATATTCATGGCATGACTTAGACGGATACATCATTGACAAACGAGGAGAACCCCAAACCCCCTTACACACGTATTTTGACCAAGAAACATACGACTTTTGTCTTAAAAACCTAAGTAATAACAAAGCCCTAGGCCCAGACAAAATACCCAATTCAATTCTAAAAAACATGCCTCCACGCTTCCATAAATTATTCTTCTTATTTTTTAAACATTGTTATAAATAAAAATAAATCCCTGCATCATGGAAAACCAGTCTAACAGTTTTACTATACAAAAAAGGTAACCCATCACAACTAACAAACCATAAACCTATTGCACTAGCTGACACCATATATAAATTCCACACGAGTATATTAACTTCTATCCTATTAGCGTATGGAGAAAAATACCAAATATTACACGATAGTCAAGAAGGGTTTAGAGCAGAGAGAAGCACTTCTAGACAAATCCAATTATTAATCGCAGCGCTTGAAGACGCAAGACTTACGGACCAAGATATATATATCCTTTATATTGACTTCAAAAACGTCTTCGGCTCCATTGATCACGCCAGACTTTTAGCCATAATGAAAGATCTGGGATATCCCACTGATTCCATAAACCTCATAGGAAACATATATTCACAATCCTCAACAATATTCACTGGTGAACACTTTGGTAAAACCTTACCAATCCCCATTCAAAGAGGTACAATACAAGGTGATACCCTTAGCCCATATCTATTTATCATATTCCTAGAACCCCTCCTCAGATGGCTACAACAAGGGAATAATGGATACACTTTTAGTACATCTAAAATTAAAATCTCATCAACAGCATATGCAGATGACCTAGCAGCAATAGCCAATAAACTAGAGACACTACAAACACAACTCAACAAACTAGATAAATTTTGCGAATGGGCAGGAATGGATATTGAAATACCCAAGTGCGCAATAACTGGATGCCCAAACAAATCCAAACTTCACCCCACAACCTTCAAAGCCCTAATCCAATCTACCAATATCAACTATAGAAACCAACCTATACCAGTCTTAAACCAACATGAACCATACACGTATCTAAGAATAAATCTTGCACCATCACTCAAATGGAAAACACAAATAAATATCACTACAGCTAAAGTAATAAAACAGTGTCAAGCCCTTGTAACATGCCCAGCTACTATGAAACAAAAAATAAACATGGCAGATACAGTCATACGTGCTGGAATAGCATACAGCTTCTACGCAGTGCCATACTCCATACCAACTATAAAAAAACTCGATAAAAAAATCATAGCACTTCACAAAACGATATGCGGAATACCCAAATGCATATCTAACATCGCTACACACACAATCTATTCGGAATCGAAGCATTCTCACTACAAAATGCCTATTTAAGATGCATTGGAGAACAACTACAAAACGCCCTCAATGATAAAGGTAGAATTGGGAAAATATATGTTGGTCTACTTCAATTCATACTCGCCAAATATGGGGCCTCTAAGGAAATCACCCGCATTAAATACCACCACTGTGTTAGATCACCCATGACTAGAACATTATTCTTGATCAAACATAAAGCCGGAGTCCACCTAAAAAGTACAATAAACTATTTCCTACTAACCCCATTCCCACTTGAAACTGCATGGATGCAGGAAGCACAAATGCTTCATGGCCTAAATCCCAACACCTCATTTAAATTACTACACAAACTACTTGTACATAATATAATCACACTAGACCAAATTACCATGCCTAATTGTACCACTCTAATGAATCCGGACGAATTCAAAATCTACCACTCCACTCCTTCTAAACTTATCAAAAACGCACTTAACATAGCTAATCAATTATTTTGCCACCCCCCTTGTAATCAATGCCCCCTACCATGCCAACAACACCATCCACCAAGATCCCTAAAATAAATATATAATAAGACACCACAATATCCTACCACACCCACCAACCGCCCCCGTACACCCCCCTAACCTCCCCATCCCCCCTCTACCCCCTCCTCCCAACATCATGCTTAAAGACCCCCGACAATTCCCCATACACAAAATAATCGATCATAAACAAAAACAATCCAATGACCATAACGGAATAAAAAGAACAGTCACGTCGTACTTATGTCAATGGACTACAACAAATAACAACACATATAATAAATGGCGAACTCAAAGGGACCTATACCCCTACTGTGAAGCCAACACATGTAATCACAACACAGACCTACTTATCCATTACTACAAAGAAAGACAACACAAACATTTTCCAAACATAATTAATGCCTACTTCTCCACAGAACAACATAGAGACACAAGATACGTCACACCAACCACAATAATTCCACTAGCACATATCTCTAATAATGAATGCAACCCAGAAAACGACATCGAAACAAACTCTGATACCATCCAAACACAATTCGATGTCGCTCACATATACGAAGACAATGGCCGACACCTCATTACCATCCCGAAAGCTAGACTAACATGGCTATGGAAACAATACCAATTGACAAAAAACAACACACACGGTCTAGAACCATCTACCCAATCGTTCGAAACTGAAATTGTTTGGTTATACCAAAGGTACAAATACCGTATCCCAAAAAATGACCCACTCAAACGAGCCCAATATACAATACCAACCCAAATATTAGATCTCCTGATTACAACATTCAATATTAACCACTCATATTTTTCATCCCCAGTTACATGTCCCACACAATTCACCCAATTCTACTCACCATTCTCGCGAGACATAATATTTGGATCCCTAGGTAAAGCGTTTGACCATAAATGACAAGGAATCGGTTACGCACACCCTCATAATACAACAGACCTACAACAAGCTAGTCACTGGGCGCGCATAGCGGCCCAAAATGATCCATATACAATCACTATACTTATATCTCCGGATACTAATTGGTACCAAAACTCCAACCCACACACAGGCCCATTCCCAGACACACACGCCATTGTCCATTTCGTCGCTGATACGATCACGTATGAGGAACCCATAATACCCCCCGAGCTCAATATCACAAGAAAAGAACCATCTACCATTCAAATATTTTGTATCCATCACCAAAACAATAACATAGGCACGTACGAACAAATGAAATTAATAAACGACACAGCAAATAACCTCCAAATACTACAAAGTCACACACAAACTGCACCACCCACCCCTCCAAACATCACCGTTAACCCTAGTAAAAAATGGGCCAAATCAAACTACCCAAATACAATCCCACACAATAATACCCCTACCCCACATCTTCCAAACTACCAAACTAACTTACCGCTAAAATTCCACCCCCAATTTAGCTACTACACAGACGGATCCTTTATAAAACCCAAAGAAATTGCCCCTGGGGTATGGAGAAGAGAAAGAGCTGGATACGGTATCTATAGCCCCAAAGGCTTAAATATCGCCAAAAGACTCCATGGGCATCAAAACATACTACGTGCAGAAATGATGGCTATACACAAAACACTAAGAATCATCAATACAAAATTCCCTAATGAACCCGCATTCATATTCACAGACAGTCTAAACGTATTATACCTACTCAACACACAAATTAAACACCCCACTCTCCATAATAGTCACCCCGACCAAACCACACTCAACTCCATGGTAAAAATCCTCCAAGACCGTACACAGCCAATCACACTATACAAAGTAAGAGCACACGTCCGATTGACGGTAATGAAAAAGCGGATAAACTAGCAAAAGACGGGTTAGAATTAGAACACAGAATTGCCATCCACCCATACGAACATGCCCACGCCATCCCGTATTATTACCAAAAGGACGTCTAGGCCTCGATGGCAGACGTCCCAGACAAAGGCCCAGTAAGATTCTTAGAAAAACAAATTAAAAAATATGATAGGGAAACCAATATAGCAATCATGGCCACACAAACCCCCAACACGTGTAAATGGACAGAAAATATAGACATTGACAAAGAACTGTCCAACGAATTCTGGACAAATCTCTTAATCACAGACAAACAAAAATCATGCCTTATTAAATTCCGCACAGGAACATACATGGGTAATGCTAGAAAACAAATGTTCTTCGGTCACCAGAGGTACCCCTCTATCACGTGCCCTATATGCAATTCAAACGATCCAGACACTTGGCTACATGTTCTACTGAAATGCAACCAACAACATATACACTCACTACGAATTAAAAGACATAACAAAGCAGTCGGAGAAATTAGAAAGCTTCTAATCTCGTCCGAAAAATCCCGATGTTTTACTCTCATGAATGCCGGTACCTTCAATAATAACCCCCAAGAAAATACAGTCCCCAATTGGCTACTCCCCTGCACATGTAACACACAAAGATGTCATTGCAACGCAAGATTTCAACCTGATATACTCTGCGTTAAAGGATTACCATATCAAAATGACCCTCCCATTGACATTGACCCTAACCTCACCATACAATTTATTGAATTCACATATTGTAACGACAGATTTTCCCCAGAAACAATAGAAGCAAAAAACAACAAATACAAACCTTTGATTGATAGTATCGCTTCCAGAGGATGGAAAATCGAACCACTTATTGTCATCACAGCTGGGGCCCGAGCTACGGCCCACATCCCATCTATGAAAATACTAGAAGAAAATCTCAAAATACCCCTGGTTACCATCAAAAATACCTTTAAAAACATTAATACCATTGCAATACAATATGCCATGTCCATCCTCCTCCATAAGAGGAGAATTGAAAACCACCAACCGCTCCCCCAAAACTTAGACCCTCCATAAAACCCAAAAAGCTTATATAATATTTAGTATCTATTTACAGCTCAGAATGAGGGATTGGTGCCGGTTGGTTGGTACAAATTTCCTGCCTTTTACTCACTTGCAGCACCAAGTCACGCGTTACATTTTAGACGATCATACGGACTCGACTGAAATCGAACCCGGAACGTCTTAACTCAAACATCCTCCCACAACCAACCGAGGAATCATGACTTGGCGTTCACTCTCATAACAAAAACACTAATTATACCTAAAAGGCATGCACCGCCGTGGGCCATGATCGGCCCACGTTATTTGTTTCTCGGTTACTATAGTGTCCATCCTCGAAGGAGGAGAGTAGTTTTGTCCCAGCTTCCCCATGTCCTGTGGGCATCGGGTTGTTGGCATTACGAACGGACACTCTATTCACGCCGGCCCCTAAAAGGGACCGGAGTTTCTATCTATCTATCTGCAAAGACAAAAGCAATTGTATAACACACATCCATGTTACCGGTTTCCACCTCATGAGTGAAGTAAGTGCGGGATTAAGTTACTATGGTAGATGTGCCTATTTCAAATCTGTATCTTACTTAGACACCTAAATTTGAGTGGTATTTCGTTAGATGTGATTTTAATTGAACCAAAAAAAAAAAAAACATTTCTGAATGAAAAATGGACAATATGTTCAAAATATGTGAACAATTCTAGGTTCAATAATCAACATAATTGGGAGGGACCTATTTGACCATTCAATGAGAACAAAAATCTTCACTTTGATGATGAAAGAAAGAATACCTACCTTATTAAATATCACCTACTATATGAAAGTATACCTACTATATAGTAGGTGATATAAGGTAGGTATACTTTCACATAGTAGGTGATATCTACAATCACTTGTTCAATATCACCTACTTCTACACCACTTGCACCATCTTCTAAAATATGTAGACTTTTCTTAGAATTTTTTTTGTCAGCATAATTTGTTTGGCTTTGTAGATCAGTATGTTTTTAAAATGTTTATGATTTTTTTCTTCACAAAATTCAAAGCTAGTGTATAGTTTTGAATCACTTTCACTGAACACTAGGCAGGGATCAAGTTTTGTCCACTTTACAGTGCTTGCGCCCCGATGTGTGCCTATCAAGGCTTGAGATCCTGTCCATATCCTTCACTTTTAGTAAAATTTAAGGATCCCCATGTAATCCATCCCAAGGATCTTAAAGAAGGTGAGATATGTGAATCCCAACCGGGAAAGGGTTCATTTTCCGGATTTGGTCCGGTTGAAATTTTTCCTAGAAACCATATGTAACTTACTATCACCGTAACACCATAGCTGGTTCGTGCAAAACCAATTCCCCCAAAAAACCCGTAAGAAACCGAAAATGTTGAACCAAGTGAAACAAATAAGTGAAAAATTACATTAGAAGGAAAAAAAAACGAATATTGTTGGACCTTATTGGAAAAAGGATACCAACTCAAATACCATGTGAAATTCATGGTTGGCCATCCAAAAAGCTGAACATGGAGGACAAATCACAGTAATATTTTACACAAAAGATTTCGACTTGCTCCTCTACATCCCAGCCTTGACCTCAATCCTTGCTTATTGCAAAGAGGCTCCTCTCTTCTCCTCATCTTATCCCTCATTCCTTACATATATTCACTACTAAGTTTTTTGAGAATTAATGTCTTACTTTGAGATAATAGTTGGATTGTGAGGAGTTTTAGACAAGAGAAGTCTCAAATGTCTACTTCAAGACATTGCTGAGACATTCACTATAAGAATGTCTAGATTGAGATTATTTTATGTATTAACATTAAGTGCCACAAATTCACGCAATAATTGTTGCAAATTTGATATTTACTAGGATTTCATTGTCAAAAAAATTCAAGACTCTTACAGCGAATGTAGTTTTCCTCTTCATCTTTTACGGTGCCGGACTAGTTGGCGAATCAGGTTATCTACTACTCATGTAGTATCGCCACTTGCCATAATCACATTCATCCATTTTTGGAAGACGTGTGCGGCTAATATTGGCTGATTCTCAAATTATTCCAATTTTGATATTTTAATTTAATGAACGCATTGTTGTGTGCTATGTCTAGGAAGAACCGGCGGTTAGATCCGGATGAACCGGTTGATTTTAGGCAAATAACCAATCGAAGTTGGTTACTTCAGGAGCTCTGTCGATCATTTTAGAGGAATCTTTAGAACATACCTCAAATGAATAAAGCAAATCCAAGCCATGACAAGCCATGTAGTCGGCTGGATTTAGAATCACTAATATATTAACTGTCTATGCCCAATAACTTCTCAAGCATTGGTTGCTTGTGAGTAATAAAGGGGGCGAGAAATTTTGTATATCAAAAACATCTTCATTAATCTAGAAGTAAAATACTAGCCATTTGCATTACTCTGATGTTTAAAACTAATGTTGAATAAAAATTTATAGCAACAACAACTAGGAACACGCCTTGAGTCCCACCATGCTCCTCACGGCCATCAGTTTCACCTAGTTGAGCATCACCATTTGATGACATGTCCTCTGCACCATCAAAGTCGGCAAGTGTTGCTACCTGTTGGCGCACCTTGAAGACTAGTGCCTCGTAACCCTCCCACTTCGCAAACTCGGTCTCCTCTTTGGATGGCTCGGTTTTGAAATCCGTGTACTGTGATAAATGTCATCACAAATGTCATTTTAGTTCTCTCTCATCAAGTGCCATCACATAAACTTAGACATAGTTATATTGTCAAAAATAGAAAAGGTACTATAATCCGGACTTCCCATGTCACTAAGGCGCTTCATGAGCCCAAAGTGCAGCTGCAATATGGGCTATGGTTTAGCCCCAAGGAAAAAGGAAGGTGGAGGGAGGAAGCGAGCAACCCCGGGGGCTCGCAAGTGGGCCTGTGGTTTACAAACATGTCAACCTCTTGATGCCTGCAACATGACAATTCCAAATATTGTTACAATTTCAAAGACTTTGTAAGTCAATTCAGTAAAATGCTAGCCAAATGCAAGTATCAAATAATGATTGAGCCCATGGTGGTTGGATATTACACAAAGTGGAAGCCGGACAAAAGTATTTGTAGCTCTCACCAAATCACAACTGAATGCCAATAAGTGGGAGAACATATCCATGGCAATAAATTAGAGTACGTTGGACATAAACAGTTCATAACATTGAGGGAGCTATGATCGAGGAGAACCGGCGGTGAGTTACAAATGAACCGGTTGAGTTTGAGAAATAACCAGTTGAGGTTCAAGACTGCAGGAAAATCACCGATTGTTTTAGAGGAAATTATAGAATATACCCCAATGTAATAAAGGAAAACCGAAGGATGTCAGCATGTAATCGGTTGGACTTGCAAACACGAGGATCTCAACCGATTATGCCCAAAAAACTCCCCGATCACTGTGAGGGAGGATTTGAGCAGTACCCTGTGTACCTCTTGCTTCAGGGCCCCACAACCCTTCTTTCCCCCAACCAGCTAGCCCATTGAAGTTCCAGATGTTACTAATAATTCAGTGTTTTCATTTGCAGCCTCAAAAGATCACAGAGCACTTTCACATCTTCATAGCCAATCACATGTAATCACCTGCTTCATGGACCATGCACACAACACTTGTTTGTCTCCTACCTTACTAAGCTACACTACTCTATCAATTTATGCCCGCCTCCTCCCTCCACCATCCATTTCCGGCGTCCTAGTAACGATTCTCGTATCTACAAGTAAGCTATCTTACAACTTCAGTTCAACTCAAAGAGGTCACTAACATAAGACTCGATCCACAACAATGACCATAATCTGTACATAGGCAAGTTCAAGTATAACCTACAAATTTTCTTTGAAATGCAACAACTCTTCCGCTCCCGAACTTCTGATATTTCTTCCATGTTAGTGCAACAATCCTTGCTTTTTCAAATGTCATTACATGCTCAGATTCCTTCTCTTGTCGCTCTCATTCATCTCGAGCAAAACGTCTCTCCCCGTACAACAATTTTTTCCTCCCCTCTTTGGATCTCAGAATTTTTCTAGCGCGCTCTGTACTTTGCCGATCGGAGAATACTGCTCATCTGCGCCCCAGTAACTTCCATGTAAGTTTGCAACCAATCATCCATATGGCAGTATGAACTACTGTATTGATTCACAATGTGTGTCCTAGAAAACAATTCAACCTTTTCTAAAGGGTGCTCACATATTCATCGACATTGCTCTCCGACCAGAGATGTGGGAACTCCTCCCTCAATTGCCTCCAGAATTCTACTTTTAACTTCTCAAGTTGCAATTTCCACGTTAGGTGCCACGGAAATCATCTGATACCCACATCGTACGTCCACTTGTGCATCACCGCCCAAGTCTTGCCCTCCTCGTCCCCTTTGCCATTTGTCAGTATTGGACCACTATATGCAGGTCGGTAGAGCCTTTCGGCTGCATGCATTGCAATTAGTTCCACGGCTTCGTCCCTGCTGGTTTTTCCCTTTATCTGTGATGCCATGATTCCCTACATTTATCTCTCGCAATGTTGCCCTCTCAACTTCGTTGGACATCACACTAGTCTTACTTGATTTTCTCCTAACCCTCTGTTCCACTCCTTCCCCGATTTTGGCAGGAGTCAAAGGTAGGATGCATGCAGGCATCGACACATTCAGTCCTACAGTTGTGAAAGGGTTTGTCATCCCCTGTAGGGTGAGAGTTGTGCTCATCCTCGGCATGCAAGCTTTGTTGTCTCTCATCACTCTCCTTGCAGGTACGTTTGGATGAAGACCTGAGGCTTTATCCGTTTTTCTCCCTCACAAGTGCTAGCACCATGTCCATTATGAGAGGATTGGTAACAACAATTGTGCTTTGAAAACCACCATGGAAAAAAGACATGCAAAGTATTCAATTGTTGTCTTACCTGGTATCACAGGCGACCGCCACATTGAGCTTGTCGCTTGATCCTCTCCGCCCCCGGCACCTGCAACATTTTTTTCCTTTGCATGCTTCCTCCGAGGCCACTTCTCCCTCCTGGCACAACTCTGCTCCACCCTCGCCACTCGGAGTCTTGGTTTCCTGCCTACATCTTCGTCTGTAGACGTGGTTCCCAAATCGGCGTTGCCCATACATTGTTGCACTTGATGTTAGGAGCACAGCTACTGGAGTCTCGAGGTTGCGCGATGGAGGGCTCACCACATTCCTGTAAGTGCTCCTGCCTGCGAACCAAAATGATATCAAGAATCTCACTGTTAGTTTCCCCTTCACATAGTTTCCACCAATGATATCCACTAATTTCCTGCTACTTTCTGACCCATGGTCCACATGTGCTCCAACAAGTAAGTAGTTTCCCAAACCTTCCAGCCTAATTCCTTATTGAGATGGTACCATCCAGAGCTCGGTACCGCTTTTTGACTCCTCCTAAGACATTTCTCGAGTGACATTGCTGAGACATTGTTTGAGACATTAACTCTTGAATATTCTAGTATTACTCAACACCTGCAACCTTCGCCATGCATCTTCTTCTTGCTGCTGATCTCGGTCTCCTCACTCGCTAGCTAGCTTCCCAAGTTCGGCCAGGTATGCATGCAGATCACACTCTAGATCTTGTCTCATCTTTCGACCGGCAGAGCTCGTCACCTCATCATTCATACATCATGTGTGTGTGTGAGAGAGATAAGTATGTACGTGTCTGTGTTGAAGACGTGGGTGGTTATACTTGCACATGCTGCATCTTCAAGAGTACCGGATCTTATAACCTGCTACTCAATTCGCTTCAGTCGTGTTCATGCTCCTTAGGCGTGCGGTAGTCCTCGTACATGAACCAAAAACGTAACAGCCCTAGCTCGTCGCCTGGCCCTGACTTCCCGTACGTGTCAGCGTATGTGTTCTAATTAATTTCGCTGAGAGCAGGAGTAAGATGCGTGTTATTTACAAGAAGCTAAGGGGTGGTAATATATTACTAATGTGCAGGCAGATGATCATGGAGCATTGGAAGGCTTGTATGTATGTATAGTCCCTGACGAGCGGATATATGGTTGTCAAAGCTCACTGCTCCATGCATCGCGTATTGTAATTAAGTGAAGTGGTGTCTGAGATTTGTTGAACTGGATGTGGTTACACGCATGTTGGAAACTAGATGATCATCAAGGGTGGATGATCTTACAACCTACGTTGTTTTATTCTTATTCGGGTTCTTGGCCCTGGGATAATCCTCGAATCTGCGTCAAAAACCTAACAGCCATCGTTACCCTGAGTTCTTATGTCGATCGGCAAATGTCTTTTCCCTAAGAACAGGATAATGTCACGTCTTAAACAAGAAGCATGCAACTGCAACCTGGGTTGTAGATATCCCATAACATATTCAAGTAGCGAATGATTCAACTTCCTAGAAAAGCTAAGAGATGGCAGACGAAATTTCAAAAATCACATTTTTAGTTAACGTACCTTATTTCTCAAAAATAGATAAATATTCATTTTGAGGTGCACGGATAAGCTATGGTGCTACGGGAAGCCAAGGTCTTGCACATTTCAAAATGCGTAGGGGTTTGACAACAAAGTAATAATGTTATGAACATACTAGAAGATGGGTATAATGCAGGGTATAAGTATAGTCAATTTATAACCTATCAAAGTAGTATTTCGGATGCATGTAACTAATTTATGAATGCTTGATTTGAACTTGTAGATGACTTATAGCAATTTTCTTGAAAACATGAATAATTAAGGCCTGGATATGTATGTTTAAGTTAGCAACGAGGGGTAAAAAGAAAAAAGAATAAACACTTTGTCAACTTTGTGTTGATGGATTGGAACACAATATCCGTTTGTATACATAGTCAACATTGAGGGTTCAATCTGAAACCTATAGGGTCTTGAGAGTAAAGCTCTAAAGCCAATTATGTTGATGATTTTGAAAGTGAATCTTTTGTTTTTTGCTTGTAATTATTGCAAGTTTGTATGGCCATTTAAATAATAATAATAATAATAATCTTGATTGACCACCTACATGTGATTGGTGTGTTTAAAGTGCACATATAAGAATGGGCACCAAAAAGACATGTGTTAAAGGAACATGAATCACGTGCTCAAAACATAATTAATTTTCTCTCCCAAAGTTTGCATTCAATTGACACTCCCCAAAAGGGTTTGATAATTGTTCTAGGTTCAAGAATCAACGCAATGGGAGAAACCTATACAATCAATTAAGAAGAAAGAAAGTCTTCACTTTGATAATCAATAAGATCCATATTCTTATAAGCTCCATAAATCATGGGGATAATGTTATGGTCTTCATTTAGATTTGCCAATCATCTTGTACTAATCACGTGTTCAATATCCAAGGAGAAGTGGGCTACTCCAAAAGAAGTCACCATTTCAAGGCTCATCTACTTTAGACATACCTTTTTTCTTTTCTTTTTTCCTGAGATTACTTGACACAAAGACTTGGTAATCATCGTCATGGATAAGTATCTCATGGCATGACATATAACATGACATGCATGCCATCATGTCAATGCATGAGGAAAAAAGGCGAGAAAGAGAAGATGATGCATACTCAGTGTAAGTCTACTTGCTTGGGTCCATGGCATCCCGGTCCGTTGCACATGTGGATTTAAAATGTTGTCTTATGTCATCCTCACATCATCCAACACTCAACATGTTGCCATCAACAACCAACCGTTCTGAAACTTTGGAACAACAACTGCTTCACCAACCGTGCATAATATATTATTATGTGGTCATGCCCGTAGACAAGAATGTGATAGCATGGCATGAAATGGAAGAAGAAAACATGTGAGAAAAAGGAGATACCACATTTTGAGTGTAATTGCACTAGCTTGGGCCCGTGCTATCCCAACCCATTGCACTAATGCATTTGTCCCACGTCATTCACAAACCATCCACCACTCCACTAACATCAACGGCCAACAATTATGAAACTTTGAAATGGCAACCGCGTCACTATCAATTTATAGTACAATGTAGAGTCCTCTACATGGACACGTACGTGATTACATGGCACCATGTCAATGCATGGCATCATGCCAATACATGGCACCATGTCAATACATGGCACCATGTCAATAAATGCCTCCATGTCAATACATGGAGAGACATGGAGAGAGAGAGACTTCCCAAGAGAGAGAGAGAGATGTTAAAATTGGACACACGTAATTGTGTTGTCTATGCCATTGTGTCTTTGTTATTGTTATTGTTGAGGATTGTTGATTTCAACATGTATAACATGTAGGAGAATCAAGGCAATATTATTCACGAGCTGTGTTTTTCTTTGTTTGGTTTGTTCTTATCAGTGCAAGGAGTGGTAGTTGTTGCAAAGTTGATTGTTGTCAATGCCTTGCCATAGCCTACAAGCCTCTCACAAATTTGTCTGCAATTAGGGGTTTGTTGTTGCCTATCCCTCCTAGGTTTGTCGATGTATTAAATACTATGGCGAGCTTGCCACAAATGTGTCCTCTGTCAAATACCCCATGGTCACATACATACACAAGGGCCTCCTCTCAATGATGGACGTGTGATTATAGGGAGGGTTATAACATTGATAAAACAAGGAGTAACATACAATGCTTGATGTAGTGTGCAAGCATCATTTTGCATTCTATAACTACTGCTGTAGACAAATATTTCCCTCAAGCAACTTCAACCTGATTTTGGTGACGAACTCTTATAGTGGCAAGAGTTTTTAATGACACGATGATAAAACAACTACAGGAGTGAGGGAGATCAAGCTCCAATTTTTTGCTCATTGAGACGCAATGGCTACAGAAGTTGCAGAAGGACCAGAGACGTCACCAGGAAGTTGCAATAATAGACAAGTTGAGGTTGTCAAGCAAGGGACATTTGAACCAGCAGAGCATTTTTACCCGCGTGTGCTAAATGCACAAATTCATCCCCTGGTGCGATCGTTCTTGTACCTAGGGAATGAACGTATTCAGAAGAGATATTGTCATTTGCACCCTGAGGCCAACCCCGCAGGGGTTACTAAGGTCTTGAATAGTGCCACACGGTGAAGATTTTGCGCACTCTATACGGGCAAATATTCATTGAATTGTTTCTCTTATAAAAATCCTTAATTAGCCTTTGGAGGCATTGCATTCATGGTCAATTAATGATAGTCAGTTATATTGTAAAATACAACCAACAATGTGGAGGGCGTGGTTTCGTTTTTTAACGCTCTTTGTAAGAAATTAGAGCTAGCCAAAGTAACATCAAGAACCTTGGTGAATATCGACACAAAATTTTGAGGCAATTTTATATTGCCTCCACAACATGCTTGAATCAAACATAGTGTAAACTTTATAATCTTTGCACCTATGCACAAGTTTTAGGAAACGGATCTAATATGAGTGAAACATTGACCAATTGCAAAAATTCAAGAAAAGGTAGAATGCCCCAAATCAAATTTCAAGAAGATTGAGAAATTTTGTGCTTTATTGATTGTGTGTTGTTCATGTTATGTAGAATTACTAACATGCAAAGAAGAAATATACTTAGGTGGTGTATGGTGAACAGGAACCAAAGGATTGTAGAAAATTTGTATGTGTAGTTGGATAAATGAGATGTACTACATGGAAACCTAAAAAGGTTCATGGATTGGGGGATCATGATGTGTGTGCAGGTATTTCCAGTGGGGAGGTGCAGACCTCTTTTCAACCACAACAGACAGAGGTCAGAAACGCTTTGTGGTGGTGGAAACCAACTCATGTCCCTCGGGACAAAAATCTATGCCATTGCCTAATGAGGATTTGGAGCAAGCAGGATACCGAACACTATTGGAGAAATCCGTAATGCCTGCACTTCGCTCAAACACCTTCAATGGCCATCCTCTTCCAGAAGGCAAGCTTGCCGTTCTCTATGACAAAAACAAGATGGAAGCCTCTGGATATGCTGCAACACTTGCCGACCTTACTGGAGATAGTGTGTATTTGGTCCCTTGCTATGCTGATGATTTCGACCCTAATGTAATTAATCCACGACCAATCAACCTGAAAAAATTGTATGCACCTCTTATCTGTTCTATACGATGTTTTTAAAAATGACAATAAAAACTCTCATGTGAGGGCTAGTCGAAGAAGATAAAGTCATATAGTTACGAAACATCAAGTCAACACCAATATTGGATGGATTTTTTTTTATACCACTATGGTATCTATAATGGGCATATTGCATGTTTTGTTGCTAGTAGGATATGGGTAATTGAGGATATTTTTGTTCTTGAAACCATTCTAGTCTATACTCCATGCAAGAATTTTCATACCTAAGTGAAAACATCTTTGTATCAATATGGTCTTGGATGTTATTGACCCAAATAATAACTCAGGTTCACAAAGAGTGTCTCACCTTGAAATAACACCAAATATCAATTTTTAGAGGTATTAAAATTTTGTTACCCATGATTAGGTTCTTTGATACCAATATTGATGTTGATATTGATATCATACATTGACCCATAAACTGGTCCAAACACTGGTCAATGCATATCAATATGTTGATTGCAATATAGTGCAAAAGAATATCAAATATGAAAATTTATAATATTATTTTCACAATTTATGCGTATCACAATTTGTGATAGAAACGCATTTCATTACGATTTGTCCTGCTCATTCTAAGGAATTATGTAATAAACATGAGTGTACCTAATAAAGAGGGTGATTTTTCAAGACTTATTCTTAGGATAAAAAACTTTTAAGATGTGTGTTTTCAAAAATACCTAACAACTTTTGTAATGTGCAAGTATCCCCTAATAGGTAAGATGTAGAGGAGATGGCGTGCTTGAAATTTGCACATCTCGGGCTGTGAAGATGACATACGGAAAATGCCACAAACGACTTAGTGGAAGAGAGGAAGAAGAGGAGGAGGTGTGGGAGCCAGTGAAAGCAGCCCTCAGATACGTCACTCAACGTCCATGGACACGAATTCCTCCGATCACTCGCACGCTAATATTTAATCCAGTTCTCGCATGTCTGGCCGGTGGTCGAAACAAGATGCTCGCTGCCAAAGCTTATGATCTTTATAACGCAGAAATATCTGCTACTGGCTTGATGATTCATACTCCTGAAACAATTTGGGATGTTGCCAAGCCGGAAGTTCCTCTCTGGGTGCGCAGGATGGGAGGGCTTGCAGTTGTGAAGGTGCCATATGCAAATGCCGGACAAGGAGTGTGGACAATCACTCACGAGAACGAGCTCAAAGAATTCATGGATATTAAACATCGGTATGATCGCTTCATCGTGCAGGTGGAACATCTTTGGACATCTTATTGGGATCATTATGAGATAGTTGTCTCATCTTTTAGTTATTGTCTTGGATGGTTGCAATGGAGTTTTTATTTTATTTTTGAGAAATAGACTTTAACAAAGACTCTAAAAAAAATTAAAACAAAAAAACGTCAATCTTCAAGGTTGTCCGAAAATTTTCTTGGAAATAAATTAAATGCTCCATTTCTAGATTCAAAATCGTCCAAGTAGCACAGTCTTCTTAAAACAAGTAAGGGAAAATTGTCATAGCCATTTCTAACATAGAATTCCACATTACAAACATAGCATAGTAAACTATGAGCTAAGTTTTGGGAATTTTAAATCTAGATGGGCTTTTGCCAAAGATTTTGCCATGTTCATGTGCATGTGGATAATCTTGCATCTTCAAATTGAATTCCCGATAATATCTTTTAGTTATCTTCTACTTATAATTTGTTTATGAAGTTTGTATTGACTAACTTTGAGCATCGGCATATTTTTGACATGCTTATAGGCTCTTATAGGAAACAATGGGTGGAGTTCTGTGAGTCAAAGTGGCCGATTGTATCACGTTGGGACAATTCCAAACCTCAAAGGAAACATCTATGCAGCAGACTTGAGATTTATGATAGGATCTTCACCAAATGGATTTTTCCCTGTTGCCATCTACGCACGAAGAGCACGATTGCCTTTAGCTGAAAAACTTGATGTTGGCACGCAATCATGGGACATGCTTGGAACAAACCTTTCATTCAAGGTAGCTCAAAATCCAACCATATTTTGAAACGGGTTCATTCTATTGTGTCTTGATAGCTGTCAAATCCTTCTCCAATATTTAAATTTCACAAAGTAGGGGTTACAAGTATATTATATTTCTTGAGTTGCATATGATTTGTGTCCACTTGAAAGGACAAAAGACAACACTAGAAGAAGATTCAACTCAAACAACTAGCTCAACAAAACGAAATTCTTGAAGAAACATCAATATTCAATGTTGAAGAGCATTTCGTCACCAATGATGTAAATTGAGGAAATTTTTATCAACTACGATTAGTATCTTTTGTGTATCAAGTCAATCTTATACCCTATGCAATATGGAAGGAACATTTACAATTCTAGGGCTCTTTGTGGACTTAAGATGCTATAGTTTGATTATGGGTTTTGTTTTCAAGATTGATATTTTGGCCTTCTTGCCAATGTTGATTTCCTTAGCAAGGTCCTACTCACCTAAATCTTGTCCTTCAGAAAGCAGATGGCACATGGGATACAGAGACTGAAAGACTTCTACTCATGGATAGCAAAGACTTTAATCGGATCGGTGTGGGTGTGGATGACTTGATAGAGGCATATATGCAGGTGCGATGAATCATAGTTATTTAATCATTCTTCTTGGGTTTTTCTATCGGGAACACCATATAATATTTTTCCTTTATTTACATCAATTGTTTTTGTTCCTACAACAATCTCACTAAAAAGTTGCCAACATGATGTACAGACAGTGCTCTCTGTGGCGGCTATTGATGGGCTTGCCACAAAGTTGATCAACTCAAAGGTACCCTTCTTTGTCAAAGAACCTGATGATCACCTTTTTTAGAGCAAGCATAGAAAAGTTTAAAAGAATGATGTGTTACCTATTGTTTATGCATGCTCATGATCTATTGAGGGGAAGCCAAATTTTACATCTATCTATCCTTCCCCAACCAACCGTGAAATGCATAAACTTATGATCACAAACTTAGAATCTTAATGCGAAGTTGAACTTGGTAATTATATCAACGTAGAGAATTCATCCAATGCTTATTTAGAGAGAAATATCTCATCTCCCAAAGTGTGGAAGAAAGCAAGTTTAAATTGCTCAAAATCCAAAACTTTTTAAGACCAAAGAATACATGTTGATTTCTTCCTATTCTCTTTATCATTGAAGGCATATATCTTATCACGGTAGGAGATTTGCCTAAAGTCTAAAACATGAGATGGTTAATTCTCAATCTCAATAGGCTCACATGTACCTAGCCATAGGATCTCCCCGTCCGTAGATCATGTGTGCGAGAAATGTAGGAAATGTAGTAGAGCTTGCAATACGAACCATATGTACAAGTGGAATTTGCACCTTATTTGTGGTTTCTTTCATAATTTCTTGTTTTTTTTTGTAACAGGGTCAATTCAGTTTGAGGTTATTCCAATCCCTGAACCCGGACCCAAAGCTGCTTGCTGAATTATACCCGACCCAACTTGACCCCCCTATGGCCCTTCCAATCGAGCCATTCATAGACTTCACTTTCCAATCATGCAAGTTGCCCACCGTGTCCAACACAATCATCTCAGAAACCATCAACCCCGCAACAACAAACCATGTGGTGGAGGACAACAAAATCACGTCCATTCTCGAGGGGAAGGTTGAGGGGCCGGGGCCAAGGCCTCAACCACCGGTACACACCAAACCCCTCCACAAGAGTATGAACATAAGGTGGGGTACACCTACCGTGGACAATGGCCTATCATAGCTTCATAACTTATACGTCCATACCCAAACATCACATGTACATATTTGAAATAACATCGTGACATGTGTCATCTATATGTCCCATTTCACAAATCATTCGCAATGGGCTAAACATAACTTATAGCAACCTTAATTCTTGTGTGTTTTTGTCTGGGTTTGCTAATCTTCATGTCATTTTAACTTTGATATCAAACCCGTAGATGAAGTTTGAAATCGGGTGTATTTAGGCATCTCTTAAAGAAAGCCTTTCTAATTCTACTTTGTTATGAATTTGTCTACAACAGTATTAGGGCAATTGGGAACATTGCTAGTATGGATTTGATATTAAACCATTATTCAACCATGTGGATTAGTTTCACTGACCTTGGGATATGTCCATTGTATTTTGTGGGGCCCTCAAAACAAAGTAGTAATATTCATTTCCTATTCATACATTCAGGCTGAAACTTGGAAGTTTGGGTGGGATTATACTCCCGGCCTACTCACATGAATCATTATTCATCTTGGCATTATTCATAAACATATTATCATAACAACATTATATATTTACAATACCAACATTATTCACAATATTCATATTATTCATACCAACACTATTCAAGTGCTATTCATATTGGCGTCAATTTCTTCCTATTATCTAAGTTTCTTCCCATGAAGGTAAGATAGTGGAGACTCATGTTTGAGAATAAATATAAAATGAAACACAATCATGAAGCTGAATAATGTTATGTCCTATGTTGTGCTTTGATGTGATTGAATCCATGTGAAATGAATGGTGGCATAGCTATGAATATAAATGTTTGTGATGTACAATGATGTACAAGTATGTTTCACTCGACTCTTGAAATAAATCCTTTTGAAAGTAATACAAGAGCGGGTGACGGGTTCCAAACTCATATTTAGATAACATGGGACATGCTACAAAAGTCTCTATTTTTTGAGTTAACTCAATTTTATGGGCAGATACGTTGATACACTTTCAACAAATGTAAATTGCAAGGGGAGTATGTAAGTTCTTAGTGATCACTTGAATGTTGTAAACTTTGAGATATGTTTAGCATTGTCAATGTGTTTCTTTTCCAATCTGAAACCTATATAAACAATGAAATTCATCAATAATCTATTCAAAATGTGTACTTCAAAACAACCACAATCATGCCTACATATGCAATTCTATTGGAAGTCCTTACCCTACAACTCAAGTAGATTTTATTTCAAGATTGGGTTTTGGTCCAATTTTACTTAAATGTAGGTTTATGACATGGAGAATTTACATAGTGTGATGGGAAAATCTTCAGGTTGGAACTATGTGGGCATTAAGAACAATGGGAGCAGATGTATGAGATACTATGTGGAAGAATTTGTAGCCCAATATATGTTTCAGAATACCTCCCCGTCATGTATATTGTTCAACTTCATTCTCCTTTGGCAAAATATTGATTTTATTTAAAAAATTGGGAATCTTTTCCTTTTATTTTTGGTCACCTACATGCCTTGGATGACTAACTTTGTGCATGTATGCTACACCATGAAATAAATTGTCAATGTAAATTCAGAGAATATCATAATATGTGAATTCACGGAGGAAGCAAAGAGATCATACAATATCTACTTATCATGAGTTTTCTTGAGAGTCTTTGCTTACCTCATGATCCACAAAATATTAATGCAATGTGAAATTGTAGATAGGCTTTTAGATTGGGTTCCAATTAAGAAAACCACACAGGGAAGGCCAAATGAGTGTCAGGGGTTGCATCTAGGGATCACCATTGAGTTAATTGATAGATTACAAGAGAATTAAGATGTATTTAGGACAACAAACACAGGGAAAAAGACTTCTAGAGTGAGTTTTAGGATTGATTTAATTAAGGTTGAGGGTCACTCACAGCAGTACATGCAATTGATCAATCACTCCCTCACAACCCACTCTCATCAGTAACATCACTCTTATAATGTGTTTTGCAATTCAGGGAGTCATAGCTCAGCCATAGACATTTAAGTACGCCATAGTCTCAGAAACCCAAGGCAAAAACTCCTTGAGGTGAACCATAGTCTCTTCAGTAAAGTAGCCAAGTATCAAAAGGCCACACCACAGTTAGTAAGGATATCATGTTCCCAATTGACTCCTCCTATGGTTAAGTGATGGATTTAATTAAATTAGATATAGACCACAGTAATGAATTATTTCCTTAGTCAGTTTTAGACTTAACACTATCTCAGTGGAATTGAATGCATTAAAATAAATTATTAAAATTAACAAAAGTCTAACGTGTGACAGTAACCTAGTGACCGAGGCTAGAACCGAACCGAACAGAGCCAGGACCGTAAGAGTCTAATCGCAGGACCATAGTCTACACAGCACGGCCATAGTCTAGTCACCAGTAACAGTCACAAGTAACCAATGTCAAGTCACGTCTGAAAGGTAGGGCCATAGTCTGAGTAACCAGTAACCAGTAACCAGTAGCCAATCACCAGTAACCAGTCAGCGTCTTGTTCTCGGACTTGGAGGTGGCTGCTTTTCCTTATATGCTTGCCTTCCTCTTCTCACCCAAACGATATGGGTTAAAGGGCAGCTTAGTTCCCTCTCGCGCGACTCCTTCTTCGTCTACACCCGGCTTCTTCTTTTTCTCCGCCAGGCTCCTTCCTTCACAGACTCCTCGCGATTGCTTCGACGTTCCTCAGCTCTGCATTCCCTGACAACGATTCACAAATCCTTTGACTCGCTGTCACACCTCCTACTATGTTTCGGATTTGAACGGGAATTTAACATCGCTCCTCCTCAATCAATTGAAGCAAAAACTACATAACAGAATTACTTGCGGAAATCATCAGTTTGAGTCTCCATAGAATTTCTGCAATCTCTCTCGAGGTCTGGATTACACGGAGAAGACCATCTTCCTCGCTGAAATTCGAGCCAAGCTCTAAACCAAATACTACAAGATTCCTTTTCGGAACTCCGAATACAAAAATAATAATAATAATAATTACAGGTGCTTTCTGCTTTTGGATCAAGCCACGTGAGAGCAAATCATTACTGGTTGGCTTCCCGAGCTCTCGGACACTCCTCGGATTGAACTCTTATAGGTGGAATTATTCGCCGGGGGGATTTCACATGTCATTTCCCCTTACACCTCACTATCAGAAAGCGACGGGTGAAATTTCATCTTCTTTCCCTGATGTCAGTTTCGACTCCTAATCGTATCAATCTCAAAACATAGGAGAATTCAAACCTGTACTAATTCATACAAGGACGTATCAGCCCAGAAATCCTTACATAACTCCTCTCATATGGATATACACTATTCTCGCTCTCTCTTTTATCCACAGAGTTGTGCCACCGGATGCTTACTCAGATTGAATTTGGTAGAACTGGGACATAAAATTATCCTCGTGGAATTTCACATTCCTCATTCCTCACGAACATAAGTAATCTCAGGGAAATTGTGAGGTTTAAACTATTTCCCACAATATTGCCTCAGACAATCCTCAGATAAGGATACAGGGAATTAGCTCCTGTCACAAATGTTCAATTTCAACTTGCACCTTTATACAAATTTTCAAAGAGATGACAAAGTGTCTCTCCATCGTCCATCATGAAGTCACATTAGATAGATTAAAACTAATCCAACCATTTCACATGGTTGAATCCACACTGAAGAGATGAATTTCACATTCACCCGATTTTGACTTAATAAGTTTCCACTTTGGACTTACATTCCAATTACAGGTTTCACACCCCCAAATTTACTTGTCCCTCATCCAGGGTAAATGCACATCAATTCACAAGAGAGATTAATACTTCGATGTTCCGATATTAATTAATAAAACATGATGTGCACAATTCAAAGGCTTCACACCAAAGGTGATTATCTCAGAGAGACTTTTAGCCACTGTAAATTATTTGTCGCTCCCTTTCTCGAGAGGACTCCTGTACTTTAGTCACGGTAGAACTTCACATTCAAACTCGGTGACTTATAAACTTTCACGATTAAGTTCGCACAACGAACAACTTACTTCTTTCACAGAAGGAAGATGACACAAATTTCCTGGACTTTTCTCAAGCCAGAAAGAGACACTTTGAATCAACAAATTCTCAACGAACACAAGTACAATCGGATTCACTCTTCACACATAGAATTGGTAAAATAGCTTCACGCTGATATATTATGTAAAGTGAGATATACACACAAAAGGGCTTCACACCCAAGCTTAGGAGCGCTGAAAAGTATGCACCCACATGAGACTCTCTTCTCGAGAAGACTCCTCTTTCCCCTCTCCTTCTTCTTCTCTATACCCCCTGAGCTAACTTCCTTGTCTCTTGGGGCCAGATTTCATGAGGCTCTTCGACTTGGTCACATGTCTATTGCCCTGCCCAAAAGACTCTTCCTCTTGGGATCTGTTTCATATGAACTAAATGTTTCACCCTTAGCTCATTTCGGATAATTGGTCACTAATGACTTACTTTAACGTCCATTTCACATTCTGAGTGCCAATATGAATTCACATCCTATCAAAATTCTAAAATGACTATTCTGAGACCAAAAATTGTACCACAGAAATTTTGGGATATTTTGGGAAATGTTGAAGGTTGCTAGGAATGTATATTTGTGGAAAAAATTAGTTATTCAAGTGCAACTACACAAAACGCTAAGCATAATATTTATTCATAAGTAGCATTTAAATGCTCTCATATATTTTTGGTCACTTATGGACAAACCCAATGGCTGACATCGTACTCCAAATCCCCTCGATATTGTGACTTCTTTCCACAACCTTTTTTTGTTGTGCCTCATATGTCACTTCTATTGGTTTTTTTTTTACCATACATTTATAGTCACATCTAGTTGTGAGTTTGCATTATGTTGTGATTGTTATCACAAAATGCATGCATAATTCCGGATTATCCAAAAGTCCATAAATGCCTAAATACCAGATGCAAGTGTATATGAATGAACAAGAGTTATTCAAGTCCAATCCAAGCATCAGTTTCCAAAGGATAGACATTGCACATAATTGCAACATTTTTCTAATGTACTCTAGACCCCTTTCCATTTTAATGGCCAATTCTTGCCGGAAGATTGATGAAAGTAAGAAAGAGAAAAAAATAATGTAAGAGGGTATATTTGAATCCTAAAAAATTTCAGGTAAAAAGAAAGCAAACATTCAAAAAAATTTGTAATTTAGGAAATAGATATATGCAAAAAATGTCATAAATCTTTGTGTCGACACCAATTCTTTGCGTCATATACATGCAACAAATTACAGTAGTGTGGACTTTGGTGCACAAAAATTAGGTTGGGCCACATTACATACAATTGTTGCTTGGAATTCATGCGGGCAAAATAGTGTGGCTATTTGTCTCTAGATATGGTTACCATCATCAACTCACCACCCACCCGGAAAGTCAATAGGTAGAGATGGTTGCCATTGGCAACTCCATGCCACTCAAAGAACTCCACACATAACACTACTCAGTTGATGAGTTGTGTTCATCATGGGTTGAGTAGTAAATTCGAGTATAAAGACTCCGGATGCCGGAATCCTAATGCTTCTAACAAATTATGAAAGTCAGGGCAGCTGAATATGACTCATCGGTTGAGTAATGTTATGCACCTTCAAGCTAGTTCCTCAATGTAACCAAGAGCTTGAATATTGTACAAAATGTTAACATGTAGTATTCACTTAGAACACTACAATTGATGTGACATCGCGATTATTTTGGACATAGAAAAATGAATGTTGTAGCCTTAAAGTTAGGGCATACTTCCATGTGCCGGTTGTTTCATTGAAGCAAAGTAGACTTCAATTATATCAGCCCCAATGGATCCTACTATGTAATGGCTACTGATAGGCTTGCTCAAGGTACAAACAACTACACTAAATATGATCTTTAGTATCACCTACTATTTTGGAGCTACACAGTGCTATATCTTACACTATTCATGTGACTTTCTACCAAGTACAAATGTTAATGTTCTATAATGTTCAAACAATCAATTTAACCTTTGTTGTCAAAAATGAGATATATAATAAATAGTGATTGCAAAATTCCAATAGTAAGTGACACTAAATACAATATTTAGTGTAGTTAGTTCAACTATAGAGTGGAACTTGCTAGGAATACTACACTAAATATGATATTTAGTGTCATATGGTATTTTTTGTCACTATGGTAACTTTTCGGATGACACTTCTTATGAATAAGTGAATAAATATTGTCATGGATGATGTATGAGTTCATCCATTGGCTAAAATCCTATCTTCTCTTGTCAGCAACTCATGATGAAATATTGTCATGGATGGCTGAAATTTTGATGAAAAAATTACTTGATAAATGACAGTAATTGCAACATTGGAAATCTATTATCCCCCCAAAATTTACAAGGAATGACAAATAATGTTGGGGTTGAGATTTAGTATTGGTGACACTACACCGTGGTTTACAATTAATATTGAGCAAGACGATTAGAATTGATGACACTAAATATCATATTTAGTGTAGCTAAGGGCCAAAGCACCAAAGCGCACGGAGTGACATGCCTTAACCCTTAAACGCTCAAGCCTTCACATTCCATTTTTGGGCACCTCCAACACCAATGTTGAAAAAATCTACTATGTGGAAAAATGGACTTTGGTTTTTTCAAATCCCACTACACAAATGTGAAATAGACAACCATATATTCTAGCTGTGAAAATTTGAAGTCCATTGGACCACATTTGCTAGGTCAGAGTGACATACAAACATCGTCTTCATTCAGGGGGGGGGGGGGGGGCAACTAGAGGAAACTCTGATTTTTTTTTTTTTTTTTCTTGATCATTTCGGTCATGCCACAAATTTTAGAAAGTTGGTAACTTTGCCACAATATGTTATGTGGATGACAAATGAGCCACTCCCAAAAAATTGGGTCTTTTGAGCAAATTTAGATGAAGTCCGTCACCCTCAAAGTTGGAGGTGACACATGAGGTCATTTTGGGAGATTTCCCCTTATTCATGGCAAGCAACAAGTGCACTAAGTTTTTTTCCAAATCCATCTTGTCAAGTTATGCACAACCGTCACCTTGTCCTAAGGAAAAGAAAAAGAAAAGGAAAAACCCACCCCAATTGAGAACTATATGTGAAAGATATTGGCTCTTAAATTTAGCTCCTACATTTGAGCAACACATGGAACCGCCTCTTAAAACAAGCCATGCCAAACCTAACAAAATACCCTACATGCTTGGAGTATGAGAACTTTATATGTTATTTTGACTTACATGCTAGTGGGCACCACCTTACACCAGTAGACACCTTTTCATCCACGTACATTACCACCTAGTGGGTCACGAACCCCAATAGAATATTAGGTGGCGACTCATGTCGGATTACTTGAGCGTTTAAGAGTTAAGGCATCACCTAACAAAACCAAAATTGGGGTGACATAATCTATAAGATTGTTCTCATGTTACCCCTCCTCATTAACTATTGCAATAAAGCCTAACAAGGCTATAGGCGAAACGGTGAAGAAATCACCCTCACCGGAGCCGTTTGGTTGTTGACAATAATCAATGACCACGGCAATAAAGCAAGAATGTCCCGCCCTTGAGCAATCTGTGTTTGACTTTCCATACACTTCATAGGCACTTCAAAGGAGATTAAAACAAAACAAAACAAAATAGTGAGAGAAGCAACCAACGCATACATGAATCATGATGGAGCCACTATCCGTCTCCGGGTTTTTGCACACAAATACCGAAAATGGTGAGGCAAGCATGGATCGAATCATCAACTCTCAACCACTAATCTCTTGCTTCAGCCATAGTCAAACATATATTCTAGAATGGATTAATAAAAAAATTGGCACTATTTAAGACCAAAAGGGAGTCACAAAGAAAAATGTGAATGGAAACCAAATCACATCTCTAAAGTCTAAACCCTAAACTACAAACTCCCAAACATCCCATCCCCATTTGTTTGAAGTTGCTCAGAGTCTTGTGTTTGAAGTTGGCCTATGACTCATGCTGCATCCTGATACTACAAAAGTTGGTGTCGACCGAGAAGGAAGAGACAATGCCCACGGAGCAGTGTTTGAAAGCAGAGCTTCAACATTCTCGACGATTTGGCTACCCTGCTCATTCATCAGTCTCAGCCACATGAATGCCAGTTTCTTTCCTCGTGCCCAAACAAATAATGATACTTCGCAAGTTGCCATCCTTTCAGGTGGTAGGCGAGATGGATGCAGCAAGTGAGCTTGCAAACTGATGCGTTTAGACGGCGTCAATGTCAACATAATTGAGCACAATAATGTCACAAATATGACACTTTCTCTCAGTGGAAACTTGGAATGTCACAAAGTGGACAAACGAATTTGACATTAAATCCACTGGATTCCGATTGTGGCAGTCAAGCGCTCTACATCAAACGCGGACCGAATTACAAGGGCCATCATCCAATACATCGCATCAATGCCGGAGAATCAAGTCAACAAGGAGGGCAAGCTGAGCTTCCCCAAACAACGAGTGCTATGTCCATCACAACGACTTCAATGGCTCTAAGCAGTGATTGGGGAGATTTTTGGGCATAATCGGTTGAGATCCGAGTGTTTGCAAGTCCAACCGGTTACATGTTGACATCCTTCGGTTTTCCTTGATTAAATTGGGGTATATTCTTCTATAAATTCCTCTAAAATGATCGGTAATTTTCCTGCAGTCTCGAACTTCAACCGGTTATTTCTCAAACTCAACCGGTTCATTTGTAACTAACTGCCGGTTCTACCCGATCATTGGATCTAAGAACTTGAAGGTCAGCTGGAGTGCTTGGACTCTCTCACCATATCCAGTACACTAAATAATCTTATTAGTGTGGGTTACCTTTGGAGTTACATGTTACTGTAACGTTTTATCGGGAATAGTGTTTTTTTCTTAATCATCAAGTAATTTTTTTCAGGTTCCTCGGCGTGTGTACTAGTTGTTTGTCTTATCTGATACAACATTTCATCTTAGTAACAAGTTATAGCAACATTTCACTCCAAATGGCAATCCACAATAATACGACTGTTTGGTGTAGGTTACACAAGGCTTTCGAAATGCCACATGGTTCCGATTGTTCAAAACTCTACTAGAGTTTCAAAGCTCTCCTGAAAAATGCAAGAAGGCTATGAATTCGCAAGTTGACTTCAAAATCATTCTAATCAACTTATATTTCATGACGTTGTCCATGATCAAAATTGGAGAGAAGCAATTCATAATGAAATGGAAAGCATGTACCTGAACAATATGTGGAACTTAGTTCCACTACACTAAATAGTCCTATTACTGTGGGTCACAATACTTTTTTGGAGCCCATTCTAGTTTTCATAATGAGGATTAATGTGGGCCACAGTAGTTTGCAATCCACACTAAATTTCTAGTAGAAAATTAGCATCCACCACAATAATTGTTTTCCTAGACAATTGATGTGGGTGATTATTTGATTTTGTGCTACTTTTGTCCTAAAAACACAATGTGTTGGTTAGAAGTTTTCATGAAGACTTGGGGAACATGTTAATTCCACCTTGACTAGAAAACTAGTGTGGCCCACACTAAATAACTCCACGCTAATTTTCAATCAACAGTAATTGCACTATTTAGTGTACCCTTTGGACCTCGTGCAGTTTCTGTTAAGTGGGGATATAAGATTAAGCAAGTAGCCCCAAATGAACCTCATTGCTTTGATGCTAGGTTCGTGGCACAAAGCTTCAACCATTGTGCAATGTACACATTCGGAGGAAATAATCCCAGCAGTTCAGAATATATTACGATTGAAGTTGTTTGTGCTATAGCAGGAGCTAATGGCTGGGACATCTTCCACTCAGAATTATGCACAATGTTTCTTGATGGAAAATTGCAACAAATTGTCCCCATGTTTCAACCAGTAGGATACAAGGTTCCAGGATTCAAGAGATTTGTAAGCTAATACGCAGCCATGTGTGGATTGCAACAAGCACCAAATGCTTGCTTCAACATAATCAATAACTTGTCAAGAAACATTTCATGAAACAATCCTTCTTTGACTTAAATCTCTAATATCTGGGGATGGGGAGCACACTGTTGTCCTAGTATTACATCGCTGACCTGTTTATTACAGGTCATGATCTTGGAAAGAACTCTTTACTGTATATTGAGCTTTAAAACCACTTGAAAATGTTCAGCCTAGGGCTCATTTGGAAATACCTAGGTTTATAGTTTCAAACATTTGGGGAAGGTCGCTCCAGTCATCAAAATTATCATCTCAAGTACAGTCTGACCTACGAAGTCCACGCCTGAAGCACCGAAAGTGCATGTAATGTAAATGAATTCTGGTAGTGTTAACATGGATGTGTGATAAAAGAGAATAAGCTGTAAAAGCTGTAAAATGACATTATAAAATAACATAAGCTGTAAAATTGCAATGCTGAAACTGATGGTTTCATACATAGGACACAAATTATCTCCCAAAGTTGCAAACATACGCAAATCTCAAACTTTCTACGATATGTGTGTTCATAAATCATAACAAAATGTACAAAATGGTGAGAATAAGTACAAGTACACAACTACTTCTACATATATAACATGTACAGAAAATGGTCACTATCAACCATGCAACATAAAACTCTTAATATCAGACTTCTTAGTGTCAGTTATATGAGCAACGGACATTCTAGACAATTTATCACAAATTCGCTCCACTTGCAACAACTCAGAGCAAGAAAAAATTTCTGAACCTTCACCTATGATGAAATCCAATAATTTCTGAGCACCCACACGCGCTTCCACTAGGGGGACACTCTTGCATTCCATGTCATTCTTGTCTATTGTTGCATTACACTCTTTATCTTGGCTAGAGTGCTCATCATTGCTTGCAACATGACATTCAATTGCCATGTGATCACTGCTCTGTACCAAGGGAGCAATCTCTAATGTTGAGGATTTAGCTTCGGTGATGTTTTCATCAACCATGTCAAGATAATCTGAAGTAAGAAGTTTCTCAATGGACCTACCATCCTCTGTGTTGCCCAGATTCAAACCTGCTATAAGCTTCTCCAATTCTGAAACTTCTTCACTTGCTTGTGATTTGACTCTCTCTTGCAGATTTCCAATGTTTGCATTCCAATCCCAAGGCAAGATATTGCATACTCTCCAAGCATTGCGAATGGTGTCTTGATCCAATTCATTCCATGATGCAACTGCCCATACCATAGCCTGTAGTAAATCTACTTGAGCTCCGCCCAGACCTTGAGTAGTATTTGTTGTTGCACACTGCTCCAAAATCCAAGCCACCAATTTGCGTTTGTACCGCAATTTGAGACCAGCAATCACTCCTTGATTCAAAGGCTGAATCATTGAGGTCACGTTTGCAGGAAAAAATAACAAAGTGATATTTGATAGCACAAATGCTTCAAACACACCAATCATGGTTTTTGGCACACCATGGACTGTATGACTAGAGGCGGTGTCTAACAATATTAGAATTTTTCTATTCTTTGCTGCCATCAAGTTGTTCTCAGCCATCACCCAATTCGTAAAAATTTCCTGTGTCATCCATGCTTCAGCATTGAAATAATAATGCACCAACATATTGGGGTCAAAGGCTTTAGGAAAACACCTTGGTCGTACTGAATTATGAATAAATACCATCTTCATTCGCTCCTTCCCAGAGACATTTGTACAAAGCCCCAAAGTAATATGATCTTTCTTCTTTTCCATCCCCAAAGGCTGACCTACATTCAATGTTTTTGAAGGAGGTGCCCTGTAATACAAGCCCGTCTCATCAAAATTGAAGACATCCTCGAGATCATATGCTGCAATTATTGCAGGCAATTTGGCTTGAGAAACTCCAACGCCATGAGCATCAACATCACTTGCTTCACCATAAAGATTGTGACATACAATTCCGTGTCTAGCCTTGAATTTGTCCAACCATCCATGAGAAAGTTTCAAATCCTTTTCTGAGATGCCAAAAGCATCCCTAAACTCCAATGCTTTTTGAGAGAGCATTCTATCATTAACAATCCCCCTCATTGCTTTGACCTGGCCATACCATACCAGAAGAGCTTTTTCAATTTGTGGAAATTTAACGTCTTTCACCCTTTTAATTTTGCCTTCATGCACATCACATTGAACTTGAAGCCACCTTCTAGACTGCCCCAAAATCTTAGATATGGTAGTTCGATCTACAAGTCGATAGCCATGATGTTTCACCATAAACTCCGCAAGTGCTCCTCGTGATAGAGAAGGATTTTGCAAATGAACTTCACATATTGTCTTCTTCTCCTCCCCCGTGAGGTCTACACGTTGGCGTTTAGACATCTTGCTTGGGTTCTTCAAGATAATTATGGACTTCTACACAACATGTTGAAAACAGCCAAATGTCAGTTTTGCAAACAAGAAATATAGACATAATTTTACTAGGAAAAAAAAAGGTTTGCATCTCGGATCACACTATGAGACCAAATAATATTAGAGACCATACCCTGATTTATCAATTTGAAACATCATCAGAGAAAAATCAAACATCTACCCCCCCTGCCGTTTCTTCTCCAGTAGGCTGTCAGGATTAATTTTGAACTAAAAAACCTTGGAAGCTGAGGTGGATAACTATGAACTTCATTGTAATAAAATTGGGTTCAGGACTTCAGACACTATATTCAGTAAGAAGCAGAAATTCTCAAACCAAAGCTTATTTAAATGTCCAGCTTTAAGAGGATCCTTACTGGTATGTGGTACAAGCAGGGCTTGAATCCTAGTTTTCAAGTTTTGTTGAACCAGTCCCTGGACCACCACAGGAAACTCAGACTAAAGCAGAATTAACAACCAGTACTATTACATTTGCTCTAAATTTGAGCCTCACATCACAAAATTTACCAGGGGAGTTGCACATAAATTTCTCCAAGCACCAGCACAGACTTCTTGCATATTGGCATTGACCTAAAAAAACTAAAGATCTAGCAAGTGGCGAAGGTCTTAAATAGATACGTATTTATATTTGTGTGAGGATTGTACCTAGAAATGCATTCATTCTTCTTACATGGTGTTAATTCTGGAATCTGCAATTACACATTTTTTATCTACAAACTTAATCATTGACCCCCAACTAAACTCTCAGACCCCAGACGTATGGCAGTTACAAACGAAACCACCCAACATACCAGTTAGGTTGGTTGCTATAAAAACCACCGAGAAACAATCCCCTTGGGACTCACGACGTCTCCTTAAATTGATAAAATCTTTGCTAGAATTATTCTGATGTAACCTTCAAGTTCTAAAAGAAACAAAAATAAACCAACATAAGATTCATGAAACTTGGTGAGCATGCAGCTCACCAACTGAACTCACCTAGTATCTAGAGTACTAGACTTACTGCCACACGTACTCCCACTCCTCATGAAAGCTTAAAAGAGAACTTCAAGTTGGAAGACTCTTTCTGTCAGTCCTTAAAGTCTATACCTTCAGGAACATCCACCTTTCTGGGACCCCTAGCTTGCGAGACTCACCTTCAAAATGCAAAGTGCTACACACTCGAGTGATGATGATGATGATAATGATGATGATAATTCAGAGTAACGACCTCCTCTGTGAACAGATATATCATCTAGTAGTTGCCACAAAACTGAACTTCTTCTTCAGTATCCTCTACTAAAAAACAGAAACAGAAAGCTGGTAGTACAGCTAGTACTTACTATTTGCACCTCATGATAGAAATTACCAAGGAGAGTGTCATCAGCAGAAAGAATCAGATGATTGAACAATTATCTGCCAAGTTCTTGAGACGTTTCTTAAACTCATAAGTACTTGAATCACGAATCAAGATGATTCATCATCTCACGGTCGGAGTAACTACTGATCAAGGAACCCTGCAGTGACCTTATTACACTTCTTATATTTTGTCATTGAACACCTAAGTCATGACCTAACTTAAAGCTCCTGCAGAAAGAAACAAGTTTTTGCTTGTGGAATGTTGGTGCTATTTACATACCCTATATTGTGGCTGTGTGCATACGCCACAGCAGCCTATAACTTGAAAACACCTCAAGGTAGTAGAAAGGGATTACTCTCCAAAATCTCAAAAGCATAATCTCAACAGGAGATTTTCCATCCATCCACCATCTATGTCACCTAAAATTTGGTTAGCTATCCACATTCACTTTGTTCTCTGAGATTATCTCTGAAGCTAGCACTGCAATCAGCTTAGGCAATGATTGATGCTGCCAGTACTACTTAGTGAAGAATTTGAATATTGCCAGCAAAAAGTCAGATTTCACTCTCCTTATAAGTCACCAAGAAATGAGTCCATGGATGTCAAAATGCACTTCATAGGAATAAAATTACACTGTCTATGCTGTACTCAGCCTCGGCCAATACAATCGTAAAAAAGCTTAAAAGCTTCTTAGAAACATTGCAGACCTAAAGTACTTACGCTGTCTAATACTATACTTAGCCTCCATTGCATATCAAAAGCCACCAAAAAAACATTCCATGGCTTTATTGATTGCAGAGTACCTCAGTGCAGCGGAACACTATGTCACCTAAAATTCAGTTACCTATCTACATCCACTATGTTCTTTTGGACTATATTTCATGCTAGAGACTGCAATCAGCTAAGGCAAAAACTAATACAACCGAACTACTCAGCAAAGAATCTAATTCTTGTCATTGAAAGCCACCAAGAATCTGATGTTCCATAGCTTTATTGGTAGCAGAATAACAGGGTAACAATATGGCATCTATACCTAATTTGGTCAGCTATCTACATCAACTCTATTCTTTCAGATAATATCTCATGCTAGCAATTGCAAGCAGCTTAGGGTATGATTGATGCTACCGAACTGCTTGGTGAACCATTTACACCTTTTCAGAACAACTCAAAGTTCAGCCTCAACTCATAGCCATTCAACCCTCAACTCTAATCCTAATCCTAACAGGGCTCTTTTCTACACCGTTTGAGGCACCTGCAAGTTGTAGATGGGGATTACTCTCCAAAACCTCAAAAGCAATGATCTCATCAGCAATCCTTGTGTCCATACAAGACAATGGGAGATTCTCTGTCCATCTTACAGTCTATAGCCTTCCTCATAATCTCGTAATGTTCTGCTCATGTTTATGAAAACCCTAACACGGGATGCAGTTGCACACATGCATTCTTAAATCAAGCCAATTCTAGAAGCAAGCATAATATGAGTGAATTGTTGCAGAGGCTTACTTGGATGAGGTGGAGTCAGAGGTGGCAAAATGGCCAAGGCAGAGCAGAATCCTCTATGAGCAACAACGTGAGAAAGTGAGCCTTGCTCTTCTGATGGAGTTCATAAGCATGTTGTTGGGTGCCTGGCTCTGCTCTCTACTTCCCTTGTTTCGTAAACCCTTTCATTTGACATAAACCCATTCCATTTGTCAAAACCTGTGATATATGGGAGGTAAATGTGACAACAATGAGTGATATTTAAATTTAAAACATCCATTCCGTATGGTTTTGGGATACAAGAGGCGTGACATTAACAAGATTGATATACAGAGGTTAGAGTGTATCCCAATGGGCTTTGCTAAATGTCATACTGTAATAAATTTCACCTCAAAACCAGGTGGGCCACTCTATAAGACGCCGGACGTTATTGCACAGGGTAACTCTGAATAGTAATGTGCACTAATTGGGATGATCAGTGTAGTGCAACTGATGAATAGAGCAGACCTACATATCAGAAACTATCTCTCTTGACCTCAAGGCAAAGGCAAAAAAACATAACCCAATTTTAGAAGAGAGAGAAAGGTACAGAGAGAGAATCGAGACCCAAGAGAAATATCTTGGGCTATCTGGAATTAATGGACGTGAAATTTGACCTTCCGAGCCAGAAATCCTCCATCACCAGACAGCCTCGACAAACAGCTCACACAAGCGACAAAGCAAGGACCAGCAATAGAGACATAACAAGCCGTAGTGGTGCCAAAGGGATAGTAGTTCTGGATGAATACTTTCCTTAATAATAATAATAACCATAATGATACTGCTTTTGTTGACTTGCGTGACCGTTTAGGATAATGATGTATGTGGGTGAGTGGGTGGGCACAGAGAGTTTGGTCGTGGGAAGGGAAAAGAAATTTTAAGTCAGTACAAGGACAAAAAGCCATGTGCACTCATGTAGAACGTGTGTCTAAGTTATTGAACAGAGTTAAACCTCCAGAGTCGCTCCTCATTTCATATCATATCACATTATACACTTTACATTCTAAGTAGCGTCCAGCATCCAGAATCCAGAAGAATTCCATCTTCTTCTTCTTCCAGATTCATCATCATCAAGAAAAAAACTGGAACATAACCCTACAGCGTAAGTCAAAAATGCAAGATAGAAAAGCTCGCAGTGTAGAGCTTCCGACAAGATTCTACCTAGTCAGCTGGAACCCATTAGCCAAACAGGGATGATTTCCCTTCGCCATGGATGATTGATTCCCCAGGACAGATTCAGAGACCATCATCCGATTGCAAACTCCAAGTTCGAAGTCATCAAGGGAAAAGTGGAAAAGACCAAGATCAGAAGTTCCTTTTGCTTCTCATAACTCAGTTCAACTACACGGACGTTAGTAAGAGTCATTCTGCGGGTTTTAACACTCTCCACTGCCGGACAAGGAATCCAAGCACCCCTGGTAACTTAGCCAAGATAAATTGCTGCAACGACTATTCACTCATCCGAATTCAATCTTTCCGCCACACAGTCGAAACATACAGACTAGTGCTTCGTACTCAATGATGCAGCGCAACTCCCAGGAAAGCCAGAAACAAAATGTCCAAAATTGCAAAGGCATTGCAGCTGCAAACCTTGACAGCAAGTAAAGCAAATTAGTTGACTTACCAAGCTCCAAGCTCCAAGCAGATAACCAAGCTCAAAGCGAGAGAACCTAGCTCCACGCTCCAAACCCAACGAGCGTCAGCGCTGCGAGACCTCAACCCTAAACGAGAGCACAACGCGAGAGAGAGAGAGACCAAAGACCCTAGGCGCTCCAGAAGGCGGGGTAGATGACCAGTGACTACATCCCAAAGCTTCATCCATTTTCCACGTATGTAGGACATTTTTTCATCCATCCATCCATCCATCCTAAACTTCGACATTAGCCATCTTCGACTTGTAAATATTTCCGACAAAGTCTAGAGATAGACATTGTCGGAATTGTATGAGGAGGGTGATAGAATTGTATGTAATATATAGATTAGAATTAGGATGGGCAATCCTCTCCACCAATAAGATAACTCTTCATATTCATAATTGGCTATGTATGTAAATATATTTATGACCACCTTCTTGATTAAACTTGGTTGTTCAAATCTAACAAGTAAGCATGTATGCATGGTGTGTCCAAGGCTTGCTCGTCCAAGATTTGTAGATGAGATGTTCCCCTCTTCTCTACTTCAATGAAAGAGTACGGCATTCTAGAATGATTTCAGAATTATTGGGAAGTGATATTGTGAGCCATGGGATGTGCCTGTTGCAAGCTTTGAAATGTCATGCAGCGTGTGCCTCAACGGAAGAATCCAAATCTTCAGGTTCTGGATACACATGTCGCATAATAAAACATTACACTACTGGTGAAGTTTCAGGTCGTAACCCCTTAGCTTCTGTGAAGCCTCAAGCCACTACAATAACAACTTAACCCTTTCTATCCCCAAGCAATCATAAACAGATCACACAAAGGTGCATCAGTTTTCCACACCAACAGCTTTAGAGTTGCAAAATCACATCCAGTGAATTACAGCATTCCATACAAAAGCCCATAAAAAAGGTTTATGAAAATAGTCCAAAAGTTATTGGAATCCAAAAGCCATCTCCAACACTTCACTAAATTGCGAGCCTTGTATTTTCCGTATAAGAATGAGGTTTTGACCTCAGCACATGACATGTAGCATCTTTGAAGTCTGGTGCAGCTAAGGTTCTAATCAAGTAAGAACCTAAAAATGGGGAAAAGTTCAGGCCAGTCTTCACACTTTCGTAGTGAGTAAGAAAACTCTTTCCTTATTGATCAGCACTTACTAATCATACGCAGCATAGAATAACCTGAAATATTTCCACATATACAACAGTTTAGATGCATCTTCAGGAACATACAAAGAGATTTCATTTCATCACAGCAATAGACTCCACTACATAGAAAACCACACTATCTGAAAAGCTCAAATAATTAACATGTTGACATCCTTGTTGGTGGACACATTATTATCTTCATAGAACTCCAAGATACTACACAAAACTGCACATTTTGATGCAGGGTCTCAGCCTTTCAAGGAACAAACAAATTTGTCCAGTACTGACCAGGACCAAACTGACGAGTTCACCCTACAGAGGTAGTAGAGCAGTTTAAACTTTGGACTCACCTCCATACCTTCAGCGCACAAAGGTCACAAAAACTCGACGATTTCAGATTGGTCCCAAAAAATGTAGCATCCAATAAAATACATTGTGAAGCAATCTGCACGACAATTTTGTGGCACATTCGTTAGAAGCGCTGATAATAGATCTGATAATGTGGTCTTTTCTAGGTATCTTAAGGAGAAGAACAACTGCATGCTAGACCTGTTGACTGACACGCACTTATATAAGATGAACTTCTAACATATTGTACTAAAATATGAGAAACTGTCAAAATAAGTACCTTTGTTCACAAGATGGTGTAGTAGTAAAGTTCACTTTTCAGCTAAGCGCACATACTTACCGATAAAAACCCAACCTTGGGACATTTTAGAGTGGTTCGAGGATTATTGAAGCTTTTGTGTACACTGAGAGCAAAAACTGGGCTTCTTGCATTGGGGCAAAAGTGGTTGGTACAATCGTATAGCCCTTTGGATCAGGATCAAGGACCATCTCACAAGACATCTCCCTTGTATTGACATAGTCAGTTCCAGAAACAGCTTCATGCATATAAATATTAGGTCCAGATCGCCTGCCCTTTGTCTTAATAATACGCATTCCAATATAGAAACGGGAGGATTCCCCAGTCGATTGATAATTCCGAAAGCTGGCACGGTCCCGAGCAGTAAAGTGCACACCCTGTATCCAAAAAACATATGGAGATGTGAGTACTGATTCCTCAAACATTTAACCATCTCGGAACAAATTTCTAACAGGGGAATGTATCCAAGAACGAATTGAACTAGTCTAAGTTTGAATGAAAACCCTCCAGAATGTAGTTTTGCAGTCCTTGCTTCACATTAGCAACAGACAATTAGCTTTAACATGCAGAGAGAAATCGGGTTCTCAACAACATTATTTGACAACAAGCAGTGTCAGCTTCAACTGATAGGTGTCACCAGGGGAACATTCATGCATCAGAGTCTGTCATATACTTTGAAGTGGCAAGACATCCCTGCTATTTTCTCAGCATCCAAGAGGCATCACTAAAAGACTTCCTCAATCCAATCCAGGTTTGAGTTGTGAAGTTAGACTTTACTTCACTGTAACCTGCTGCTGTGGGAGACAACATTGCAAGGTAAAGCCAGTAGACAGGCAGAGTACGCTAAGAGTGATATACCTAGACTGATACACCTGGTTCAAAGTTGCAAAAATCATGGACAGAGTGCAAATAGGAGTTATTTTACCTGTGTGAGAGTGACAAAGACATGAAGAGGAGCACGGGCATCTGGACCTACAGCCTTCAGGTGAAATTGGGGGTTCAGGTGCCATGTGTCAAAATCTTGGCAACCACCAGCAGTGGGTCCCCGCCACTGACCTCGCACTGCATAGCGCATTTCAGGAGGATATATTCGACAGACATACAAAGAGCGGAAGTGTAACTGAAAATCTTGCCATGCCATCCAGAAGATCCCATTTGCAGCCTGTTTTGAAGAAAGCAATATGAGATATCATAATATGCACTCAAAACTGTCATAGAATATTCTACAGGTACAGTTTGTCCCCAACAAACAGACCATTAAGAACATCGTTATAAACAGATGCACAGGTTCCAGAGATTCAAAAGGAGAGCTAACAATGGGCCACAGCCCTACAATATCCAAGAACCTTGTATGGAGGAGATGAAAGTTCAAGAGTGACTATATCCATACTATAAAGACCAAGAATGACTATAGTTGTTGCCATCACCATGTAAGAGGAAATGACAAGAACTCCGTAAATGTAGAAATGATGAGAAATGTAGTTTGTTTACAAACCTGAGGTGAATACTTAAGCTTGTGCTTCATTCGATCTGTCCACTCTGGTGAAAAGTCTGACCATGGACCATTCCATTCAACATCATTGGCCCAAGGATTGCGGATCTGTAGTAGTTTGTGTCCATCCACCTCTCGCACCTGGAACAATGAAGTTATAGGAAGCATGTGATAGTAAGTTTTAGCAAGACAATTATGGGTATGACCAGAAAGCAACCCCTAACTATGGCATTTGATATAACAAAGAACAGTTGAACTAAAGCATAATCAATCCTCTATTTAACTTCAAGGTTGCAGCTAACTTGTCAATTTCAATGTATTAACCTGTAGAAGAGAATATGCATGGCCCTGAACAATTCCACTTGAAGAGACATGGACATCAGATCCCGATGGGCTCCCCGCCCCAAGCAGAAAACCTTCTTGCTTGAATTGCTGCAGTTGATACCACAAGCGGCCACTGGCAAGATCCAGCTGTGAAGTTTCCTGAGTCATATCAATCTCTTCCCCTGCCCCCCCTGTCAAATCCACGAGCGCATCATGTACAACACCACCTTCCAGAGCTTCATAGGAACCATGCAGTTTAGCATAAGCTTTCTCCAATATTGACACCCAAAGCTCATTGCGCTTGCGACTGGTTGCAAATGCTGGCTTTCCTCGCCCCTCACATGGAATCCAATCATCAACAACGACAGGCACCCAATCTCCCTGCAATTACAAAGAACCAATTAACAAACAAAATCAAGTGCCAAACATCATGAAAGGAATGCAACTCTCATGTGGAGATCAGAAGTGTACAACTTGAGATCCAACAGTTTCAGTCGTCTACTAAGACTTAGGATGCCAGATGTCATATATGACAATGTGGCAGGTAACTGTCTGCTTGTATATGAGGCAAATGACAATGGTGACCCTTCAAACTATGTCTCAAGGTCAGGCAAACGAGCTGAACTTCCTGTCACCCATGTGTGAGCTCTACACAGTAGCCAACACCTTTGCCCCCTCCATGCTCACATGCAGTTGTGGATTGCTATCAAAGAGCTCCATAGTTGACAAAAGACAAAGCCACCCAGTTCTGTACATAGAACTTGAGCATAGGTCTCAGTAAGGCGAATCACCCCTTCAAAGTGCAACTCCTTGGAAGCCACATGGAACAAGTAATCACTAACCTGAATACAAAAACGGACTGTGTAGATGCCCTCTTCATTATATTCAGGAGTAATCATTACATCTGAAATCCGTGATGCTTCAGTTAAAACAGCCACTGCACTAAGGAACCAGCAATCCCCTACACGTCCCTGCAGAAACAGACAACATGCAAACACAAGTAATTAACAACAGATCTTCAGCTTGACATTCACACAGGTGTAAAATAAACACATCATTCAACTCACCCACAACACAATGAGTAGATAAACTTGCATACACTATTTGCAGAGAAGTAATCGTATGAGGGCCCTTAAGATCTCTTGCTACCTAATAAGGTTTTGTATAAGTTAACATGTACCTGACACACGTCTGAAGGACTGGGAGTACCATCAAAAAGGCATGGCCGGCTAATGTCTCCTCCTTCCTTCATCACCTGGTCTGAGCGCAACCATTCATTCACTACCTGTTCATCCCCCACAATCAATTGATGAGAACAAAATTTACATGGCAGGGCATACTCTTAATGTTATTTCACACACCCTTTGCATAATAGGCTTCTATAAAACAGCTTCAACCAGCAATTATCTGTGGACATACCTGTAATTTTGCTGGAGGATGATCAGGATCGACATACAGAGATTGCTCAGTAGGTGGAAATTCTTGGTCAGTAAAACGTGTCTCTCCTCTTGCTGCCAAGGCTTCTTTCACTGCCAATTCAACAGCCTGCATTCGCTGTGTGACCTCCTCCTGTGTCTCTATTTTGGGACGTCGCATTTTCCTGGAAAAGTAGTCCATGTCTAGTGCCACATTGTCCCTATCTACAGGCTTTTTCTTTCCTCCAGGAGCTGGCTGCTCATCCCAGTATATTTCATCTCGATCATATAGAATGAGGTCAGGATCGTACCTCCAGTCTTCAAACTACACAACACACAGAATTAAATTCTCAAGTGCCCTCCAGGCTTTAAGATTTCAATGCGGAGCTGATGGAGGTGCTTACTAGGATGAAATAATTTCTCAGCTTTTACCTCACTACTCAAGGCATCTTTGGGAAGAATATATAAACATTTCAACATCAAAGGACAATATAGGAGATAATATGCATTAAACTAGACCAGTCACAACCTCTGATTGAACCTGGAAAATGAAAGAATGGACAACATGACAAGGTTAATACCAGTAGAAAGAAAGTTATACCCTCATTGGTGTTTCCATTGGAGATCCTTGCCAATCATCATCAAAAGTGCCAGTGTCATTGTAATCCTCCGGGATAGTGCTGTTATGCACCAACTGTATCTCTTCCTCTGAGAGGCATCGGCCCCACATGAAGACATCCATGGCATGCATTCTAGATTCAGCACCTTCACTATCAGATCGTCCGAAGGCATCAAGGTCCATAGGCGGCCTAATACCTACCCACACTTCCATTCCTTCCTGTAAAATACCACCCTCAGCTGGTAATGGCAAGTCAAACCTCAGATCTCCATCAAAGACACCATCTACAAACGCAGAAGCCTCTCCTGAATCGGCATCTACAGTAACAGCTACAGTATGCCACCTGCAATGAGCAAAGATATTTATGCTCAGTACTGAATACCCCCAGTGTAATATGATATACACATGTAAAACAAACAGTCATATACATCTACACATCATTGCACAGTTCCAAGTAGAAGTTAAGTAATAACTAGTAGAAATGGGTCTCCACCATCACAACTAGAAGGAAACTAGTAACAAGAGAATTTGCATGACATTCACCTTCCATCTGTAATGCAAGTAGTCCCAATAAACCATTCCCGATTATATGTGGTCTGGCCTGCTCCCTTCACTACAAGTCGCAGTCCAATCTGACCTGCTTCTAGACCCTGCTCCACACCAGCAATCAGGAACTCCCAGCACTTCTGATTGTGAGCTTCCGTACCCAAAACACAGACTGGGCCTGAATCTGGTTGAATCCTCACTGCTGCAGAGAATGTTACCTTCCAGCTCCCACACACAGCTTGATCGATTGGTCCACAAGGTCGACCCACACTACGGGGTTCATCATCCATTATGCAAACTGCTCCTTGAACTCCAATCTGAAATAGATATAAATCAGGCATCAAGGATGTCAAGAATATGCAAAAAATCCTTGCTTTTAGCAATAACAGTTGAACTACCAAGTAAGGCTGAATACTTTGATGAAGAGGTGACTTTGCAGTATAAACATGAGTCAAAAATCACATATTTTAACGAAAAAAATTTGAATCCCTATACATCCTGAACTTTCAAAAGAAAAAATCAAACAACAAGAGTACAAAAAGAGACATTTATTGCTTGCACCACATAATACAAACATATAATGCCTCAGAGAGCCAAATCATAATGAGATGTATAGCTCCGGTCATGAGTTGATTTATTTGAATTCTAGTGCACTAAAATGTGACCTCACAAACCTGTTGAGCACGTTGAGTTCGTTGTGCAGTTAAAATCCGACGAGCAAGACTAGAAACTTGCTCTACTGGGCAGCTCTCATCAAGCAATATATCTCTTCCTACAGCACACACAGCAGCAGCCATCGCAGCTGCCTCCTTGGTGCCCGCATCAGGAACCGAGGAAATCACACAAGCCTCCATTTCATGACGTCGTCGTTCCTCCCTTTCCAACAAAGCCTTTCGCCTTTCTTTACCTTTACCTTCCTCTTCACGGCGTTGTTGCATTAACTCCTCCTCTGTTTCCTTCTGCCGCATGTAGCTGAAAACATAGTGACATTAGTAACATGCTGCTAGTCTACACTCATATGTGAGGTCATACATCAATTATGCAAATTAATGTACATCAGTGACATAGTGGCATAAGAAACATATAGGACTCTTTGAAGTTCCAGCAAGCTGACATACACCAAACATCCAGCCCGCTAAGAAATTGGATAAGAAGAAATGCAGGAGTATACTCTAAGGAGTTTGCAGCTTCATTAGCAGATACTACTGTACAGGCTTTATCCTGCCAGTTCCTGAATTTATTTATGTTTAGTTGAATAAAAATCAGGAGGAATGGCCACAGAAACTTGTAGCTCCCCAATAACATAACCATCAATTTTGGGAGGTTCATTGGATCACTGTGAAAGGGACATTGTGGTACTTCGATAGTGATAGCCATAACCACATTGAATACATACACAATGACAGCAACTGAACTTTCTAGACTACATACAACAAACTTACTTGTCTTGCACGATCTCGAACTGTTTTCGATCTTCTGGTGTCCATTTCTTTATCTTTTTAGCACTAAGATCTGAGAACCCGATGCTGTCCAGAAAAAGTCGAAGCCTCACTTCATCCTGCACAATAACATGCTTCACCTTCAGAACTCTATTCAACAAGCAAGTTCGTTAGATTCTGAGCAGACATAGACCATCACATTTCTCTCATAAAAGGAATTTTACCTGGACTCGCTCTGCTCTTGCCGCATGACCAAGAACCAAAAGAAGATAGCCACCAAATTTGTCCCACATGTATACCCACTCGGTGTCTATTGCCTCTTCCAATGCTAATATTCGAGCATGTGCACATAGCTTCCTCCTGTAGCCAATCTCAGCGGTGGAATCAAATGGAGAGGTCAAAGTAGACAGTAAGGGCCACCAACTGAGTCCTGCAACTTGTTCTTCGTTACGTAGACGCTCTCGAAGCTTCAAAACATCAGCACGAGGAAGAGCAAAATTCCCTGCCTTATCACGAGTGATGGCAGCATCACCTACAAGTAGAGCAGCAGAGCTCGCAGATCTATGTGGAGCTGAATAGGCTCCTGACATAGCATTCCTAGTCTGCAAAAACCCAAATCAGACAGTCAGCAAGAACCTCGACACAAAAGGGAAATTCATTGTGCACATCAGTTGCAGTTTTGCAATGGACACACTATTAATCAGAGTCCAGTCAGTCCACCAGAATAGGAATCATTGTTCAAGCAGTCTGATTATTCATATGATACTTGTGAATTAGCACCATGGAGAACCTAAACTGCCACTAGATGACTTGATTGACTGAAGAACATCTATATGTGAAGGATGTCGAGGTCTACCTTGGTTGAAGAACGAGCAATAGCCTGTACAATTGTTTCTTTTCTCAGAAATTGCAATGCTTCCTCCATCATCTAGAAATGCAGACACAGAGATGAGAAAACAGGTGCACATTCTTCAACCTAAGTCACAAACTTGCAACACTTCATTTCCCATTATCACCACTACCCATTGTCACCATATCAATATCAGAAAATTCAGAACGAGTGCAGAATCTGCATCAAATATTGGCTGTCTCATAGCCCAATTGCAGTCTCACTTACCTTTAAAGTTAGCTGGGGACGAGAAATAGCGAATGCATAAGCAACCACCAGTGTTATGGCTGACACTGCTGCCCCTGCAAAGGGAGGATAAATCTCCAAACTTGCGACAACTCCCCACCCTGCAGTAGCCAGAGCGATACCATACAGAACCAAAAAGGCGCCACTGGTAAATCACACCCATGCAACAACATCAGTTATCAAGTTATGGCTCTTTTCCTGAAAAGACAGCACAATCTTACAGAAGATCAGATCATAACAAAGAGCATAATTGAATGTGCAGAATGGGTTCTGAACCAACTTGCCTGACATTCTTGGCAGAGTCTGCATGAGCATCATACACATAGACAGGTAAGACTCGAGGGGAGTACACAACCACAGGGGGCGACAAGAGCACCTGACACAATTGAAATAGTAAAGGGTCATAAATTAGTATATCAGCAGTATGTACTCTAGTGAAACCAATTTCCTAATAAACCAGTGAGATGAAATCTGTACAAGATTATCTGCTTGACAGAAGTGAGGTTATTAACTCATGATGCAAGTGCATGTATTCAGTTGATAGGGATGAAGGCATTACTGTAAGAGATCGTCCAGCCAGGACGCCCAGGAAGGTAAAATATCCAACAGATGCTCCAACAAAAGGCTCATCTGCAAAGGTTCCAAAGAATTAGTTGGCGCAAGAAATAAACAGTCCTGCACGAGAATGACATAGACAATCCATAGTATATCCTTGTAAGCATCCAGATGCAGATAATACTTAGAGATTAACAGTGTATCCAGAATGTGCATTAGACAATCTCAATCCAGTGTGCACCTACCTGCTAACAGTCCAATGAGAAATGCAGCTAATGCCAGCACAAATGCCGCAAGACAGATCAGAAACACCTCCATGCGAGTCAAGTAGAAATTATGCGAGGCCCAGTGATGTATCACGGCTATTGTAAGAACAACTAGGAGCAGGAAAAGCAGGAAAGCAGCTCCAACCTGAGACACCACAAATTTGTTCAATTTTGAATGTGAACATCAAAGATGCACATGACCAACCAAATTCAAAACCATTTCAAGTTGATCAAGGCAATAGTACTCACCATCCATGGGTCAATGGTGGCAATAACTGCTGATATTGCACCCAACAGAAGGATCAACCCCAAGCCCACAAATACATAGACCCCTGTAGAGAGCTGCCAGTTTTCATCCTTCCTAAGGAATCAGCAACAAAGATGTTAATATGAAGTGCATGTAGAACTTGAGATTATTGACCTCTGAACAATTAAGAGAAGCACTTACTGAAATTTATACAACAGCTACAACTCTGGAAGCGACTCAAAAAATTACACAAGAATTGGACCAGCGAAAAGCAGACTCACCACTTAAATAGACCACAACCAAGGGAGAAGACTGCTGGTATGCAAACTAGAGGTAGCAAAGCTGCCAAAAAATCAGCTTGAGTGGGTGTTTTCCCAGGCCGACTTTGGATTACTCCCACATAGGACCCTCCACAGAAAGTCATCAAAACCACTGCAGTCAACATCATAGAATAGTGAATATGTGAAATAAAACTGAAGCCATTGACCCACTAGTACTCTCAGGACCCTCCAAGTGCATGTCTGAATGACCTTGAACCACAGATATTAGATTGATATCTCAAGCCACAGAATACATATAACCATTTCGTTTTCATTACACTGGATACATGCAAACAATGAGAAGCCTGCAAATCAACTCTTACCTACAGAATAACAAGTATCATACTTCATGACACAACACAAGATACAGTGCAGGTCTTACCAGTAAATACAGCAACACATGTTGCAGAGGAAAGAGAGAATCGGTATGTTGCAAACCAAGCAACTGCTGGTAAAATCCCTGTAAGCAAGAGAGCAAATATAGACGCTATTGCCCATCCCAAGTAGACTGGGGATGTGTATGGAGAAGTGAAATTGATCTCCTTGATGCTCCAGCCATGGTACTTTAAATCATCAAGTGGGCTCAAAGATATTATGAACCCCAAGGAAATGATGCAGACAATACAGATTATGATGCAGATACTCATAACGCCATCCTGCAGAAGGCAATTAGCAGCCACAGATGTTACTAGTACTACCTGCAAGATGTAATACATAAGAGAGGCATTTTTCTATGATGCTAACAGTTGAAAGTGATGGGCATGCAGAGCTGGACCCAACAATCTGAGATTGTATATTGTAGAATCTCATGGGCAGCAACAAATGCTGCACAGCTGGTATCTACTGATAGAATGAAGCATATTAAGTGAGGAAAAGCAATGTGCTGGCCCACTACGACTTCAAGATAAATCTACACTAACTGTAACATTATTCACCACTGAATTTTTAACAACAAATCAAACCTCAACGTTTTATGGAATCTGCAGATATCCTTCTTAGTCATTACAAATCTAGGTAATAGTAAATTGTTTTGTTAACTTGAGCAGGAATCGATGGACAAGGAAAAGCAGAAGTCCATCGACAACAAGATCTAATGTTCAGTTGTCTCCATGCAGTACTTGAATCTCAGCTGAATACAAGCTTTTAAGAGACTCACACATTAAATTTAACAAACTAAACAGACTGAATAACCCATACAACACCTTTCAGAACTTGGACAGTCCAACCCATAACCTTAAAACAAGATTAAGCTCCTTAGCTTAGTTGGAGCAATGCTTCCTCACCTCTTTGCGCCCTGTTCGTCTTATGTGCTGCTCACTAACTCCAGTTGTTGGATGCTCCAAGATAGAAGGCCGATAAAAGCGATACCCATTGTGCACCCAGATAGGCAATCCAACAGAGAGTGATGCTACCATCAAGGGTACTGTCAAAGCGAGTCCCAATATGATTGAAGACTTACTGTTCCACATAATAAAGAAAAAATTAACAAAATCACACGCAGGATACTTTTAAAGCACACAGACTTCACTCAATAGAAGTATGAAAACTATTGAATTGGACCAAAATACAAATTTCATATTTATAAGCTGCTGGGAGCCTTTGAGTTTTCGAGCATGTCATTCAAGACCCAGATGTTCCCGAAATTTGTTCAAGACCTTGCAAACAAGAGCTGAGATAGAAACATTGAAAAGGAGTCAACCAGCAAACACCATGTGTGCACACACAAGAATTTGTGAGTTGATAAGATCAAACCTCAGAAAAGCCAAGAGCAGCCCGACTCCAGTGCTCAACAACCATGCAATCAATCCAATCTGAACCCCAAAGTCACCACAGTAATCAGACTTAGTGCTACTCCGTAAGGAAAGGAAAAAACACAGATTGCCAAGGATTTGGGATTTTTAACTTCTGATAAACCATCAGGGGTTGTTAGCTGTAGGTTGCCTTAAAGTATATGTTCATTAAGAGATATCCTACTAGATCTCTTTAAGAAACTGTTCTACAATAACATACCTTGCAAACTTTCTTTGTAAGCACCATGTGCTCTGCCTGCAATGATCGTAAGAATGCCAATATTGAACTCGTGACAGGAGAGAGAAGTAATGCTGATATACCGAATTCAAACTGCACAAACATAAAGACCACTTCTTACTCCAGACGCATTTATCACAGAAGATATTATCAACAAAATATCATCACCCACCGATTTACTTCCACAAAAAAAAAGACACATTGACACTAATATTCTTGAGGAGCTGTCATAGTACACAGTATACAAGTCATGAAAGATGCACTCAAGACATTCCAGACAACATTAGGAGTACACATTACCTAAAAATACGTTTACTGTTGAAGTGATTATCTGATTGGATGCTTAATAGGATCATTTCCTTTATTTTGAATTTCATTTGCAGACAGTAAACTCTAAAGTAAGGTCTTTCTCAGAGGCATCTTAAACCTATTAAAATCTTCTTCAACCTAGATAAAAACGGGAGTTTTCTCAAGCACACGCAGGGCACAAGGTTGACAGCCTCAACCATTCTCTACACATACAGGAATCTGATATATTTGATCAAATGCAAGTCTATATAGTCCTTGTCAATTTCCAGCAATATGAACTTTTATTGTGAGCACAGTACTATGGTAGAGGCTGCTGATCTCAAAACTCAGATCACTCATCGAGAATCGTCATCACTGGTAGATTACTATTACCCCCCAGCAGTAGTCATAAGTTCCCAAATTTGTCCTCAAGACCAATGTTAAGAAAGAATTAAGATGCAATATATTTTGTGATTTTCAAATATGCACTAATTTACTGTCACGTTTCAAGAAGAAAACAACGAAGTCAATGTTGACGTAAATTTTAGTACGTAACCAGCATATCTACATTCTACTCCATGAATTGTGGTCAGGATTCTTTCGGCTTTTCCATCCTCTTTGATTCTTAAAGGGAGCCATTACTCCATGTGGTCAGGTGCACTCTTAAAAAAGGATAGGTAGACTCTGACCTGCTCATGTCTTGCATTGATAACTGTCACCAACGTGGGTCGAAACACTGCTACAACCACACATTCCACGACGAAAATCATGCTGAAGAAGACCCAAGCCCGTTCTGGTGTCCCAACAAAACATTTTACTACCCTTCGAGACCATTTACCCCATTGCTGCCTTTGCAACTCTTCTGACCATGACACTGCTTCGTCAGCAGGAAGAACTTCCAAACGTTTAGATCCCGTTGTAGACCCTTCAGCTATCTCTGCAGGATCTCTGCCTGCATCAAGGCTACTCCGCTGCAGCAAAGCCAGAATGGTTGGATCCACACCCTTCTCTTTCAGCATCATGGCAAAGTTTGGATCCAACCCTTTGTCCTGTAGCAAAGTTGTGAGCTCTTGTTCTCCACCACACTGTGCCACAAACTCAGGATTTTGTTGAAGCATAGAAGTGAAGCGAGGGTCATTTAACCTCTCTTGAAACAGCAGAGCTAGATTTGCATCAAATGCTTGCTGATCCGTCAGTGGAACAGAGGGGCTACTTAGTTCAAGGTTGTGAAGAGCCTCAGGCAATCGATTCGATCCAGAGAAGGAAATGTTGTTGCTATCAGGAGCATCTTGATTAGTAACACTAGCCTCCCCACTTGTTGCTGAATTTTCACAGGTTTGCAGGTTCTGCAGACCAAAGCCTGCCCCAACCTCATTGATGCTATGTACATCACCTCCTTGTTGGCAGGTAGCTCCAGAACAAGCTGGTTCACAGGATGGCCTAGCTTGTGGGTGTCCTAAACTCTCTGTAACAGTTCCACCTTGCTCTGCTACAACACAGCTGCTGGGAACTATGCTTGATGTCCGGCCTTCTGACGTACTTGAGGAGCTACCAGGTCCCCGCCTGCCAAACCCTTCTCGCAGTCGAACTACAGTATGCTCTAAGGCAGCTCTCCGAGCAGCTGCAGGGCTCACCACCGATACATGGCGGACTACGACAGCATCCAACAACACTGAGGCAACCACAGCATACCCAATGCAGTGACCTAGGTACCTGCAAGCAGTCAAACGGAACAAGCACATTGTGACTATTGGGCCTCTTGCAACATAAGGAGCACACTATTGAATGAAAGAAGAGCCTACTTTGGAACATCAAATAGAACAGATCTACGTAAGGTTACAAGCTTGACACAAGGCGCTATGTCTACAAGTCAGTCTACTTAAAGAATTCAGTCCTCATTGTGCCCCTGCGATCTTACACGTTTCATATTCTTTCCTACACCTTGCAATTTCCCCTGGAGGGTTGTTTGTGCATCTTCAATTATATCTTCGTCACAGATACGACTAACTTGTTACAATCAGATACATCATACATTTTTTCCTCTTTCCAAGTAAGCAGCCTGAGGTAACCTACCAATATTGCACTCCGAAACAAATCAGCATCAGCCTGTACACCCCAGCGACACATAGTGCCACAATACGGCTCTTGAGCAGTTTGAAACCAAATAAGCAGGCACCTATGTTCAAATCTGTTTCACATACACACAACCATCTATGTATTCAATTTTCTTTTACACAAAATATCTAAATAACAAGTATCAACAAACAGGAAAAATCTGACCTTAATGAAAAATCCATCAGGTTCAGATTTTGAGACTAAGCTCGCAACTAGACAGTAATTGAGACATATTTGCATTTCAGAACTAGAGGAAGTTCCTAAATCACTTTCTACATCAACATGACCACACATATTGATAAAATGTGAAGTAAAAGATAGTCCATGTATAGAAATCTCACCAAGAACAATAACTGCAGCTGAAGTCACTCCACCAAGCCACCGCCCCTTTCTTGCTGTCATACCATAAAGGACTGAATATGCAACTAGAACTACAACAGATCCTTGATACAGAACGGCCAGCCGCCAGGCACTGCATTAAATAGAATCAATGTCAATCTATGATTTTCAATCACCTTACTTGTCAGATAAGTCAATGATGTCCCTTTATTAACTCCCATCTGAAGGGTTGTGTATTCCTCATTCGTACAGTGGAATTTCTCAGATCAATCAACTAGTGATCCTGCCAGTGACAGCAGTTCTTGATCTTCCTGAATATTTACCAGAATCATCCTTCATAATCTCATACTTTGAGATCAAATTTGTCTTACCTGTAGATGATTGAAAATGTATAGGAAGCAGTACCATAAACCACAAGTGAAATGGTGCATCTATATATTGGGCACACAATTTCAATTATGTTGCCAGCTGATTATAGGAGGGGGAAAGAGCACTAATACAGATGCAATGATGTTCACGCCGAGATCCAATGCTGTCTACTTCAGTTTCGCTTACACTTCAGACTGCTAATGTAATCACCTAGTGCTATCAAACAGTTAAGAATGACATGATGATACATATATTGAACATTTAGCTTGTCTGCTGAATGGACCAAGGGCTCTATTTCCAACCTACAGTAATGCACATACAAAATGTGGTGAAATAGAGATTTGCCTGTTTGTTTTCTGAATAGTAGGGTCTCTGGGTTCAGGAGGCTCTGGTAAGCATGCCACTGGACCAACTTCCACAGCATCAGCATGGGCAAACTTATATGATCTTCTCACATATTCATCCATGTCCAGTCCGGCACCTAAAAAAAGCCACAATTACCAAGGGTGGGGTAAATATCCGAGCACACATTCCTTTCCAAAAGCAAGTGCACCATATTCAAATCCTTTCCGATACAGCTCGATTACCTCTTTTGAGGTAGAGATCAGAGGTGATCAACAAATAATTCACATGTCAGAGCACAAAGACATCTGTTTTCAAAAAGTGTCAGAAATATCCTCCAAGCACCTAGTCCTGATCCAAATCCTTTCCCCAAAAAGTTGAATATGTTTTATGGTTATATCTTCAGCTTCCTTATATCTCTCTTAGACAGTCCACATAGCCCTACAACTATCTCCACCCCACCGTTCTGTGTAATGGGGCAGGCTACAATTAAACCTGAACAGAGTGGCTTAATACATACCATGAAACACCATCTTGCAGATGAAGAGCATGTTTATGCCCATTGATATGGCTGAGACCCCAAAGAAGAAACCGGAGGGCGAATACCGAGCGGAGGCACTTTGGCCAGCTGTAACATAAACTGCTGAAAGCTCGTAGGCACAGAGTGAGGACACAGCCAACAGAAGTAGAGTTGCAACAGCACCTGGACATTGCAGGCACTCCTTGATCAGTCACCTCATGAAATACCTAAATCCTCTCCAGGCGCCTCAGATAAGATAACCACCACATAAAGGAAGGGCAACATGTGCATGAATCTCAACCTCATTAGATTCAAGTCAAAGCTCAGACATTTTTATAGGGGACTTCTGAAAACACAAATTGCACTGAATCTCCAACCAAATAAGTACTACTGATACTTATTCATTTCTGAAGGTAATAATTGATGCCTTCTCCTGATTAGAAAATGGTCAGTCTCAATTGTCTCGGAATAGGAGACGGTATCTTTCTCTTGATCATTTATACGCTAAATTAAGTAAGGTGTGTTAGAACTGGACTATTTGAAACAGCCAAGTGAGATCAAGTGCAAGGACACAATTTAGCAAGAAATCAAGTCCACTATCACAGGTGGGTATAGATGGGTATGTATGGACAAGTTAATCGCTTGCCCCTATGATTTACTTTTAACAGATTTGACGCAAATCTCCCAGATATTAAAACTTGACCACATAGGACATCCAAAAGAAGTGCATTCGAGTTCATAATTTACGATTCAAGTGTTAAGAGGGAAAAATCCAGGTATGTCACTCAAAGTGAGGCAGGATGAAATTGCTACTTGACTTGTAATCGCCACTTTGGAAGATGACTTTGATCATATCGCTGCATGTGAATAAAACTGCGAGTCTCAAACCACTCACTGTTTATGAAATGAAGAGTAGTCATTTTTGAGTATGTTACCAAACCGAGGTTGAATATGAACATGAGTACCACTTTAAGAAAAAGTCTACTTGAATTCAGTCTGGGAAGCCCAGTCAACTGCCATATGTTTCACTACAAGGACCGATGATGCAAAGCAGCTCATCTAAACCCTCACGAAGCCACCTTGGGCGTATAGTCTAAAGACAGGACATTGAGTAAAATAAAATGACCCAATTTGTACACAAAAAAATATTGTGCATGAGCACACATACGTGAACTCTGCCATTGTGTTCTCCACCACAGCATAATAGCATAAAAAGCCAGCAGTAACGCTGTGCCTGCCAGGATAACCGCCAGGCCGACTGTGTCATGGTCCAATAGAATAACCAAACGCACTCCCCATGTGATGAGGATGCCAATGGGGGACAAAACAGTCACCCAAGCGGCTCCTGATAAGATTCCACACACAATACTTAATCGGGGCCCTTGAAGAAACGGTGTCCATTTTCGAGCATAAACCCAGCTGCAAAATCAACGACCAAAATCAAGAGTGAGATTGCACCCCTGAAGACGACAGATTGAATAAAATAAGTCGACATATATATTCACCAGAGCACATGCTGCGTCAACTACATGACGTTTCTCAGAAGCTGAAAACTTGTGGTAACTCGTAGCTTGGTATTGAAAACCTAAACTCTAAAACAGTATGGCCGACTACGCCTCTCTTGCATAGAGAACTTGCTGCAGCTACCTGAATAACCAGCACACTTCCACAAAAGTTTGTCCACTAATACATGTAGTAGTGGTGCATTATAAAATGAACTGAAACGGTAATCCACCGTACTTCCGAGAGGTTTACTCATGGAGTCTGCCCATAGACATATAGAGTTTTCAGTAAACTACAGCCATCCCATTCCTCTCATTGCCACTTCAAAATCAATTTCCCTGTTCACGCTTCCCTAGACTATCTGTATGTTAGTTGAGATTCACAATAGCATAGACTAATGCCCCCATCACTGTACTTAACCAGCTGTATGGATTAAGTGAATGTGCGCGACAAAAGCGGATTTTTTTCCCAAAATAGGTCGTCCGCATTCGTTTGAATATTTCCCCATTCAAAAAAGTCGAGCACACATTGTCCTCTTAAAACCTGGATAGTGCACCATTGTGCAGAGAAATAGTGAGCAGAAACACGATGCATGCGGGTTCCCTGTTTGAATATATTTAAAGAGTCTTACACTAGACCAGACTCCAGATTGGGAAAACCTTCCAAGTTACATAATTCCCTGATTATTTAGCCTCTTGTCAACCACATGCAAAAAGAAACCCGGCACATGACACTTGCATTTGCAGTCTCCAATACATGTAGAACCATACAAACAAACCACTTCAGAATTCAGCACATCACCTCAACTCAGCTCAACACATTCAGCTCCATGATTCTAGTGTTGAATTAGCCTTACGACGACCTCCATATGAAATGCCTTATTGTCAAACCAAAAGGGGACAAAAAGCCAATGTAGGTACTCTCATAAGCAACATATCCCAGAAATTTAAACTCGAACACAAAAGGCGAATTTCTGAGCACAGCACCTGTAGATCCGCCATGGTCGCCAATTCACAGCGACAAGAATCGCAACGGACAGCGCGCTAAAGACACAGAAGAACGTCCCGAAAATTGAACATGTCGTCACCACACTATGCAGGTCCCCTCCGTCCACAGAGGCTCCCATAGTGTTATATAACCTCTGTCTTCTTCTTTTTTCAGCTTCATTCACTTCAGAATGAGCTCCGGTTCCCCTTTCGAGCCGCCATAGCCATCTCCCAAACCTCCCAAACCCAAACCTCTCCAAGCCGACCCCATTCTTCGCCTCTTCAGCTCAAATCTGAATCATTTCGTCCCTAATTTTACAGAGCTCACCATACAGCCGGAGCGGCATCCCGTAGTGCTCATCTAGACTGTAAGTGCAGGCATTCTTAGCGAGCACCGACGCGAGGGCCGACATAGCCAGCAGCTGGCTATGGCGATTCTGAACATGGCCATGGCCTACAGTAGAGAAAGAGAGAGAGAGGGGGAGAAAGAGAGAGAGAAGCGACAGCACTGAGCACTCCCCTCTCTCCCTTTCTCTCTCTGTTCTCTCTCTCTCTCTCTCTTCCGTTGGCCTTCTTCTGACAGCAGCCGCTCTCATCACTAGTAACTCACGCCTCCCTCTTCTGACTCTGTTGGGCCTTATGTGGTGATCACTTGTCTTGTGTGGCTACATACAAGCTAGTTTGGGGTTTTAATTGGACTTTTGAGCACATAAATTGGTCAGGTCTTGATCATGCATCGCATACAAGATATGATTATGTCATTTTAAGCATAATCGCAGCACTTGTAACTTATAGCATGCTCACACTAGGGTCGCTTGTTGCTCCTTGGTGGCATGAGGAATCCCTCTTGATACGGAAAGTTCATCTCTTTCTAAAATTTATTGGTATCAATAAGGATTTCTCATCAAACGTGCAGTATCCTCACTAGATTTAATGTACTACAGTTTCGTCCATTCACTTCATCACTACCTACAAGACATAAACTCTTGCCAAGATGGAAAGTCTCCCATTGTGTGGGTCAGTCCTAGTGTGGGCATCTCTCTCTCTCTCTCTCTCTCATCGTAGCCCTCATCATTAGTGATTCATGCCACCATGTTATGATTGTGTGCATGCCTTAGAATGTGGTGATCGCTTGTCTTGTGTGGTCATTTCTCTCTCACTTATGTTGTGGGGTTTTAATTAGATTCAAGCACACATAAATTGGTGAAATTTTGATCGTGCCGTTTTAGGCATGTTTGCATAGCTTTGCAACATTAGTAACTTGGCATTGACCACTATCTCCTTTCCATCTCTACGCTCTTTCTCTCTCTCTTCCATTGGCCTTCTTCTAACAACAATTGCTCTCATCACTAATAAATTATGCATGTCTCCTTATGATTGTGCGTGTGGGGTGAGCACTCATCTTGTATGGCTATTTAGCTAGTTTCATATTTTAATTGGACTATTAAGCACATCAATTGGTCAAATTTTGATAAAGCGTCACACGAAAGCAGTGATCGTGGCATTTTTTAGCAAATGCCCTCTTTCATTCATGATATTGGTTGCCGGTAGTTGTAGAAGTAGCAACTCCATGTTAGCCATGGCAGTTGAAGATAATCATATATACTCCTTCTTGTTGTGGCACTCTAGGACATGTTTCCATATATTCATCAGGTGCCCCATACCAAATATACATTCTGGATATTTTGAACCATGTTTGTTGTTTCTATAGGAATTTGACGTGTACGATTCTCTTATTTTATGTTATTTTTGTATAAGAATCAATAATCGACGTGTTTGTTGGAAAATCTCCATGGACTTGGCTTCGGGGAAGACCCAAATTCTTTGGTCCACATTATTTCACCAAGCCCACAATGATTTTCTCATAGTATGAGGACTATTTGATGTAGTTACCAGTGTTGGATTGGTATCATCTTCTTTAATACCATTCAACTATCTATAACGAGGATTCTCATTTGAGGGTATTTGAAAACATTGTTGTTTATAATATCTTCCGGGTTTACATACCAAGCAATAATCTTCACACTCAGGCAAGCTCACCCTTGTATCATTATTGTTCGGTGCAGTATTAATCCAAACAAAAACTGGACCTCACGGCGAGACACCAATGTCCCAAATAACTCAAAGCCTCCTTGGTGATCGTTTTTGTGCTTGTACGTGATCGAAAATAAAAACGACCTTTGAACATCAAAGCGTGTACATGACATCGAGATAATTTCAAAGCCTTAAACCAACCATTTTTGACATTGACACGGGCTTTATGGGAGAACCAATGTATCACGGGACACCGGTGTCCCAACATAAGGTTCAACTCATGCACACAAAGATTACCTTACGTTGACATACCCACCAAATGTCAATATTTGGATGATATTATTATGTTAATACCCACATGCAGTTCCTTGATACCATTATTACTACTTGATTCGATTACTTATCTCAACCAAACACCTATACAACAACACCTTTACCATCTTGGCTATACATAGGTGAATAGTTATTACAATCAAATTTTAAACTTTTGACAATTCCGTATTTCAAGGAATAACATAAATTTTCATATCAATTTTGTAGGTTCCCCAAATTGTCGGATTTCTCTAAACACAGTCTAATTAGTGCCAAAGTGATAAAGGCGAGTGGTACATGGCCTCAAAGACACACACCAAATACAAACAACTACCCACTCAAAAGACGAACACCATTCCAAGCTCGACGTGGTTGAGCATGAGTAGTGGGGGGGAGCGCGGGAGGGAATCTTGAGTGGGAGAATGAATAAGAAATGCATGCGAAGTGGGGAAGTTAGGGAGAAAGTGAGTAGGGTGGCAACCCTTTGGACTTGCCTACCATGTCATACGACTCATGTGTTTCATACCCTACGCATCCACAACAAGAACAAGAACAGCAAGAAGAACAAGAAGAAGTGTCCTTATCGGGTAACAGTACCCATCCAACACCCCCCCTCTCTTCCCTCTCTCCGTCGGGCGGGGCCGCCTCATGATAGGCCCTCACTAGTAACTTACGCTCTCTGACTGACTCCTCCTCCTCCTCCACCCCCACCCTGCCCTTCCCTTCCTTCCCTCCCTCCCTCCCTTTCCTCCTCCTTTTCAAATTCCCAACTCCACCCTACCCCATGCCATGCCATGCCATGCCATGCCATGCTAGGTCGGTCCTTTTCACCTATGCTATGTGCGGGCATAGGGTGCTTTCTTGCACTTCTTCCAACCCATTGCCCCGCGGGGGGGGGGGGGCGGGGGGGGGGCGGGGGGGGGGGCTCCGGCTTCCGGATCGGGGTTTCTTCTTCTTTATCGCTCGTGTTGTATCCTTGGCTCCGATTCTCGCTTCTCAGCCGGTGGGGGGTGTTGGTCACCACCACCGTCTTTAAACCGTTGTACCGCGATGCATGGGGTGAAGTGCCCGTTTGTATGTAAGTTAGTGTTTTAGGGTAGCGGCGCCCGTTTCGGATTAGGATCCTCGTCGGTAATGTATAGGGTGCCATAATTTCGATCATGTTGGGACTGATTTCGGTGATTTTATTTGCGTGGGTGGTTGAAATAAGGTTCCACATTCCACGGGTTTGTTTCCAAGGTTGGTTTCCATGTAGGATGGTTCGCCGCCAACTTCTAGTGGGAATGTAGATGCCACTAGGTGGGGTCTACAATTCTGTTCGAATACGGTGGGTGAAGTGGCATGCACGGAAACTAAACCCTAAGTCTCCAACTTTGGTTATGGCATCATTAGGGAATCGGATAGTGCCATGACATATCTCCCCGGGTTTGAGTGTTGAAGTGAGGAGGGGTTTGTCTCAAAATGAGCAGTCGTGATAGATTGAACACATTGGTAATGTGTTCGGGCCAACTTTTGGCTTGAACAATTCAAAGCAATTTCATTTTGAGGAATAAAATCATTAAAAAAAATTGCATTCCTCCTCATTTCTCTCCCTACACAAGAAAAAATTGCATCGCCTTATACTTCTCTAGATTTGGTGCAAATTCTCTTAAGTGATAGGTTATGGGCGCCTCTATTCTTAATAAATTGGGCCTAATGTGATCATTGGTCACTTTTTCATGCAATTTTGAATCATAATGAGTTGATCCACATGCAACTTTTCTGTATACGTAATTAGTCTTTGAGAGTAATGTCCGTCAAGAGGTTATGGGTGACAAACTAAGGGATAAGCAAGTCACTCATCCTCTTCGACTTGGTTATTAGGTAGTACCATCGAGATGAATGAAACAATGCAAAATAAATTTGTGGTGATCGTAGACCGGCTGGTTATGGAATTCCTTATATGCAGCATATAATAGGATCAATACATGATGTTTCATAGTGCACTTTAAATTTTGGTGTTAGTTTAGGACATTCCATGTGATTGTAAGCTTGCAACAAGCAACTACCCCATCCTAGAAAATTGTAGTGATTTTGCAACTAATCTAAACAAGTCCCTGTTTATCATCTCCTTGAATTTCAAACTTCCAACACTAGCAAGAACCGATTGAGGGCCCCTTTACACACGGACCAAACTCTGTAACCATGAAAATCCAAGGGCCCTTGACAATCATCCAAAGGTTCTAATGTGGGAAACATAATTCAGAGTTTACAATTGATGGGCCCTCAAGCTTGGTGTGAGGTGAACGTGGACTATGTTGAGGAACTGCAACATATTTCATGGATTATCCAAAATAATAAGTAGTATGGGACCCCACCATGGCAATACAACTATTCTAGTAGTTGATGGCAATTTAATTGCTTGTTGTGACCCTTGGTTTTGCATTAAACCCGCCTCTTTTGAATGGGCCTAACACAATATTCGGAAGGCCATGAAACATCATCCACTTCATGCCATGCATAATGACATGTAGATTTTTCATCCATTTGAATATCTTATGTCCCTCGTATCTTTATGATGTAATGTAGAGTAAACTTAGACCATCTTTGATTTCTCGACCAATCACATGAATTGTATATCATGGGTCAAGGGTCCTCAAGCTTTGCTGCAAAGTGTCCTTAATAGAAAATATCTTCTTGAAAAACAAGGCAAACACCTTAAGAGAACTACCTTCATCAACATGACTTCTCATTTGCACCAATACAATCACAACTTTGAATTGAAGCCACATTATTTGGAAAAATCACATTTTTGTCATGACATGTATCCCTTTTGTGTGTGGCTTCCTTCCATTTTGCTAAATCATGTTGATATAGAAGTGGAATACTTAATGTTAATGTAAATGACTAAAGTTTCGAGAGGGGAATCAAGACCAATGTTGGACCATTATCATCTTTCTTTTTTAATATACCATTCAAGCATCTTGTAGTTCAAATTGTTGTCACGGTATGCGGCGTCGACGGCCGCACCTTATCCGTTGGGTTTCATCCATCTAGATTTGGATGGATGAATCTTAGTTGTGGAGAGGAAGGCTCCTAAGTGAGGAGCCTCCTCCTTGGCTTGGCATTTTTGCCAAGTCAAGTCTTCTGAGGGAGTGTGTGGAGAGAGCTTGTGTGAGGTGAAGATTGCATGTTTTTGCAATAAATCTTGAGTTCTTCTCCCCCTACTTACACTCTTGGATTCTCCCGTGGTGGAGTGAGATAGCTTGACTCATTGTGTGCATTTGAAGAGAGATGTAGAGCTCTTATGAGTGTTTGACTCTCTTCCTTCTCTCATGTCGAGGCGTGTTATTTATGTGTGACTTTGCTATGTTTTAGTGTTGTTTGTTAGTGGTGGTTGGTACTCGAGCTACAGTGACACACAATCGTTATTTATACGACACATCACATGCAATAGTTTTGCCTAGCTACACTTTCAACTTCCATCTCGAATTTTGTCAATGGTGGAGACTCTGAGAAAGCGAACCAATGTTCTCGAGACCAATGTCTTTTCATGTTCTTAATTTATCCTTCTCAAACATTAAACAGAGACAAATTGAGGTATATTGCAATGACAACATCCAATTTATCAACCTAATAGTGGTATTTTCATTTCAGTCATTTCCCAAGTTTCTAGCTTTCTATTCTATTGCACAATTCCTCATGAGTCTGAAACACAATTATTTCTTAGTTAGGATTTCTATTTCAATCCTTCAACCTCACAGGAGTAATTAGACATTGCTCTTGTTGATTCAAGTCCTCATATTTGACATCTACTTTCATGGACAATTCTTTGACCAACCAAACAATTTAACATTCATAGACAATTGATTTATGATATTGTGTTCATTTGAGAAAGAGACTATTATTTGCAATCAAACTTAGTCTTTTGGATAAACTTCTTAAGGATTGACACCTTGTCTTTCTCTACGGGCATTTGCAACTTAGATGCAAATTTCACATCCACCTATACAACTCAATCAAGAGACATAATGCACAAACTGCATTTGAAACAATGCGTTGCCTGCCTGCAAATTTCAAAGCCACCATCATGCAACAACTAATTACTCCGGAACCAAGGAATTACTCATCTTCCGCAAAATTCACTTCATAAGACCAACCCATCCACTTTTGCTTCCTTCACAAGAGAACAAGTCGCTCATACTCTTTCACCACAAACCATAGTTCAAACGTAGAACTCTATCATGATCAATCCACATGCGATGAGACTATAGACTTAAGCAAGAGTCCTGGAAAAGATTGCTAATACATCGAAAGCCAAGAAATCGCTCTTTGATGGCCGAACAATTTAGATCACAACCAAACTTCAACATTGAAAGTATGCCACATTCGTCGAGACTCGAGACCCAACAAACAAGTCCGGCATTAAGAAATTGGTTACCTGATTCTTGTGTAGTGTGTCGTGTGTAACATTAAATGTGACCTTGGAACTTTGAAGGGCTCCCACATGGCTGGCAAAACTTGACATTAAGAGCTGTCTAAGGTTTACTTAATAGGCACATGTGACCAAGCGCTAGTTGTAGCAGTGCCCGGGAAGATTTTTGGGCATTGCTGGTTGAGATCCTAGCTAGTGTTTCCTAAGTCCAACCAACTACATGTTGACATCTGACGGTTCTCCTTTATTAATATGGGCATATTCCATAGATTCTCCTTAAATGATGGGTAATTCTCCGGAAGTCTCGAACTTCGACCGGTTATTATTCTCAAGCTCAACCACTTCATCTGTAACTAAACTAGCGGCCGATTCTTGCCGTTCATTTCGTTGCCGTTGTAGAACCGAGTGTTGGACTTGGTACCACGTGAAGATTCTCCATTATTGCGTGTTTGGATAACAAGAGCATCATCATCCACCGGATAATCCCCACAATGCAACATAACAACAAAGTTGGGTTAACCCTTGAACGTCCGAGGGGCCCAATCTCGGCATCAAGGTGTCATATGGAGGGGTTATTAAGTGATAGTTTAAGATAAAAGTGTGAAAAATGGATTATATATGAAACGAACTCATATATAATATGTCTAATTTATAAAGTTGGGTAAAATGGAGTATTAGGGTTGCTCATGCTCGTATAAATGTTCTAGACTTAAATACATATCATGCATATTTAATCATCGTTGTCATATTTAATACATATTTAATGTATTAGTTCATTTCATGTAATTTTGGATAGGTTGTGTTAAAACCGACTCAATATTGTAGTTCACATACTATAGAAATTCAATGCTCGTTGCCATGCATCTGTACAAGTCGTCACACATCCCAAATAAGCGCACCCCACATTCTTTGAGGGTTAACATACGCGGATCATGTTGTCTAATTGGATTGGTTATATTGAACACTAGCTTTGTAAACTTGTTATGGGTTTACATATGAGCTCGCGGCTATGATGAAGGTGAAGTGTCTCTCATTCACACCAACACATTGTCAAGTGGCTCTCTCTCTCTCTCTCTCTCTCTCTCTCCTTGTTAAGATGTGAGAAAATGCCTAAAAGTATGAAACTACGAGCACTATGTCAAAATGTATAATTGGTATGGATAATTATAACATAATTTAAATGACATATTTTAGTGTGTAGTAAGTTCAATACCAAATGGCTTGAGATACACTATAATGTTCCTATTAGTGTGGTGGAAATTAATTTGGGCCACTTTGATTGTCTTCTCCAAGTGGAAATAACGTGGATTCAAGACCTTAGATATGCTCCATGTCTCCATGGAGACCTCCAAGCAACACCTTACCAAGGTTCACATTCTAACGCAACCCAAAAAATAAGGGTTCAAAGTAGACATGTGTCATGGCTCCATGTCATTGGGCCAAGCTATCCCATGAGCAAGTGCACCAGTGATACATGAAGAAATGTAAATTGTCGTAGTTAATCATATTACCATGCTTCAAATACATGATAAAGTTAAGCAAACATTGCACATTTGTCAATGCCATCGGCCTGCCACTCAAAACCCTCTCGACACCCGTGCTATGGGCATTGTCGCAAACTACAAGTTACACAACATAAGCAAACCGGTCAAATTTTGTGAACCTCAAAATTAGTCAAAACCTCAAACAACGCATGCACCTCACGCTTTCAACTAAGTACGTGTGTGGCTCCCATGCCGTGGTTGATAGTTTGTTGGCCAGCTTCCTCCAGCTCGTTTCACTTGAACTTGTCACGAGTGTTGCAAACAACCATCATCATAGCGTAGACTACGAAGATGTCCTCTTCTAACTCTCGCAATGTTGCATCATATGTGCCCGTTTCCCGAACTATGAATGGAGTCCACAAACGGCCCAAAACCCATGTTGATTGGGAAGGTGGTATAAGTGGTATGGGTTGGTGACGATGTGTGACTACCGAGCGCCTAAACCCTAAACCCCCATGCTTTCTCACCCTTCTTACAAGCTTCAAAGTTGCGGTCAAGTCCTTCAAAACTGTATTGGGCCCTGCATTGTTGTAGCGGAACGCCGAAAGAGGGTCAAATGGGTTTGGGAACGAGCCTATGGGAACATGTAACCACGCCCATGGGTACGGCCGGAGAATCCAGTAGTAGCTGGCAATGCACTCGGGGGATGGGTGGCTAGGAGGCGGAGGAGAATAAACCCGTCTGTGCGGACCCCCGGTGTTAAAACCAAGGCTTATTTAAGGCCGCGTGGGAGTCGGGAACGGGACCCTATTCCATTTTGAAAACCATGTTAATTAAGCCACGAGAGCGGGTCAAACCCCCGCCCCCCTTGAGCTGGAGGATAACCTTAATACACTGCCTATTTTAGGACCAACAATAGTAGTAGTGCCGTTCACTACACTAAATATGATACTATTTCTTGTGAATGAGTGAACAAGAAAACGGTAGAACCGTGAGGCTCTGTCCTTTATTATGAAAGACTATAATTGTAGTTGTCCACTTTGCTCATGCCAATTCATGGCTATTCACTATATCAAACCTTTCTTGGATTTTGTGCACCTTCTTCTCAAATACAGATCAAGGATTGAAGCTACTCATTTATCACCCAATTTTTTTAAAATAAATAATCAAAAACTACCGAAATAACTATAGTTAACTAGATTTCTTTCAATGCATTTTAGGGAGCACTTATATATATATAAACTATAGTTAACATCCACATTACATAAAGTGGACCAAAAATAACAAGAACAAGTAACGTCCAAGTGTGAACACAAAGTGGTTAGGAAATTTGCTCTTGAAACGAAGAAGTTGATGCATAGTCTCTGTCCTATAGACAGAGCCAACAAATGTTATTGTCATGGATGATGGATGAGTTCATCCATTGGCCTAAACCCTCTTGACAACAACTTGTGATGAAACATTGTCATGGATGATTGAAATTTGGATGGAAAGACCACTTGGCGAGTGAAAGTATGTAATTCCAACACTGGAAACCTATAATCCCCGAAAACGTTTATAGGAAATGACGAATAACGTCGGGTTTACATTTAGTGTTGGTGACACTAAATGTGATATTTGGTGTGATTGTCCGGTGCATATCATGACACTACCATTTTGCAAATGTAGTGAGTTAGATTTCAATACGGCCACCAATCAATACCAACACACACTCATTGCATTTGGCCCAAGGCATTTGTGACTCCTACCAATCCACCTGCTTTGAATTTAATGGGTTCTTCACACTAGAATGATGGGGTATTGAATTCCATATTGAATGTTAGGGCTACACGCGAATACCTGTAGGTAACAGGCAGCCTTGACGCACATTAATATGTAGGTACACACAATGGTTTATTTCCAAAGAAAGAGGTTGCAATTAAAAAAACAATTATGATAATTTATAGTTGCTTGTTGAAAAGTTCACATTCCACATCTCGAGTAGTGCTCCCCATGAACGAGCATCTCGGAATGACAGAAGAATTATGTAAATGTGATACATGGTTTTGTGGAACGCAACCACGGAGCTGTGGAAATGTTATGCACGTGTCATATTTATACAAGGCCGTCATGTCGTACGGTGTTGTGTTACACACGGACCAAGGAGTTGTGACCATGAAATTCTAACGGTCCCTAAAAATCATCCAAAGGCCATATAGGGGGAAATAGAAATCCGATTTTCAATTGCTAAGGGGCCCTCGAGCTTACTGTCAACTGGAAGTAGACCATGTTGAGGGACCACAACATATGACCCCACCATGTCAATATAATGTTTCCAGAGGCCAATGACAATAGAATAGATTGCCACAACCTCTAGTTTGTGTTAGATTCACCTCTTCTCGATGCACATACCATAATATATGGTAGATCAATGTTTGTGTAGAATGTCATGTAGATTTTTTGTCCATTCAATTTTCTTCGGTCCCCGTGATGATTTTGGAAAATGTATTGTTTCTTGACCCATGCAATTTTTGTTGATATGCTAAAATTTAATGTGCAAAATGCATAATATGAAATCATATTTTCTAACACAAACTTTAATTGTTGCAAGCTGAAAAACATGACATTCATATTATACCAAATTTATCAACGGTTGTTACCATATTTTAATTTTATAATTCTCTGATAGTGAACTTAATAATCTATGAGCCACCATAATTTTCAACCCACACATAAAATTCAATTGATCACAATGTTTTCTACCCATTGCGACGTTTAGCCCACAACAATATACGTGATCGGTGTAGTATGGATTAGTGATGAAAAATGTGAGCCACCAAAAAAATTAGATATTTAGTGTAAGGTGTGTGGGTGTTATGCGGTCCTTTCTCATGTACTATGACTTCTACCGGTAAGGTTTACACAACAATACTTGTGTTGCACTAGCAAATCCATAAAGAAGCATTAGCAATAAATTGGTTTGCCCTGAATTTAATTAGGATCCACATAAATGCATGTTTGTTGTTGATTCCTTAAAGTAAATAAATACGTCCTCCCAACTTTGTTCAAGATTGAATGTGGAGCACGGTGCAAGCATGGTAAAATGGACCAAAAATAGTGCTATGGTACACCAAAACCATTGTTTTTTGGGTCAAACGCTTAAAAGTGGTAGCCAAGTATTGTTTAAATTATATGATTCTCATGATGACCTCTATTTTTGTGTTAAATGCTCAAATGTAGAATATAAGCCTAAGATTATCAAAACTTATCATTAAAAGTGATGCTCACATGCAAATGATTAAATATAGTTTTGGACATAGATTTCATGACCTTAAATATTTTAAAGTTGGATTATTTTCATATTCATTGGATTTATTATTTACTCGAGGGCATCATCACAAAGCTTTGTAATAAAACATCTTTTTAAAGTTATTATATTCCATTTTAGACAAGATGCAGACAATTACTTGTTCAATGTCACCTACTTGCACACCACGTGCACCATCTGCTAAAATATATAGATTTTTCTTGGAATTATTTTTGTCATCATGAATTGCTAGGCTTTATAGAACAATTTTTTTTTTCAAATGTATATGATTTTTTTCATCACGAAATTCAAAGATAGTGCATGGTTTTTAATCACTTACATTTAGCATTGGGCATGGATGAGGAGTTGTCTGTGCTTGAATCTAGTAGTCAATGAATTTTGAAGACATAGTTCCAATCTTTTCTATACACATGTCTTTGAGGTATTTTTTATTCGAGCCTCACTGAATTATGCGCTAACCTTTGTAATAGCACCCTCTTAATGTCACTCCCTGTCTTATATCCCAAGGCCCTAGGTAACGGACGTTCTCCATCCAAATCTCCCTCCTTGTTGTCACACTTCTTTCCCATGTATCATGGATTTGTCATTAAAATAATCCACCAAAGAATTCAAACCACACACTCGCATACATCTCATGGTCATCATCATCATTATTACCATTATTATAATGTCGACTTTGTCATATTCCATAATGTCAAATGCTAAATTGATTCCCTATTATTATTCATCCATGACCTCCTTAATATCACGTGCACTTTTGGTTGCCACAAGCATGATATTAGGGAGGTTATAAAGTGTAGACACCCATCAAATATAAAATGACCGGTTAAGAGAAGTAACGGCATAGCACCCACATATATATACCTCACTCATGAGACCAAGTCACGGGGCCCGCCCCACCCATCTAAGCTAGAACTTGAGTTAGTTATTTTATTGGGATGGGTGCTATTGAGGAGGTAAAGTACGGCCCAAAGGGTTTCATGGCCCACGTGTTGGTAGAGAGTCGTCACGCATGCGATGCTATATTGTATTCATTTAACGTACCGACAACAAGGGCCGCGCCCACTTCACAAGTCTCCACGTGTCGAGGAAAACGGTCAAGAGCACTCCAATTGTGACATGTGCCTTGTGTGTCCACATTGCGGGGTGCATGCCATGTTTCAATGGTCAACAAGTGAAACGATTATTGATGGGCTCCATCGGATTCAATGTAATAATGGGAAGCGGGCTGGACTCGACGTGCATGCAACTGGGGCCACAATAGAACTCGTGCCAAATTGCATGGGCCCCAATCTGCTCAACCATGACACCATCATATTCGATATTTTATGATGCCCACCCTGCCTGACTTTGGGGGGGGGGGGGGGGAATACCCTTGCATTCTTTGAAAGCCCTTGTCTACAAAACCCATGTTGAGTGCACTTCACCTCAAGGACCATAATCCAATGTATATGTCCACTTCCCCAGTAAATAAGCAATTGATTGGGATTTATTTCCAAAGTGAAACCATCAACAAAACATGTAATCAAACTTGGAAAGTCAAAAATATTACAAAATCTTCATTAGCATTCGTGACTTTTATAATTTATGACTCACCATTGAAAAGTGCCTTTGTTGTTTTAAAATGAAACCTAAATTGCATTATTATTTTTAGTATTTGTTTTAAACAATGTTCTAGCTAATTACTTATACTCACACAAGTATTCATACACATTCAAACTAGGGTGTTAAGCCTAATTGAACGTAATGAGCCTAATTAAGCCTGATTAAATTAAAAAAATATGCTTGCCAAAGTAATCGAGCCTAATTAAATCTGAAATCTGCTTACTTGAATTAAGTATGGTTAAATGCATATATGAGCATTGATGTGCTTAATCAAGTGTGATCACGGTGCTTGAATCTCAATGCAAAAATCTCAATGCTTTTGTCATCGGATATGGCTTGGTACATGTCTATGAGCCCAAATTCATTGTTGAAAATGGTACCAAGACATATGTGTTGTTCCACTACATTATTACTCTAGGTGATTAGCATGTTTGACGCAAATTAATGTAAAACTCAAAGTAGAGTGTCACACTTGTCACACTTGTCACACTCGTAGTAGTTGGAACCTCTACAAAATCCCATGTGCCACCTCAAAAATTGAAGAAGCATTTTGACACCAAAATGCACAACCTACTTATCACCTATGATACTTTTGTTCACCAATTGTTCCAAAATACAAAGATAACTATTGACAAATAACAATGTTGACAACATGGCATTTTACAAGTTGTAGATAATCCGGTGTGATCCTTCCCGTGTAATGCTCGTGATATTAGACAATGTATAGCACTCACGGATGAAATACTCGGAACGTTGTATCTTAGATATGAATGTTATTGCACACTTTTAAAGGGTAGATGGTCTTCAACATTCTTGTCCTATATAAATGGGACGTATGATTGTATTTAGTAATTTCTTATGGTGGTATTTAGATCAAAGGATGTTTTAGGAGATTGGAATGATGAAAGCATTCAACTCCATGTAAGATGAAGATGGTAAGAAAAAAGGTTGGCGCTTATTTAGAGTAGAGGCGTCCATTCCCAATCATGGTACTGTCAACAATCTATCATGTGTCATAATTTCAATCATGCTAAGATTGATTTCGGTGATTTCTTTTCATGGGTGGTTGAAATAAGGTTCCATGTTTCACAATATCTAAGGATTAGTTCCCATGTAGGTCACTTGCCTGCCAAATGAGAATGGAAATACACATGTCACTAGGTGAAATCTACATTTTCACTAGAATTTGGTGGGTGAAATGGCCAACATGGAAAGTAACCTTGTCTCTAACTTCGATTATAATATTGTCATGGAATCAACAATGCCATGACACATGTCCCTAATTTTGAGTTCTAGAGTGAGGAGGAATTCGCCTCAAAATGAGTGGTAATGTGTTCGGGCCAACTTTTGGCCTTGATATTTCATAGTATTTTCAATATAAGGAATAAAATTACCAAAGAATTTGCAATCCTCCTAATTTATATCTTCCTACGTGGGCAAATTTGCACCACCTCATACTTCTCTAGAGTTGGTGCAAAATCTCTCGAGTGGTTGGTTATGGGCATCTCTACTCTAGTCACTTTGTGTGCCACACCTCAAAGATGATTTGTTTGATGGCTAACTATATTAGTCCCATTGATATGTGCAATCAAGGTCACTTTACACTAGACCTAGAGGGACTTGAACCCATAATATAAAAATTATGCCATTTGGTCGAGAAGACAGAGACAATCCAAATTCACTTGACATTGGACCTCGAAGAATGAGAACCAAAGGAATTTCAATAGATGAAAAAACCTACATGGTATCCTACACGGTGGCAAGTAAACAATGTTTCGTGGTCTACTAGAGTGTGCTAGGCCCATGAAACAGAAGGCGGATCTAACCCAAAACTAGGGGGTTTGGCAAGCTATTAATATGTTATTGACTCCTAGAAATGTTTTGTTGCCATAGTGGGCGAACATTAACATATGTTGCGGTCCATCGATATGGTCCAGTTTCACTTTAATTTGCTCAAGGGCCCATTGATTGAAAAAACAACAAGATTCTTATTTCACCATAGTTCGGCCTTTGGATGATTTTCAAGGTCATGACTCTTGGTTTGTGTGTAAACGGACCTCAAGTTGACCTTGCACATATGTTGATTCCTTACGCCATGCAAATTACCTCGGATCAAAACCATATCGCAAAAAGCTTAGATTTGTGTCCCATCATCCATGTAGCAATCACAATGAACACGTATATAATGTTATCGTGGGAAAAGAATGTTCAAAATAGTGTGGAATGTTGATAACTTAGCAAGGGTCACTTAATTGCACATATGAACCTTATGGCATGACACCAGTGTCCCAAATAAATTGGAGCCTCCTTAATGATCGGTTTTGTGGTTGTAAGTGATTTAAAAATAGAAATCAACTTCGAACATCATAGCGTGTACATGACGTCGAGATAATCTCAACACCACTTTGATCACCTTTAACTTACCATTTTTGACGTTGACACGGGCTTTAGGGTTTAACTAGTGTATTACAAGACACTAGTGTCCTGCCATAAGGTTCATATCATGGATCTATTGAAATTAAGCGTTGTTTGTATAAAAAACTATACAATGTAAGACACTTCTTTGGAAATAAGATTGACCATGGCAAGAATGAATGATAGAGTGACATGGAGTCCTACATGTCAAAAAATGGATAATGTTTAGATATCACATGAATTTGGGTTGTCTCCATTGAAAATGAAGGTGATTGTTAGAGGGAAACCCTTGTTATTGAATACATTTTAAGTAATTTCTCCACTAAATTTTTGGAGAGTTTTCCGTTTTAGGTTTTTTCAATTGAAACAATATGTCCCATTCTAAGTCTACCATAGCAATACACAACCTTTAGGTTGAGGTTCTTTTTCTAAAAAGGCAAGACTTTATTGTATGTGGGCATAGATAATGGTTGGAGATTTTGGTGGTGACATGCCATTCATACGTTGAACCCCATGCGGCAAGTAAATTGGCATGTTTGTGTTATTAGCCAATAATGTGGTAACACAAGCCCGGATATGGCCCAACCATTAGTTTGCCTTCACATAATGAACAATATTCGAGCATGACTATTCATTTTGTGAGGATGACTCAACATTAAAAGGGGCATCATGCTCCCAAAATTCTCACCCTCAATGTGCAACACCCTATTGTCAAGTAATGTTACGGCTTTATACTATGTCCCATAACCAAAGGTTTGAAAAGGTGATGTGGATTTATTTTGCTCATGTCTTTGGGTTGCCGATCTTGTAAAACATGTTTACTCACAACCCCTGGTCACATGTGTAAATTGGCCCAAGAGCAATGCTTAGGCCCACTTTATACTCAGCACCGGATCAGGCACCAACCCAAACTCTACAAATTTGCTCGGTTTCATCAAATCCGGCCCGAGCTTTATAATAGAGTTGGGCTTGAACATCTAGTCATCCTATGCGGTGTCCCAAGTGACAAAATTTTGGAGCTAAATCTTCGGACCAACTTGAAAAAACTAGGATGAGGTTTTTAAGGGCTCAAACTATCAAAATGGGCCAAATTGTGTTTATCCATTGGATAGTGAAACATATGTACCATCGATCCATGGAAAGCAAATTCTCTTCACCAATATTTTCCCTAAGAGCATGTTCACTACTCTAAATATGATCTTTTAGTGTCACCAATTCTAATCTAGTAGGTCAGTACTAATTGTAAACTGTGGTATAGTGTCACCAACACTAAATGTTTACCCAACATTATTTGTCAGTTCCTGTAATTTTATTTGGGAATTATAGATTTACCATGTTGCAAATATTGTTGCTTACCAAGTAAATTTTCATCCAAATTTCAATCATCCATGACAAATATTTCACCACAAGCTGATGACAAGAGAAGGTAGAGTTTTGGCCTATGGATGAACTCATCCATCATCCAGGACAATATTTGTTCATTTATTCATAAGAAGTGTCATCTGAAAATTACCATATGGCACTAAATATCATATTTAGTGTAGGTTTTCAAAGAACGCCCGACAATGGAACAATGCCAGGTTAAGCACGCGAGCTAGACTCATGTGTCAAGCTTAGCCGGTATTATATTGGTGGCAACTTGGTAGGGTCTAGATAACTCTCTTGGGCCAAAATATAATGGGTATATCGAGGCCCAACTTTCAACTCCCGCATATGAGAATCAATTATTAATATTTCTTTGACGAAATATAATGTTATTTCTATGCGAAGTCTTGTATATTGTAAGATATTAGTTTTGATTATGGGACCCAAAATTTATGCCTCACGACTTTACACCGTGACAAGGTTGGACCTGGAAAAATGGATTGAGGGCTTAATGCTTGAGAATCAAGTAGTCCTTAATGTGGCCCTAAGCCTTATTATAAATCCAGGCTCGTTCACACAGAAGCCCATAAATTATAGCCCAAAGTGTAAACCCGAATTCCTTCCCCAAATTCCGTCAGGCCTACCTCGAAGAAGCGTCCCAAAAGAATTCCCTACAATCCCTGCCAACATTATCCATACCAGCCATGTGAGGTCCCATGTAACTATTTCCCATTTGCCGAAGATGTTATGAATTGTGGTCCAAAACTACCTTCACGTAAACCTAAAGAGGGGGACGCATGACACTCTAGGCCAATGAGAAGTCAAGGATTCTCATTCTCTCTCTCACTCAAGAGCCGTGGCCTATGGGTTTGGAAGGGGCATTGGGACCCCCTTCCCAGCTGAATATTTGGAATGGATATGGAGAGGGGAATGATGCCGCACACTCCAACGGCCGCGGACAAGAAGGAGGAGAAGATAAGTGTTGAGTAAGAAGTGAAGCGCAGGCGAAGGGCCGAGGCCTCCGTCACGAGGAGCCTCCTCATCACGCTTATCTGTTCCCTTCGCCGCGCCTGCCTGTCGGCCGTGGGGGCGGCGACGGCAACAGACGGCGCCTCCATGTATCCCCCTTGTCCTTGCTGCGCTGCTTACAAAGGTTGTGACAATTGCATTACGTGTTCCTTCCTCATTTCATTCTCATTTTCGCTGCATTGCATGGCATTCGTACAGTACATTCACAACTGTAGGGGGGGAGAGAGCACTACGGACGAATAACCACGGCGGCAGAATAAAGAGGCGTCCTCGTTTGCATCGATGCCCCCAGGTTGCGTAATGGCACTTTCGGATTTGTTTGGGTAGGGTTTTTGTGGGGGGTTTTGGTTCCGATCGTTGTTGGTGCGAGGGTGGTTAGGGTTGGGTGATGGCGATGAACAGGGGGGGGGATGCGTCTGTTCCTGGTGCCAAGGAGAATGCGCTTGCCATTCCGACCTACTTCAAGGCGGTGTCGGGCTCGCTCGGGGGTTTGGTGGAGGCATGTTGCCTGCAACCCATCGACGTGATCAAGACTCGCCTGCAATTGGACCACGCCAAAGCCTACAAGGGGATATGGCACTGCGGTACCACGGTGGTGAAGCAGGAGGGCGTGCGTGCGCTCTGGAAGGGGCTCACGCCGTTCGCAACGCACTTGACTCTCAAGTACACCCTGCGGATGGGGTCCAACGCGCTGTTGCAGACGGCGTTCGTGGACTCGGAGACGGGTAAGATCAGTACCGTGGGGCGTGCCGCGTCAGGGTTTGGCGCTGGAGTCTTGGAGGCTGTGGCGATCGTTACCCCGTTCGAGGTAAATAACACGAACCTGGCAGCAACCTGGATCATCCCATGGTTTGCAAGGTCTAATGGTAACGCTAAAATATTCCTTAGGTATTTCTCAGGTCTGTCGCCACTTAAATCCAAGGCCGCAACCCGAATCTCATGTGAAGTCCGAATTCCTTATGTCACCCAAGGTCGGGATAGTTCTCGATTGGGTGACTTTCCTAGCACTTGATTTTCAGTGCATCTTTACCGCTGTGGTCTCCAACTGTGCATAGTGCTACCCAACTATATGCATAATGAGATATCCAGGTGACCGGGAATTCTCAATCAATCATGCATGTGGGAATCTAGGAACTCGCCTGGACGAGATAGGTGCAGGCCGGCTTGTCAGTGTCCGTTCAAGTTGTTCACCTTTAAAACGAGGGAGTCGTTTTAGGGTGCTCTAATTCTTGCGATGCCCGTTTGCAGATTACATATAGAGTTCGATCTACTCGAAAGTGAAGCATTGCCATATTTCATGCCGGTAGCAACATTAGAGTTATCTCTTCTATGCTGCACTTCATCTTGAGTAAAGAATGTCGCGCTTTTCAGATGGTGCCCTTTCATACGACAAGAGGGTCATCACGTGCGCGTGGGGTTTTGGAGTCAATGAAGTCGTGCTGTATGTAGTGGAGGAGTAATGGATGAATTCTTAAATGCTTGTCCAGGATTGAGATTTCTGTGGAGTTTCCTGGGCTATCAACTCGCAGCTGTCGTTTACTGTGCTATTTGTGTTGGGATCCGGTGCGCGGATTTATGTAGGATCGAATGCGCAGAAAAACCGAGAGATGGATTCCTGGATAACTGTTCGCTAGGAATATTCTGAATAGAGAGCATCAAGCGATGAGAGATTTGAGGCTCAGGGATTGAGATCTTCTAGGGATGTGGAATCTGCGATATTAGTGTAACAGATGTGGGGTTGTAGATTATGTCACATCTTTGGTCAATGAAGCACTGGACCTTCAGAGTTATTTGGACACTTGCTGCGCTGACAAAATGGACTGACGACGTCGTACATGGTCAATTGCATGGTCTCCAGAGATTTTTGATGGTCAGAGTCTAATGTGAAGAGTAAGCTGGAATATGAGAAACTGCGTATCATATTTCATTTGTAGCTGTAGAGGAGCGCTTAAATCTTCCAGATGTTACATTGCATACTGTCCTCCTCTTTATCTCGATGTTTTGGACAACACCACCTGAGCTCTGATTACTTCTGTGATGGCTATGCTTTTTTCTTGGGTCTAGGGATGTGTGTGATTTACTTTGAAACTTAATATTCTACCAAATTTTATTATTTCTAACCCAAGTAAGGGCTTTTCCCAGCACTTGTGTGTGGTGTTCATTGTCTCCAGATGCTTACTTTTCTGCCTAGATTTACCAGCAAGAGTTCACTAACCACTTTGAAGAACATTGAATCACTGGAGGAAGGGGTATTCTGAAATACTAACATTGAATGGGGCTTGGGGAGGACAGGTTGTGAAAATTCGCCTTCAGCAACAGAAAGGAGTGGGTAAAGAGCTATTGAAATACAAAGGACCTTTGCATTGTGCTACGACAATTGTTCGTGAAGAAGGGATCAGGGGGCTTTGGGCAGGAGCTGTCCCTACCATTTGTCGAAATGGAACCAATCAGGCTGTGATGTTTTCTGTGAAGAACGGGGTGGACCAATTTTTATGGCACAAATATGAAGGAGACGGAGTTACTCTCCTACCATGGCAGTCTATGGTTTCGGGATTCTTAGCAGGATTTGCTGGACCAGTTGCCACAGGACCATTTGATGTTGTGAAGACGAGGCTTATGGCTCAACAACGAGGTCAGCTGGGAGAGGAAGTCCGATACAGAGGGATGGGCCATGCCATTAGTCGTATATATGCCGAGGAAGGTCTGAAGGCATTATGGAAGGGTTTGCTACCCCGCTTAATGCGCATTCCACCAGGCCAAGCTATCATGTGGGCTGTTGCAGACCAGGTGACGGGTCTTTACGAGCGTAGGATCTTGAAGTCGATCAACCTGGTGCCAGTTGAGGGTGTGGCTGGAGGCAAGTGAGGTAGTAGATGTATGAATTTATATTCATGTCATCAGAGGAGGGGTACAGAAGTGCAGGGGCTTACTTGTAGGTGGTCATCTACAGAGGAGACATTTTGAACTGCGAGATATTCTTGACTAGGTTGATACTAATCGAGGGTTACATGTCCTTGGCTAAGGAGTTCCCAGTTGTGTGATGGATGAGAATGTGTCAGAGCTGTATCACTGGGGACAAGATTTGGGTTAGGCGTTTCTGCAGTTATCTAGCCATCTAGTTAGGGGAGCCAAGTTTTTGTGGCACCGTTTGGTGGACTTGGTCAATAGTTGAGTGATGTCCGTGAATATTTAGGAAGGCTGTTGTGACAAAATTCGGATCAGTGCCAGTTGGGTCTGGCCACATGGCAAGACCAAGAGTTCACAGAAGATTTTGTAACATAAAGAGCAGGACAAGGGTCTGCCCATACAAGGGCACCCTGGGGCGGGAGCAGAGGAGGGGAGTCGATCAAGGATAGTACTCCATCACTTAATTACTTCACATTGAGCAAGGTAGTGTAGTCAGGGTATATGGCCAGACCCATACAAGTCACAAGAGCAACCATGGGGTTCAAGCCAGCTACTGGGTTTAGAGTAGGCAACTGTGTCTGAAGACAGTGAGGAACCATTGAACTCAGTTTTGTACGTGAGGCTGCAATTCAGTTCTCCATTCTTTCCCAAAATTTGAACTCAATACATTGTTGAGTACAGTTCTTTCAGTCAACTGCAATTCACCTCATCTGTTCAAGACTCAGCAGTTCCTGAGTTCACCTTGTAAGTTTATCATGCCAGATGGCCTTTGGAACTCATATTAAATAATGATTTGCAACATAACAGTGTTTGTCCTTAGTTTATGTTTAGGGCAACGTTGTCAGGTTACTGTGTACATTAGTTAGTTGTTTAAATATTAGGCATGATTTGCATGCATAACTTGCAGCTCCAGCGCTTATCTCATTTGATGACCGAGATGGAGTGTTGGTTGACCCCAGGCTTGTCTGTAGTCCAGGTCAGGAGGACCTCCTTCCTCCTGCTTTTTGTTTTGAGTGGTTGTTTTTTACCTTCAAATGTTGGTGAGGTGAGGCATGTTTTCCTTGTGACTTTTCCTATTCCTTTCCTGCATCAACAATGTAGTATGGTGCTTACCAACATTATAGCCTTCAAGTATGTGCTTGAGTGACATTCTCCAGGCTGTTATCCTCAAAACTTTAGCCTGTCAAAATGCGAACCCCCTGTCTGATATACAGATGGTATCATAGACCACGACTCCATTTCTTGGGACTGTACTAAGTGTGAAGATGTGACAGTGTTGGATACTTATCTTCCACCGCCTTAACCCTCCAATACCTATAGTGCTTTGTTCATCTGAAAAGGGGTTGGCAAGCAGCTTCTTAGCCTTTGAGAGTAATATAACTGTGAAGAACAGTTCTCTGTCCTATTGGTATCTATAACAGGAGACCAGGAATAATAACAAGAAATAAGTAAGTGATTGTATTTAACATCTGGATCTCATTAGGTAGTAATGAAGACATATTTGGTTTCACGAGTTAAGCTAGAGTGACTTAAGTTATTGCCAAGCATGAAAACCAATGTTTTGTGGTTGGAACTTCACTATATTAGGTTGGATTGATGGATGGGCTTGGCTCAGTTGGTCTGGCCGGTGCTGACCAAGTCCGAGGGTGAAGTGACTGTTTTTCAGGCTATTGTTGAAGCTTCGGATAACTTATGTAGTGTTGTTTCAATCCTACAAACTGCATCTACTCTTCACGACTGTTTTAGGTATAACTTAAGCGGAACTTTGGCGTGTTCTTGCTACAGATGCAAGAGCAAGATTTGCTCCAAGTGATTACTGTTGGACCTGGTAAAACATGTGGGCCAACTGTTTGAAGAGCCAGGAATTTTTGGTGGACTTACTAATTATTGTCCATGGATCGACAAGGTTGTTGCATGTGAGGAATCCTGAGTTGTTAATTAGGGACACCTAAGCCCTAAAGTCTCGAAGGAATCATAAAAGTGCTTGCCTATTTTTAAAGTCACCTAAAAACTACTTGCTACTTATTAGCTCAGCATAATCTAGGGCTTTTTCTAATTCTTGTACGTCCATAACATCACTCAGCTGATGAGCTGTGTTCATGGGCCCGGTAATTGATTCGAGAATAAAAACTCTAGATGCCATCCTCCCTCTGCTGTAGACCGAATTTGAAGTCAGGGCAGCCGAACACAATGCATCAGCTTAGTAATGTTATGTTGTTGTTGAGCTTTGTTGTTGTTTCTATAAAACCTGCGAATGCTTGAACCTTTGTACATGATCCAATATGTAATCGACTGACATTCTGTGTTAAGGAAATTACAAACTAACATTCCACGTTTTTACTTTGTATATTTAAATAAGAATCAAATCGCATTCCATGATTCAAGTTCAGGAGAAAAAGCAATGTGATGTGTGATTGAGTGTCTTGTTGGAGACAGTATCATCCTTCTATGGGGCAAGTCAAAGCTCTTCACAAGTTTGTCGCGGCAAATTGCAAGGTCGGGCTTACACAAACTTTGTCTTCCATCACGAATCCGATGAATTTCCTCGGTTTGGAAGTGTTGAGTACAATTTGTACATGATAAGTACAAATGGGCACATAGATTGGTGGGCTTTGATATTTAGACTCACCCAGCATTAACATACTAGAATCAAATAGTGTGTGGCCAGCCAAAGCCCCAATTTATGGTTTGTTTGCCATTTGGCTTGATGCTTTCAACCCTTGCTTGAGTTACCTCCATCTTCAAACATGTTTGCCATGCCAAGCATCCAAACCACCACCAATAAGTTCACAAGGAAGAAACATAAATAAATAAATAAACAACGATATTACAAGTCAAACCCTTCTCCCCAGTCCTCGACTCCTCAACAACTGTGTACACACAACTACCATGTAGTGGTTGTGCTTCAGGCCCACCTTCAATTACAACTATATTTTTTTACGTGTGTTTCCACATAAGGTGCACTTGCATAACAACACTCAATATATGTATCATGTTTTCTTTTGAATCTTGCTCAAACCTCATGTTCACCTTGTCATCCGCTTCAAAATCAATGACATTGAAACAAGATTGTGTCTAATGTATTCTTATCTAGTTTTAAATTGCATCCAACTTCGATTATTTCTAGGGACAAGGACTCGATGGGCATTCCCTTGCTTGATCATGCAATATGAATGTGACGAGTGAAATCCACCTTACATTATTGTTCTTCATGTTGGCCTAATGTTAGGAGTGGAGATAAATGGTTCACAAAATCTAATGTAAACTTCATGCAAGAGTACATTGTTTTGTCTAATTAGTGTGGGTGACCATTTGGAGTTATGTGTTACTACTGAGAGTATCAACTTTTACCTTAATACCGTAAGTAATTACAGTATTATGCACACCAAAGAATATGATATAACTTAGTTGGCTAAAAAAAAATACTCTCATTAAAATGTTATAGCAACATATAACTCCAAATGGTAACCCACACTACTTAGACAAAACAATATAGTTGTCTCCTACAATCCTTTTTTTTTGCTTTTGGCCTTCTGGTGCTTCTCCTGGTGTCATGCAGTAACTCCAAGCAAAATAGAACCAAATAAAACATACTACTGTCACTTAAACCACCTTCAACTATGCCATGCATTGTCAAAGATGAAGGGAAACTAAATAATTACTACACTAAGTATGGTATTTAGTGTCACCAATCCTAATTGTCTTGCTCAATACTAATTGTAAACTGCGGTATAATGTCACCAACACTAAATGCTAGGACAACGTGATTTGTCATTCCTTGTAAAATTTTGGGGGCATTACAGATTTAGAGTGTTACAATTACTGTCACTTACCAAGTGGTTTGTCATCCAAATTCCAAGCATCCACGACGATATTTCATCACAAGTTGCTGACAAGAGAAGGGTAGGGTTTTTGGCCAATGGATGAACTCATCCATCATCCATGACAGTATTTGTTCGCTTATTCATCAGCAGCGTCATTCAAAACGTTTCACCATGACGACATAAAATACCATATGACACTAAATACCATATTTAGTGTAGCTGTGGTTATCATCAAAGCACCATGTCCCTCAAAAACATAGCCAAAAAAAGCAGAATGAAACCGTCAACTACTTGCGGTTGTGGTGGAGTATAAACAACCACCCTTGGAGATGGTATTCACCAATTTGATGACAATCATTGTGTATGATTCACTATAATCCATGAAAATGTGCGTTTGTGCCACCTATTAACTTATTTCTCCATGATAATTAAACATCTCATTTTTGTTCCCCGCAACTTCACCATTGTTGGTAAACTTCCGAATTGGCCATTTGCTTCTCACCGCCCGGTAACTCATGTGCACATTTCACTTACTTGGAGTGCAAAGTTACATGTGTTTTGTTGTGAGGAAGTTTGCCCACATCCTAACTCTCTTTCACCATCCATCTTGCATCTTGTGACAAGGGTCGCTATGAAGGTGTTATCGCAACCACAGACCCTGACAACATTTTCGAATAAATCATGGACATTTCATTTTAATAATGTCGTGATTATCAAACATTGGGTGTAATCTAGGCTGTATACATAACCATTGCATTGATTGTGATAAACAACATGGGCAAATTTATAGTGTGACTTGCATTCGGCAACCCTATAGTATGGTCCACAAGTATAGACCGTGATAGAAGAAAATAGTGTGCAATCTAGTTACGCTTGTCAAGCCAAGCCTCCTTTGCCCTGCCTCCTTCCTCTACATTGGAAGCTTCCCCTAGGCTTTTGAACGTACATGATATTTTATTGAGTATACATACTGCAATTTATGACTAAACCTCTTATGCTATATAATGTATATAGTAGTTGATACTGTGCACCCACAATATCACACCCACCCCCCCCCCCTTCCCATGTTTTTAGTATGGTAACGAGCTCAATAGCCTGACCCACAATAATAACCATATACAAATGCAACTAACACCAGTGGCATATCCACCTCCTTCCCCTAGGTTGGAAGGCTTTTGATGGATGTTATTTTCAATATAATAAACATATTGTAAACTATGACTTATTTTTTATTAAAATAATTTGAGTTCGTTAAAAAATGTGCACCCACAATATCCACCCTCTATGTTTTTAATATGAATGACAACCTAGTAATGTGGCTTACAATAGTAACCACAAATGATGTAGCTTACACTGTTGATATACCCACCTCCCTCCCGTAGGTTGGAAGATTTTCAAATGAACATAGTTCCCATTTTAATAGACATGTTTCAACCATGACTTGGCCTCTAATGTTGAATAATATGAGTTGGGTAAATTAGTGTGCATCAGTCACAATATTAACCCGTTGTGTTTTTAGTATGGAAATAAGCTCCATAGTATGGCCCACAATATTTACCTTAAAAGTATAGCATAGGTAGAGTCCACTAGCCCAACCATGCTTTCCGACATAGAGAGTTGCTTTCCAACATGCTTGACCGGGTTTAGAGAGGATAGAGTTTTGATCAAGTTGAAATACCTCCACTTTGGTGGAACAAACTTTCATGTTATGTTGCCAATGACCATCTTGAAAACAATATAAGGTGCATGCCACACTAGTATCACTTACAATGTTGGGCCTTATGGTAAGTGGGTCTTTAACGGTTGCATTTTCCGACTAGCCCACTTCTCCTAGGATGTGAAACATGCAATTCCATTCTAACCTCCGTAATGTCACCCTTTGCAATGACACTCCCTCCTTTGTATTTTTATACCTTAGGGAATGAATGTGCTTAATTTAAAACTCCATTCATGTTGTCCCATTTCCCTCTCATATAGCATGGGTTTTGACATTAAAATAATTCATCAAATAATTCAAACCACATGCTTGCACGCATCACGTTGTCATCATTGTCATTATTGCATTGTTGACTTTGTGTTATTCCATAATGTCACATGCTACACTAGTTCTCTATTATAATGCACTTGTATTAACACTAAAGACATCCTTACTATCATGTGCACTTTGGTTGCCACATGCACAATATTGGCGAGGTTAGATTGTAGTAAAAAATGGTTAGCAAATGTAAATCAAGGTTGTAGCCACTTTCTTCATAATTTCCAGAGCTCATATGCATATCTTATTCATTATCAAAGTGAAGATTCTCATGCTCGTTAAATTGTTACATAGGTCCCTCCCCAATTTTGCTGGTTATTTTAGTTTAGGATGCTTAACACATTTTGAGTGCTACGTAATCTAGACACTTCATTTTTCTTTTTTCTTTTCTTTTTTTCTTGTGGGGAGGGGGGGGGGTGTTGTTCTTGAATCCACTCCTTACCACAAACCACTCAAACACATGTGTCCACCATTAAAATAAGTATTAAATTCGGCGCATCTATATTTATAGGGTTCATGGCCCTAGTGTGGGCACTTTGAATTCTATATACATGGGTGGCTATTAGATTATTATTTAAAGTCTTTAAAATTAAAGTTGAGATGCATAACATACAAGGGGTCAAATCAAAAAAATTATCTTCTCTTATATTCCCCTTTTGATGATCACATTGAACCTCCCAATTGTATTAACTACTAACCCTTGATGAGTGTGCACATAGTCCAATCTCAATGTAACATGTGTCTTTTTGGTGCATGTTGATGACTACAAACCTTGACATATGCCACTCAAATATAGGTGTTCGGTTCAAAAGTGCAACCACATAACACCCCCACTTCCTTAAACCAAGAACGAGGTTGTCGAATTTTCCTACTTCCTTGCTTAGCCAAAAGTACACACCTCTATTGGGATTTTAGAAGTTAGAGACGACCATTTGCCATGTGGTGGGCGGAGATTTGGCCTTTGATTCGGGAGCTAGTTGAAGAATTTGTGGGTGGGTGCCTCGCGCCTCTAAGTTTAAGTTCATATCTTTGGGGCCTCTAACAACTTCACAAACACTTTCTCATTAACACGACGCTAGCTACTTCACTCAATCGGTCAAGACTCGTTCTTGCCTTGCCATAGGCTTAGACTCCGTTGATATGAAATGTACAAGTTCATTGCGAGGAACTAAGAAGAGAAAACGACTCCAATGTTGCCATTGCCGTGAATTATGGTGTTGCTTCATTTTTGAGTCAGTTTAAAGTCCAAATCTAATTTAAATAACAAGCATCGCAATAATCAAAGGGTTCTTAAGGGCAATTGTATAATTTTAATTGTGAGCACCACGAATGGGCGTATATATATATATATACCGATATATGTCTTCTTTTCTTAGGGATAAAGCCGCATCAATAAAATCTAAAATAAAACATAATAATTTTTTATTTCTTCATGGATGAAATCAACATAAATATCCCCGATTTTCATAAAATGAGATGCAATTGTCAATTCTTGGAAGAATGTGTCCGTGTTTAGATGGAGGTATATAATATCCCCACGGGGAGTGGGGGGGGGTGAACTCTCCATACAACATATGAACTAACATGAGTGTAAGAATGGGTATTATTTAAGGCATTAGGATACATAGTATACACGAGGGAGAGGTTTTATTTACATTCTAGTGCGTACATTTAGGAAGGTTATTAAGAATTTTGAAGTAAATGTAAATGTACAAAAGGTGCCCTTGAGGTTCAGAGACAAGTTTGACAATAGATGTGCTAGTTTCATTGAATTCACATTTTCATCCACTATTATCAATGAATTATAATAGTCCTTCATGCTTACCTTGTCCATTATAGTTAGGGTTTGCATTTGGATTCTCGGTTTTACAAATTGGAGACTCTTGGAACACTCATGGGCTCCCATGAGTTTTGGTCTTTGGATCGTGGCTAATTTATTATGCTCTTGTCTTTGCTTATTTGATGCAATTGTTGAGTTACATGCTACGGATTAAAAAACGTTCAACATTTGACTTTGTCACTAGAAAGTAAAAGTGGAAATTAAGAATATTAAAAAGCTTGTTGGATCCATGTTTTGTACTTGTATATATAATGGAGGCATTTATCATAAGAAATTTAAAATCTCATTATAAACATATAGCCTCTAGATTCCCATATGGTTGGTCAAAATTGTCTCTTTCACCCATATAGCCCCATTATGATTGGGTAAGATAAAAGGAAGGGAGGGTACATAGGTTATTCGAGACCTTAGAATAATCTAGACCAATGTTAATGCTTGTATTTGGGTCCAACCAATGTATAAATAAGAGCATATAATACCCAACCTAGAGGACATCACCACACTCAATACGATTATTGATACCAACTCTATATGCACATACCATTGCAAAGTTGTACGGTATAGTCAATATTTCTTAGACGTTTTATGTATACATGTTTAGTGTCATGGCCAGCCATGTCCCACACTTCAAACATTATTCCCATGACGAGATTTACACCTTCGAAGTGACCACCTCGAGGATGTCGTCATGGTAACACTTTCTTTTTCTTTCCCAAGCAAGTTGCCCGAGGGGCTTGGTCTTGGAAGGAAGTACTCTAGATTTCCACCTCCTAGACCCAATTGTACATGTGGATTTTTAAGCAACCAAAGAAGAGATAAGTGAAAGTCATACAACACTTGGAGGATGGTGCTCCAAAGTGCAGTTCAATCTCATAGGAGCTCACTAAAGTTGATTGAGGAGGCAAGGCCATTTTGCGCATGGTCCTCCTCCGTTTTGTGTATCAACCATCTATAGCCGGTTTTGGGACAACATCAAATCCAAATACTTCATGTGTATGTGCATATTTCATAAAGATGAGTAATTTATCCTTTCAAAAAAATGACATCTTGATACTAAATAAAATGGTACTTTGAGATAAAATTTTCAAGATCCTGTAGATAAATAAAATTTACATTGGAAATTTTTTTATAGACATTATTTTGCTTTAAAATTGTACCAGTTATCAAAATCTTGGAAATTCGACATAAATTGACATCGATTCATAACAAATTGATAAGAATACATAAACAATACATGCAAATAAAAGTTGAAAGGTGCATTGTTGTAATATTATCTTGAAACTATTGGTGATAACCCCAAGCATGCACACAAGACCAAATCATCACTTGGTTGATGCTTTTAGTTACTGTTTGTCGGGCGATCATGTGCAATGTTGGAATCTATCTTTGTCTCTCGTTTTCCCTCTCTCAAGCTCGACTCTTCCCCAAGTCTTTGACAAATAGCCCCTCAGACCCTAGTATGTATGTCATGCCTTAAGTATGCCTTGTCCTTAGTCCCCTGTAAGTTTCCCTTAACATAAACTTCTATAAGAAGAAAAAACATGAGTTATTGTAAATCGTGAGAACAAAAATTAAAAGTTGGGGGGTCTTAACCTCATTGTTACCTTGATGTCAGGTTTGTCACAAGGAGACTTCCTCTTAAAGCCAAATAATTTAACCCTCAATACATCTAAGGTTCATACATAGCAAACATCCAAATTTAATAAAATTTAGTCAATTGAACCTCATTGCGGGACACCGGTGTCCCACAAGGTACCAATTCTCGGATAAAGCCCGTGTCAACGTCAAAAATGGTCGGTCGAAGGCAATCAAAGCGGCATCGAGCAAATCTCGACGTCATGTACACACTCCGATGTTCAAAGCTGGTTTTTATTTTCGACCACTAACAACCACAAAATTAATTAGTCAGCAAGCTTTGATTTATTTGGGACACATGCCTCCCGCCATACGGTTCAATTGTCGCAATTTTTCATCCAATCCAAGTTGAACTTGACATATTTTTTTAGTTCCTCCAAATATTACACACACCACTTTATTAATAAAAATGAGATATTACCTATATTTACAACCTACCTTATTTAATATTTAATATTGTGTGTTTCATTTAATCCAAGCTATAGTAATTCCAAATTTTATATAGGTTTTTTCTCTATTGAATGAAAAACACCCTATATTTTTCTCAAGTGGATTGATAAAATTTCGATAGTGACCTCCCCGTGGCCCACATTTACTAGTGGGATCCATCCACCACTAGTAAGTGTGGATTGGCCATTAAACTCCATATGGAGACAATTTATGATGTCTATATGTATCCATCAGGTCGCTTACTCTGGAATCCAACATTATCATACTAACTTACTTTCAAAACTTAAGAACTATTGGTTCTTCTAATTTATTTATGTTTGGAAATAGAGATATTACTTGCATTTTCTTGAATGTAGATTTGGCTTTCATAGACCCTTAATTTCATTTTTTTTAAATGGGTACTAGTAGGGCAAAATGGCATCAACCACTAAATCGGTCAAGTTCACCAGTCGTGTAATTTCATTTCATAACACACTAACAAGTGCTATTGTTATTTGAAAATAGGCTTAAGATGACTCGACCTCAGTACACAAGGAGTTTCCAAAAAGCATATATACAATGTTCAAGTGATTATATCAGTAAACCTAAATGCCATGCCCGAAACATATCCATTGTTGCATTATTGGCATTTCTTCACTCGCTTCTAACCCATTTTTTTGATGGATGACATTTTTGTTTCAATAGTTGTGAGTGCTACATCGTACGGTGTGGGAAGGGGACAACGAACTTCTTCTAAATCTCACATGGTTGCTAATGGAAACACGTTCGTGAAATTAAGCTAGAGTTGGTGTGGTTTGTTAACGGTTTAGCCTTGATGACTACATGAGCAAGAAGAGTGTGTATGGTCGTGACTTGGGAACCTATGTTACCAACTACCAAGGTTGCAGTTAAGGTAGGCCAAGTGGCGATTTGGATGGTGACACCAATTTGGTTGACGCGGGAGCCCAAATGCTTGCTTGCTTGGGGGCGTTGGGAGGGAGGTTGTGTCCGAAGCCGCCTCATACGCAACGCATGATAAGTTAGGGCAACCACCTCGAACTTGCCCCCAAGTGTTGGATGGAGGGAGCCCACGCCTTATTTTAATCAAAAGCTCGGAGACCTTTGTTGCCCAAGTTTATGTTGGTCGTCGGATTGCACTTCACGAAACTCGGGAGACTTAATTACACTAACTATTGTATTTGACGTCGATTTCTACCTGGAGTTACCCAATTCGACCTTTGTTGACGAAGAAAGAAAGAAGGAGAAGATGTGCACTACATAGTCATAGCATTGCATAATTCCAAATTGGTAAGTGACATCAAACACAATATTTAGTGTAACACGAAGTGATCTCTTGGAAAACGCGATTCTCGGCAGTTCCAACATGAAAAGACAAGTATGGCCATTGGGTTGTTGTTCGAGAATAAAATCCCAAAACCGGTTAGCAATTGTAGGTCACAAATGATTCATGTTTTTGAAGGAAACCAACCGTGACCCATAACAATTTTGGACATTCATAACGATACGTGAAGACACGAGTTGATGCTATGTGGGGTGAGGGTTGTGGCCCCGGTATTTGGGGATTTGGGGGCATTTGTCTTACATTCCACATGAGGATTGTAGCACGTATGGTTCCGTAAACTTGTTTTGGGTTTACATATAAGCTCTAAGGTTGTGATTAAGATGAAGTGTCCCTCGTACATGCCAACACATCAAGTTGGCTCTCTCTCTCTCTCCTTGCGAATGACACTTGTATTGGCCAATTACACATGATAATTTTTTCACAATCACCAGGACCCTACCTTGGAGAAGTTACTCATTAAGTACGCTCTCTTGTATTCATAAACGGTGTAGCGTTGAGGCTCTTAGTAATGTTATGTGACGCAATTGTACATGTGCATTTTTATTGGTGGACCACCCTATGGTGGAAATGCCATTCACTAGTCTTTGATGCAGATGCAATCTCTTGTGATTACATGTTTTAGCTACATGCACATTGTGTGATTTGTGGAAAATACAATAATAAGCATTGATTATCTGTCCGCATTGTTTCTTAAAACACGCATTACTAAGCTCATCAAAAAACAAGTTCACACTAGGGTCCTAGAGCAAAGAAACTCCAAAATCACTTTCATGCCATATCTCGGTAGTCCTCACTCAGTAAAATACTCCTCCTCGGGTTCAATCTTGCGTCCAAAAACATGATCCATTAAAGAGTGTGTTGAACCCCAAAATTTTGTGGACATGGACCCTAACATAAGCCCCTTTTAATTTCCGATGTTTTGGTTCACTCGCGCTACCTATGCCACAATCGATAGAAAGAAATACACATACTCACCTCGAAGGGTGTCAAAATTACGTACGCAAGAAGGCGACCCTGCAATTGCTTCGAGGTCCCGATACTCTATTATGATATTAAGAGTAGTAGCGGGGGTGGGGAAATCACTCCGTCAAAGGGCATGAGCAAATTGAGCATTCCGAAGTTGCCGTATGATGATGATGGGGGTGGTGGTGAGACTCGCTCGCAATCCTCATCAATCAAAATATCTCTCCCCCCCCCCCCCCCCAAACTTAGACTTTCCACACAAGGGAATGAGCACAAGGTGTCAACATTTGGCACGATGACGTGGCGCCAAGGAGGCACCCTACGACTATACACTCCACTCCAATGAAGGCTATCCAACGAAATCGAGACCCTAACCCACTCACCTTGATCTTAACTCACTTTCTGACAATGGGTTTGATTCTCGCTAACTTAGCATGGGCTTCCTTCGTCATTTGAGACATTGTCCGCCCTAATTTAGCTACCTTCGTTTCATGTGATGGTGCACATAACATGCATACATCATATTAGGAAGCCTGCCTCATCATTTTCGAGAGTAATTAAAAGTAAGTGTAGGTAGTGTGCACGACACCGCGTTCCACAAATACACATAGGATGGGGTTTTAGGTGACATCACATTGTTAGTTATTTATTTCACACTTGTTGACTCTGAAAGTGGTGGTGAAGTGATGTACAAGGAGTATGGAGGTCTTTCCAATATGAGCGTAGTTGTTGTGTTATATATATATATATATATATATATATATATAAACTCCTCCTCACTGCAGTAGCTGTGACCAAAGCCCACACACGCAAGAACCCCCCCCCCCCACAATTTGCACCAATGATTGGTTCACTACATCATTTCAATTTTTCAATTTATTTTCTGGAATCAAAAGTAGTCCACCACAATTAGATGACACTTTAATGTAAATATCCAACACTAAAAGAGAAGAAAACAATCTCATGACAGCACAGGAAGGTGGTGTCTCGTTTGACACAAAATTACGTTGTTGTTGTTGTTGTTTGATGTTTTTTGCATTGTTTTTCACATTGAGTGGATTCCACATTGGTCAAGATTATGTTCAATCCAACATGGAAATTAGCTTTCGACATGCAAAGTGGAGAACCAATAAACAACCTATGGTATTTCACGCCAATGAAAAGTTGTAGAAGATTAGCAACATGTTGGCATCATGGCTGAGAATTAAATCACAACAACAACAACCTCAAGGCTGATAAGGAAACCATGTATTTATGCCCAAAATAATAGGTACCAAAAAAAAAACTAGCGAGCTTCCTCTGTGTTGGATTCTCTGGAGCCGGTGTTGATTAAGCAAGGTCTCTATGAAACCGCCTTCCCCCGAGTTGGATGGGGAGTTTCCTTCCCACACCACCTTCCAATTTAAAAGTGCCTTTACACATGCCTTTCCATTCGCCACGAGCACTGTCGTCGCCACCTGGATCCACATCCCATTGAACACCCATGCCCCCACCACAAACTCTCCAGGCCACTCTGGATCCCCTGAAAAGCTTCAACCCCCGTGCAAATCCCATTTTTGTTGGGCGAAAGTCATTCCACAGTGTCCCCCAATCCAATGCACGGGAAGACACACTACTCATCACGCAAAGGTAGGGGTAGACTTTCTACCAAGGGAGTTAGGAGAACAAGATATTGACCTTTCGCACGATGACGTGGCGGCCGAGGTGTCATCGTATTGTACAAATGGAAGCTATTTGAGATTGTAACCACCACATACCTAGTCGAGGATGAATACTACTACCACTAAGTTCTCGAAGTGGTCTTGTTGCTTGCGGGGTGAAAAGATCTCATCGGGGCTTGACTTTCTACGTGGGGTATGTGACAAGCCACCTGTCAATGCTGGCCACACTGACATGGCGCCAAGGTGGCACCAATCCATAAGGCTCCTCAACAAACCTAATGCCCAAGCTGCTAACTCACCTTTCGGAAAGCGGGCCATGATTAGGAGGCTCAAGTTTCGTGGACCAAGGGAGAGAGCTTTCGGTTCCTCCATAACTTACTACCGTGGAGGCCGCTCCATTCCATCTGTACGAGTGCCGGAATGTAGTTTCCATGTGGGTTTTAAGAAGGTTTCACCTAATGTACGTTTGACTAGTGACATAATTTGAAAAACAATCAATTTCTGTGAAATAGAGAGCCTTCTACGGTCCTTGGAATATCTTTGGTCTTGTTGCGAGTAGTAAGGTAGATGGTGTTGAAACCGTCACTGAGCAATGATATTATTATTAAAATTTGGAAAGCAGGTGTGACTCTCATAGCACCTGCTCTGTAAACCCGTTACAGAATTCACATCAAGGTGAAGCATCCTCATTTATGCCAAACCCTGAGACATAGTTCACCTTCTTCTCTTTAAATCTAAACACATGACTTAAAGTGGTATGCCTTGTAGTTAATAGGGAATTCCAATGCACCGACGTATGTTTTGTTTAAATTTCACATGCAAAAAGTTATACGGGCTCAAACAATTTCATTTGTAGTGACCCAAAATCAACGTGTTTTGATTTTGTTAACACTAAGCCGTATGTGTGCTTAGTGTGTGCATCAACAACTTGAACCACTTGTTTTGTTTGCACTTTTAAATAAGACAACCGACAATAATTTTGCAATTTGATTTCGTATGTTCGTGGGTTTAGTAGTGTAAACGGATGTATTTTTCATGATACATAAATCGGTCTTACAATGAGGTGGAAATGTAATTTGAAGTGTACATGTGCTTAACCCCTATATGTTGAGGTAGACATTATTGTCCATGCAGTCACCGTTGCATGACAATTCCATCATACACATTCACATTATACTAATATGATTTTGGATACGTGGACATCTTTGTTGTTTTTTTGTTATAAGAATAATTATTCCTATACAAAGCTTCCATCTGTATGCTAGATCTACCTATTAGGCACCAATTATGTTTGATGAGCTTTTGAATTGGACCGCATCTTTTAAGCGGTTTTGAGGCAATTTTGTTTTGGCTTTTAGAGAAGGCTTATTTATTCATTTGGGAAGGCTTAGATCAATGCCTATAATTTACATTTGGCATGGCAATCGGTTGTGTATTCAAATTGCATAATGGCTATATGTTGTTTAGTACATAATAGGATTCCAAGCAATCATGTTCTCAACTTGGTAGCTTACTATGCGACGCAACATTAAGTATTGCAAATGACGAAACCAACACGACAAGGAAAAATGAAATCCAACATAAAATTAACTCATTTCTTGAAATTAACTATTGATTTAATGTATGTGTTTAATTAGATGGAAGGTTTTCAATTTTACTCAACTGAAGTTCAACTATGCTTGTTTTTATACAAAAGGAAAGTGACAAATTTTTGAGAATTTTTGTGTAAGGTGGTACGAAGAGTAAGAAAAAATATCATTGTTTTTTAGTACATACCGTAGAATAGGAATTATATGAATGTTAAGGAAAAAGTAACCTACATTAGATTTTGTGTTTGTAATCCATCTCTATTATAAGCTTGGACCAACCAACATGAGTCCAGACCCTCAGATTTCCAAAGCTTGGGTTAGACTATCATTTAAGCATTAAGAAATAAGTTCTAAATATTATCACTCTAAAATGGCAAATTTCTAACACATGATTTAAAGTTTGACATTTCTTTTCTTCTTCTTTTACCTTTCATTAGTCGGGTTGTACACACACCAATATCACATTGAGTTTACATGGATGACTTCATGTTGATAGCATTCATCACAAAAGTGAATCGTGTGACTTACATGGGTAAATCACTTATAATGGGTATCACCTATACATGGGTAAAGAAAACCTCTTCATAAAATAAAATTTAAGCAACGGTGTAACAACACATATCTCTAAAGAATAACACACACTTATAGGGCGATCGGTTTGCTCGGATTCCATGTTTATATGGGAACTTTCTCAAAAGCATTTGGGTCTTAGAGATCAATCCTCTCTCTCTCCAACACTTGAAGTTTATGGAGTTGTGCAACCGAGTGACAATTGAATAAGTCACAGAGGTTTGCTACTTAATTGAAGAGTCTAGCCTTTCAATTTCAAATCTTTGTTTGAAGCATTTGTTTGAAGCGGAGTTGAAGTTCTAATTGGGAATGAAGTTGGAAAGTGTTGAACATAAACAAACATGGATTGTTAAGACCACAACAATTGCGTGTGCGGTGTTTTTTGTTTGTTTGTTTGTTTGTTTATTTATTTAATCTAGTATCCGCTGCAACTTTTTGACATAGGCACTTGTGGTTACGTATTACATACACGGAATATGTACTAGTGTTGACCGGTGGAGTTATGGGCCACTTTACACACGATACCAAGAGCCCGTGACCATAGCAATTCACGCACTCTCATTGGTGGAAAAGGCGGAGCCGGACCAAGTTCGCTCCACACTACGCTTGAGGGACCAATGGAGTATGTGCATGCAAGATGGATGTAAAGTCTACAAGGATTCCTACATGGCATCGACTGGATCATGTTTCATGGTCACTTGAATTATTATTATAAAAAACCACCTCCTGGAGGCAAGTCTCACAAAAAACCAGGAGACCACCGCACTCCGAACACTCACAACCGTTGATTTATTCTACGACTTGCATGAATAGGAATCACTTAAATAGTATTTGGTTGAGGGCCCAGTCACATGCAACTTTACATTATAGTTGAGGGTCCGTGACCACACTACATGATTTTGGAGGTGTGTTGGGACGGCCTTTAGACACTTTCTTTTGAGCTCTCACAATTTCATGGTCACGGCTCTTGGCTTGTGTGTGAAGTGGCCCTATGCTATCATGGGATTAGAAACAATTATATACGATTGTAGAGAGGATCAAAGTCGTGTGGTATCTAACTTTGAAAGTAGGTTCTTTACATATCAAAGGGAGTTATGGACCTTCAATTATTGATTGGTTCAAGATTTAATCACATATTTGTTAATTAGTACATACATAAAGTACAAATTTTATCATGTTTGCCCAAAATGGTTGCAAGCGTTCCACTAAAAAACACAATATGATAAAACACGGGTCCTATTTAATGTCTTTTAAGTACATTTTATTTCAAATTGTCAAAGAATAAAATATTCAAAAACTCAAATTGGTGAATATACTCTACATATTTGAGTGACATCATTATGTTTGTTATAGATGATATATAGTGTGTAGAAAATATATAATTATATGTACAAACTTGTTAATTTTCCTTAAAAAATATAATGGTGACTTTAAACCCACTATTCCATGAAATTTCCCATTCAAGAGAGGTTTGAATAGATGGATGAGTTGTTAACTCGCGTACTACCGGACTGATTATAAATGAACACCTCTTTGCCCTTGGGTTATGAAACATGGTTGATGAGTGTGTTTCAACTAACGTATGTGGATGTTAATTGGTTCATTTTACCATGTTCTCTAACTCCCACCGATTATATACACATCATTAGCAAATTTATAATGAAAACGTTTGCAAAAACCAGATTGAAAATTGGAACTACCATGATTTAGTTATGGTTTATCAAAAGTGCATGTTTGTTGATTTTTTAACTGCATACACATGTTGTCCCAATTGTGTTCATTATTAAGTGTAGAGCAGTTATAAGCATTTGGAGACTTGATGCAATACCTTTTAAACATATGTTTTTATGATGTTTGCTCTTTGATTCTCACCGAACCACATATCAATCAAATCCAGGGCTCCGATAAAAATGAGCCACTTAAAACCCATCTACCTGATAGATTGGTGGAAAGCTACAAGCACGATGTCATATGGAAACACTCAAAGTGTCAAAATGTATCTCGAAAAGGGAGTGCTTCACAAGGTATTGAAATGTCACGAACATGGTCAAATCACGAGGGCAGTTTGTTATTATGATGTTGGATCCCAAGTTTTAATGGGATTTTTTGGGGGTTTATTGGGCTTGACTCTGCAATCTTACAAAACAAGGGTGTAGTAATTATTGTTTTTGATAAATTTTCAGCATACTGCTAATGGCATTTCGCTTTTCTTCCCTCGACATAGCCATTCATGAAACTTATGTAAATTATTTTGGATGTAATAGACAATTCGACTAGCTATATGTGGGGATATTATTTTGGGTTTTATTCTAATATAATAATATATTCCTATTTGAAGCGACCAATATCTGATTGTTTGAACTAAACAATCTCATTTTGGAGCGTTTAGGTCATGAAAGACTAAAACATTGCTTGTAAACCTTTCTAAACATGTTTCTATTCAACATGTGTATTTTGAACTTGGGGGGAAACAACAGTGCATTATACTTAGGATTTAGTGTGGCCCAAACTATTCATGATTGATCCTTGGTAATCAAGTTGGAATCATTGCATGCCAATTGAAGAAGTTAGTGTAGAACATTTGATGCCATGTCATGCATGGCACTCCAATCAACATGACACACCAATTTTGATGACATGTTAAATCCGCTATACAACATAGTTCACCACTAGAGTATGCTTACTTTTGTATGGGAGATTTTGTCTACCTACCTTAGTAGGTGATGTACAGCTTCTTAGTGAAATTGTTATTTGTTTTGGGGATTTAGGATCATCTTATACATGTGACCAAGGGATGCGAGGAAAAAAGACTGAGGGACTCCTCGTGGTCATGGTTGGTGATTTGGAGACCATTTCCAAGAGAATTTAACGTCAGTTTATAAAAGCCTTCGTCACGGGACATAGTGTGAAGCGGACATAGACCAATACATAATGATGTCAATAAAAACAAAAATAAAATCATTGAAACGTGTGTGCTTTAAAAATACAGTTTAACCGAACTATGCTTTAAATTTAAATCACTACAAACATGTTATATGTTCTTGTTATGTTATGGTCATCTCATTTTTGGCAAGGACATTGTATTTGGGTTCTTTGGCTACAACCTTTAGGTGACCATGAAACATTATCCAATTTGGTCATGTAGGATCCTATGTCACGTCCATGTCTCATCCATTTTTTTTTTACATGCTCACCAATGGTCAATCATATTTATGGCGACCTTGTGCAAATTGAAGTGAGACTGCCAATCATCGAAAGGTGGTGGTGTCGTTGTTAAAGGTGATTGATATTGGGCAAGACATAAATGGTTATGGTTTTGTTCAGTTAAACTTTTCAAAAGGCATGGGGAGGGAGGACATGACAAGACTTTCCTATTGCAAGAATCACCACAAGGCAACGGTTTTCTACATACATTTCGAACTTGAAAATGGACACTAGTCTCGAGCATCAATGTTTGGATTAAGCACATCTATCACATATCTCAATAGCTCGTGTACAACTTCCCATAATTAGAGAAAAATACTAAACATTTAGATTATCATCCCACACCAATTTTTCCGCAATCATTTGACCTTGGTAACCAGGGAGGGTGTCATATGATGCTTCATGCTACACGGCAAGCCACAATGACCACTCAAATTACTATGGAGCACAAATTTGACTACCACATACTTAGTGTGATGCAATTTTTTTAAGAAGAAGAAAGTATGAGTCGTTTTGGCAACGTGGTGCCGAACATGCAAGTCGGTGAAGTTGTCGAAGGCTATCATTTTTTGTGGAGATATATACCATTTTTTGGGGATCATATATATAGATACATTTTGAACTTGAAAACGTACATTAAGGGCTACGCAATGTTGCACATTGCCGTCGACACATATTAAATGTTGAATTTCATACATGTAATATGTGGAGTGTTGGTGTGGAAACAATGAGTTTGGCATTGGAATTTTGACTTGGTTTGGCGTCAAGATTGCCACAAATTTCTAATTCTTATATGGTGTTTTGAAAGAAGCGTTGCCCAAGACTTGTGCATCTTAGAGGACCACATCGACGAGAAGATTCATTAGAATTAGGGCTCATACTCTAGAGTGCAATAAACACTCGTTGACGGACACATGGAGTTTTGCATGTGACTCGGGAACTGTAAATGAATGTAAGAATGATTTGTAGAAATGGACAAATGGGTTCGTACGTAACTACTGTACATCTCTTGTTTACTCCTCTGTTGCAAAAGTGACGTTCATTTTGTTGGGTTTCCGCCATAACACCATTTATGACGTTGTTGCACTTATTGTCACTTACCAAGAGGATTCTTTTCTATTCAAAATTTCAATCATCCGTGTCAATGTTTCATCACCAAAACGTTAGAATGCATAATATACCAAGCTTTACAAATATTTTGCTACATAAATGCATGTGGGGATGACAATCTCGTAAACTTGTCCATGAGAAGTATCATTTGAAAAAGTTACCACAATGACATAAAATATTGAATGACACTAACTATGATATTTGGTGTAGTCTTAAGTGGTAGTGTTTGGATAAGGCATGTCTTCCCACCTACCTACCTTAGTATACCTCGTGCACAAGTTCACATAAAGGAAACAAGAAGTGCAACTTGGTGAGGACCTACCATGTGACCATTTAATGAGCACCATAATCATCACTTTGAGGATGAATAAAATTAACTACAACCTCGATTTGGATTCCGCTAACCATCTTGTACGATTGTGTGTTTCATAGCTTTGGACAAGTGGGGCAAACTATTCAAGACTCATCTACCTTGGTGCAACTTAACTGTATTTAGGACAGAGATGATTCTTGTTTGATCCGGTTTGTGAACAAGTTGGTGAACACGTTGTTCAAGGAAACTCAAATGGTGAGAAAGAGGGGGAGTATGTCGCATACGAGTGTACCTCTCATTCATTCATCCAACATGAACGACTGTGAAAATAGTATGTAGCCTAAAATCACTTCCAAACACCCCAAATTAGTCTAGTCTAAATCACTCGAGATGAACTCGTCATGAATGTATTAGGTGGGTCAAGTTTTTTATATGTGATCATTAAGCCCCTCCTCTGTCCCCCAAAGACTCGAAGAGGGTGGGAGAGAGGGAGTTATCGTATACAAGCGTACCTCTCACCCATCCTACTAAAAAACCTGGAGGTTTATTATTTAATAGTTTGTTTGGCACCGAAATTAGCTTCAAAGACCCCAAACGAGTGTGCTTGAGGTCCTTTGATAGGAATGGGCAACAAGCTTAGAGGAGGAGGAAGTTAAGGGTTGGTACTTCCCTCTCTCTCTTTCTCTTTCTCTCCCTCCGAAAGGGTGGAGTTGAGTTTGGAGTTAGAGTTAACTGAAGCTTAGGGAGAGGGAGAGAGAGGGAAGAGGGAAGAGGGGGGGGGGGGTGGTGGATAGGATATGATGGGACTTTACAAAGCGGGCGTCGCCACGAGGCAACCGATCTTTAGGCCAAAACGAAGGAGCGCCTGGCAGGAGGGCCGGTGCGGGCGCGCCAAGTGGCACGCTTAAAGCAGCCCGCCGCGACGCGTGGTCGTCGCCCTGGAGCGTTTCACACAAGTCGCCGTGCCACGACTGCGACTCGGGCAGGCACTGCTCCCACACTGCCCGCTGCCCGACTCCGCCCAGCCAATGGCGCCGCGCCACCGCACCCCCACGCCTTTTCTCCCTCCCCGCTGGCGCACATTTCACCCCCCCCTGCGAACAGTACCCGGGCCCACGGTGAAGCACCCCCCTCCCACCCACCTGTCGGCTTGGCATTGGGCACGGTGGGGAAAAGCAACTCCCCGGGCCGCGGTGAAACAAAACACCCCAAATCCCCCTCCCTCGTCCTCCGCTTGCCTGCCTGCCTGCCTGCCCTCCGCGCCTCGCTCCACGCTCGCTCGCAGAAGATCCAGAAGAGGAAACCTGTGACATGGCTCCGTCTCATCGCTCCTGATCGACTCCTCGCTTTTCCGTCCGCTCTCCGTCCACCCCCCCCTCCACCCCCGCCTGCCTCGTTCGTCCTCTTGTTCAGCCCCGTGGGTCGGGAAGAGCTTTCTTGTTGCTCTTCTTGTTGCTGCGGCGGAGGGAGGGAGAGGGAGAGAGAAATAGAGGAGCTTGAGAGGCGCATGTTCGGAGCGGATGATGCTGGGTTCGGCGGGTGCGTAACCTCTGAGAATCGTCTGGAAACCTTATGATTCCCACCGGGTAGAGAGCGCGAGCCTAGAGGGGGGAGAGCAGGCAAGGGATGGTGGGGATGATGAAGAGGATGCATGCATAGGGTGAAGGAGGGATATGATGTGGCAGAGGGGTGACATGGTCGAGGGAGGCGGGGTAGGGTGAGAAAGATAGGTTTTGGTGGTGGTGGAGGAGGAGGAAGAAGAAGAAGAAGAAGAAGAAGAAGGGGATAGGTTTTGGTGAGGGCGAGCGGCTGCGTGGTGGTGGTGACAGGGTGGCGAGGGTGGGCGAATCCGGGAGTGGCAGGGGAAAGAGGCGGGGGCTTCGGGAGGAGCAGCAGCAGGGAGTGCGGAGGAGGGGGAAAAGGGAAAGGGGTGTATGGAGGCTATGGCCACAGCTGAAACGTGTAGAAGTGGTGCGTGCCGTGGAATTATGGAGGACTCGATGCCCTGCGAAAATGGAGCGGTTGCGGTGAGGCGACGGAGGATGGAAATTCGGCGGTTCAAGATGATGGCCACCAACACGAGTGCATTGGTAGAGCAGCCCGTAAGTAAGCGCTTACGCCCTGGTGTTACTTCTACTACTACTGCTACTGCTGGCCTCTCCTCATCTTGGGGGGAAGATGGTGGAGACGGGGGAAGCCCTGAGAATGTTTGTGTAACAGATCGGGACAATGCGGTGTCTTCTGGTTCTACTTCTACTTCTACTACTGGTAGTCTTGTCGTCGAGAGGAGACAGGAGAATAGCACCCACGCTCGCAGGCCGCTGCCTATTTGTGATGATGATGATGATGATGATGATGATGAACCAGTGGTTCGAGGAAAGCCGGGGGAGGCTACCGCGTCGTCGCTCTCTACAGCATGTCTGGAGGGGCCGTCTCGAGGTCAGTTTCGCTTTCCTCGTTAAAGCTGAACCCCCAGCAGTGACTGGCTGGCTGGCCGGTCTTTGACCGGCGATGGCCATGGTCTGCCTGCCCCACTTTGGCCAGGGTCTCTCACATCAGAGACCATGAGATCTCCACTCCTAGAGTCCAGATTGAAACTCCTATTCATCATCTTAGGGGGGGGGGGGAGGATGCCATGCCAACCCCTTAGTCATCAACGTCCGCGGATAAGTGCTTGTCATACATAGCGTAGCTACCTACCCCTTCTGTACCTTTGAATAGGTAACCTGTCTTACGAGTGTCGCGATCGAGGGTCCTGTCTTCTGTCGTCCTGATGTCGTTGTTGTAGCTAATATAAAGGGGTATGTGAAGATGTAAAAAATATTGTGGGTTACTGGTTTACCCTAGATGACGCTATGATGTATTTCCCATGATGCAGATGAACGAGTGGACGGAGGTGGTGAGGGAGATGATGGCTCAAACTTCGGTAGTGGGACTATATTAAACATCAGCAGTTGCAGAATGAGCAGCGGCGGTAGTGGCAGCACCAGGAGCAGCAGTGGTGGTGGTTCTCGCGAAGAGGAGTTGGATGCGGTATCTAGTCTGATATCTGCCGGGGATCCTCAGACGAGCGTGGAAAGCGGTGGAGAACAACCACAGGAACCAGCCTTCAACAACAGCGCTAGTCTTACGGTGGATTCCATCAACAACAGTTTTGGCAGAGCGGATGATATGGCCGGGTCGGGTGTGACCGGGACCGAAGGTGAGATTACCTTTGCTGGGGACAACCAAGAGACCTCCCTTGTATTAGCCAATCAGCAGCTGTCGTCCTGGCAAGGACTAGGAGGACAAGCGGCAGCAGCAGCTGCGGATAGTAGTTTAGGAGATCATAGTTCTGTAGTGGAAAACGCGGGAGCCTCAAGTAGCAGGGGCGCTGTTGATAACAACTGCAATGGGAACAATGGATGCCCTCCACATGGCATCGTGAGTTTATGTGGGCGGAGACGTGAAATGGAGGATGCTGTGGTAGCAAAGCCGATGTTTATGGAATTGGCCTGCGATGTGGTGGGAGGTTGCAACAGTAACGGCAGTGGATCATCACAAGCAGCAATCTCATCATCCCAAACCCCCCTACATTTTTTCGGGGTTTATGATGGGCACGGTGGATCACAGGTTCCTGGCATACAATAACCTTCATCTTATATGTTCCAGAGTTTCATCGTTAACACTATTGGGATTTAGGAGGTGTTGGCTATGTGTCTGGACGATCTGAATGATTTAGGTTGCACTAAGAAATCGTGAAGGTTAATCTTGTCAGAGTAGGTCGTTCTGTCATCATCTGCTATGGTTCTCATAGATCATCCTCGTTAGGTATTGGGTCAACTCCCGCAGATGTTCCATTCAGGGAGAATAGTGTATGTGGTGTGGGATGGTGCTCTTAGTCATCTTCATTTGCTGAATGGATAGAAATGATTTCAAACATGTTAGATGCAACACTACCGTTGGGTAATGCTTTTAGATCCTGAAAATGCATGGCATATTTATGTGTTGACATGTTAAGCTTGTATTGTACTGTGTCCTGTTCTTAAGCAGGGGATCTCAGCTATTTGGGTGTTTGGTCGTCCTGGTTATGAAGTATACTTGTTGGCCAATTCATTGTGTTTACCCTTAAATTTATGTTGTATATACTCAGCATTGAAGTGGACCTAGTATCTTGATAAGAGTGTCTTCTACAGGTGGCAAATTATTGTGCAGACCGCTTGCATCACACCTTAGCAGAGGAAACACTCTCTTCATTTGCAAATGAGGGAGGAGCTGACAATGGCGCAAGGAACTGGGAATACCGGTGGAAGAAAGCTATGACGTCTTGCTTTTTGAGGATGGATGCTGAGGTAGGTGGTGTTAGTGGGAGGGATTGTGATTGTGGGCAAGCTGAAGGTTGTTCAAAATGCTCTATTGATCCTATAGCTCCAGAGACAGTTGGGACAACCGCAATTGTTGCGGTCGTTGGATCATGTCAAATAATTGTTGGGAATTGTGGAGATTCGCGGGCAGTCCTTTCCCGAGGTGGAGTGGCTGTTCCTCTTTCAGTTGATCATAAGGTATGCTGTTTCTTTGGATTTGAGACGTGTGTGTGACTGCTTTCACTGCAATAAGCCTGTTTCTCTTTGTTATCAAAATGAATGGTCATCTTATATATGCCCACCAATCTTGCAGCCTGAACGTGAAGATGAAATGGCGCGTGTAGAAGCGGCCGGTGGCCGTGTAATCTACTGGAATGGCTACCGTGTATTTGGTGTGTTGGCAATGTCGAGAGCCATAGGTATGTTTGGAATGAGTTTGCAACTCTCTGTATTTCCAACTTGGTTTAGGGTGCAACTGGGATGCTTAGTCATATTTGTCATCCTAAGACTGGTGGTTTTTTGACAGGTGATCGATACCTCAAGCCATACGTCATTGCAGAGCCCGAAGTGCAATGCATCAAGCGTTCAGAAGATGATGAATGTTTGATCTTAGCCAGTGATGGGCTTTGGGATGTCATGTCAAATGAAGTGGTATGTGATATCGCCCGGCGAGCCCTCAACTGTAGACGAAATGGAAATGCCTCAACTGAATCTTCCGAGGAAGAATGTGCTGCTGCACAAGCGGCAGCGTTGTTGACAAAACTGGCATTAGCTAAAGGTAGCGGTGATAATATTAGTGTTGTGGTGGTGGACCTGAAGGATCGGGGGAATAGATAGTACCTGGCTAGGCTGTGGAATGATAAGGGTTATGGCATAACAGATGACGAAGGCTGCTTGTCTGTTGCTGTGCCTTATCAGGACCGAAGGCATTGATTAATATATTAGGTCAAATTTCTTTGTGAAGGGGTCACTGGGATATTCTCAATTCTCAAATGGTTTACAAATCAGTCGAGCAAATCACCTGCCGTCTTGTGGTTGCATCGCAGAAGAGGTGTGTGAGAGCTGAGCTACAGATGTAGTGATTCAACCTCGGAAGCATATATATTTCAACTTCACACTCTGGCAAAGTGCATGTGGGTCCAATGCTGGGAATTGTATACATGTTGCGTTTGTTCCCTGTGCTTTGCCTTTTGTGCAGAAAACTTGCGCTTCAGATATTTGTCTTTGGGAAGGATGGTTCTTTACAAGCTGATCTGTCTAAGTTTTTGCTGGCAATTCAAAGTCATGATGTTTTTGAGGCTAAGGTGGCAGACAATGAGTAACTCAGTTTTGCTCTAATCCGTGTTGGTCACAAACCATGAAAATGTTTGGAAGGTATTGCTTAGGCAGCCAGTAGGAAAGTTGGGCTTTAGTCGAGTTGGTGTTCATAAAGGCCCTCCATGTGTCCTAAAGGTTGATGTAAAGAAGAATCTAGTTGTAGATGTGGCACAAAGTGGTGATGGTTCTTGTAGTATACGTGTTGATGCTGCTTTGGTGTTAAGTGTGTTGACACAGATGGTTCTATGCAAGTGATATTGAATAAAGGAAAAAAATTGATTACACTTGTTTACTTGTAGATGCATGTGCACTAAAGCAGCATATATGAATGGTGTATTCTATATTATTTATTTTGAGTCATTTGATCGTTTAGTACTCCTTCACTAGGTATTTATACTCTAATCTCCGAAAATTATGTTTGTGTCAACCAGAGTGTGTGTGTGAAGGAAAGAATTAGTGTAGTATGTGACATTATGGAATCACGCAAAGTCAACACTGCAATAACGAACAAAAAGAATACAATGATGATAATGCGATTTGTGTGCTTTTAAATCTTTGGTGGTTTATTTTAATGTCAAAACTTCGAATTTTGGGAGGGAAATGTGACAATAACCAGTTTGAACTAAACTAAAAACATCCGTTCTACAAGGTTTTGGACTAAAAGGGAGGGAATGACATGAAGGGTGTTGAAATTACAGAGAGTATGACTTTTAGGGCATAAAGTTACTCCAAAAAAACATACCTAATTCTATTCAATGTGAACAGAATTTATCAATGCAAGAGTAGAACACACTATCTTATAATGAATCTTCTAACACATCCATAGTGTTTTCTTGAAGATTGAACGAAACTAAGGAATGGTGTGTTAAGTGCGTATAATTTGGTCATTTAATAGGAATGGACATTTGGATCTCAGTGTTGCATTTCAGGTGTGCAATTGAAAATTAACACTGAATAGACATATTGTTTTCAAGATTTTTGTAACATTAAATTGGTTGAACGACTTCTTAGTATAACGAAAAAGATACAAGTTACAAGCACAGCAACAACCTCTGACCAAACTCAAAAGTGGCAGTCCAGCAAGGGCAGAGAGCAAGGAGGAGGAAAGGAAGGTCTGATATGACATAACCATGAAACCTTGCACTCCAAACCACCTCTCAACATATTACTTTGGTCGAGGGTCGTTGAAGAAATTGGGGGCAGGGAGAAAGGTATACAAATGGCAAGCAAGCACACATCTCACCAACTCACCTACACAAAACGCTTGACAATTTCACGGCGAAAGGTTTTCTAACACAATCTGTTTTCAATTGCAACTGACCTTCAACGCTTATCTAGCAGTCCCAAGTGTGCTTTGCATATATTGCGATAATTGTGAATTTTTTTCTCCCATGTAAATACTACATACTCGTGAATCTACTCCCAACAAATGCACTTGATTTGCACAACATCATGAAAAGTTTGACAAAACACCATATCGTTGGGATGGAGCTTGGGAGTCCAAATTATCAGTTCCCTGATAGGACGAGATGGAGTCTTTAGCTAACTAAATTCAACATGGGGGTTCCACTTTTGACCAGATTGTGGCTCCTTACCTTTGCAAATTCATGTCAAGGTTGGCTCCAAACTTCTCCATGATGAAGCTTAAGTTTTCCCATTTGCATTTGTGGCAAATTTGGAGTTGTGATCAAAGTTGTGCTTTATAATGAAAATGGAATACCCTAAACACCTTCAAACAAGGAAACAGCAACCATTTTAGAACATATTAGAAAGAAATAGCATAATGGGCCAATTCTCTCTATAAACAAGGCTTAATCTATTTTACCCATGTTTCGACTCTTCTTATATATGCTAGTAAAAGAGTTGCAAAATAATCTCAACATGGACTCGTATTGAGGTCCATCTCCTCAAACACTTGAAACAAATAGACTGGCTCGAGGATTGCCTCATCCGGTGACCAATTGTAATCATGAGGTATGTGTATTTAATTTCTATGAATAGATGATAAATGTGGGAATTACAAGACTTAAGTTGATTATCCATTGTCTCTTCAAATGATCCCATTAGACTTCCTATATTGATCATTGTTGGACTCATGAGCCAAGGAACGATGTTGTCCTATCTACACCCTTTCCACGAGACCTCTCCAAATCTTAAATTTGTGTTCACATTTATGGGGTTTGAGAAATTGTTTTGTACATTAACATATGCTTAGAACATTGGTGAAGAAAAAAGAGTTTAGATTCCATGAGTGGAGCATGCTTGTATTTCTCATGTAATGTCTTATTTCTTCTTCTTTTATTCTACTCCGTAACTTTCATCCAACTTGGATTCGGTGATTTCGTCCAAGAAAAAACTAAGGAGTTTGCAACATAGTATCAGAGTATTCAATTCTAAGTCAAGATTTAGCGATTATTTTATCATATTTTATTTTCCCCTAATGAACGACCATTGGTGGGAACATGTATGCCTTTGCTTTACACGTGTTGAGAGGTGTAGCACTAATTATAAGTAGTTGTGACTATCCAAGTTGACCGCTATAAGACCAAGAGAACATATTTGGCTCTTTGCACATCTTCAATAAGGTCTACAAACCTTGTGTCAAAACCAACTGTTGATTTTAGAAAAATGAGGAAGTTGGTCTTGTTGGGTTTTACCTTACGATACCAAAATTTTAAAAAAATATTTAAAAAATATTGATGTTTTTGATATTTTGTAGTTATCCAAAACATGGCGGCATTTGGGTTTTAGCATAGTGACATGGGGTATGCATTTTGGCATCAAGGAAAGTGAATGCATATAAGCTCAACTAAATAAAAACTGAACCCAACAATTGGGAAGACGCATTACATGGTTTTTAAAAATTTGTGTCTTCTTCTCTACCATTTGAATTCAAGTACTTGGGGGATTATCATATTTTGTATAATATTCCAAAGCAATCCACACATGACATGTGCCCAAAGTAAGCATGGGAACCACGAATAATAAACTGTGAAGTTCATTTTATTCTTTGTACATTGGATAAACTCAAGTGCGGAAGTTTTGAAGGTAGGATATCATTCATCACAAATACAATGTCCATCAAGCATAGCAACAAAAGCCAAAGACTACACTCGAAGAGCCCCTAAACTACTCCATCGTTGTGTTATCGTTTGTCCAATTTCAAGGGTGAAAGCACTCTTGAATGATAAGAATAAAATATCAATACCCTAATTCCTAGTACTTTCAATATAAAAGAATAAGTTGAGTAGAATCCCAAATGGTCCCCAATTTATTGTTGCCAATTGAAAACATGAAAATTGTTGTAAATTCTCACTTGCTCTACACAAGGTCATGTAGAGGTTATTTCCACAAGTACCTCGGGTAGGTGGTGCTAAATTGGAATTATGTCAAACAAACAAAAAAAGCGTGACTTATTTGAAATGCAAAGTTGAAACAATTCAATTTTAATGGTAGACGATTCAAACCCACCATGAAAACCCAATGTTAAAATCCTTGTTGTGCAAGGACTCAGGGCTTTAATTTTTGAGTGGGACAAAAGTTTTAGCATGCCTTATATTTGCACCCAAATCAATTCCAAATAGTGTTCCTTCTTTGATGGTCTTGTAGAAAACAAGGCTTGCTCTCAAACGATCATTGTGCGTAAAATAGTGACCTATCATGGATTTGTCTCTAGGTTGCTTAGGAGTGATGTGGTCAACAACGAGCAACATCGGACTAGGTCTAACCACTTGCTTTACTATTATATGCAAGGACAAGGATCGAAGGACACACATCAATATCAAAACACAACACATGAGTAGGTAAAGTGGTGAGTCGTTGTCAAGATGAACAACAACAACAACCCTCTAAGGGCGGTGGAAGGAAGCAAAGGACAATCAAAATAACTACAAGAACTACAATGTCACATAGTGCGACAATGATGCATTGTGACAAAGTGGACGGTATTTTATTGGACATGGATGAGTTAGACCCACGGTAACTTGAGAACAGTAGCAGGTGGAAAACCAAATTCACACCACATACGATGTGAGTTTCATCTTAGCACTTAGGCCATGACCACACATGTTACAAACAAAGGCTTCATCCATTTTGGTGGCAATCATGTTGACATGCTAAAGTCACAGTGTCTTGTGGACAAACAAAAAGAAAGGGAAACACTTTTCAACTTCAATTTATATTAATCCTCCACATTTCCAAGCTTTCCAAGCAATAGAGTTGTCCTCTAACGCAACATAACTTTTTAGGCAGAAGTTTGTTGTTTTGCATCCAACATCTTCCATGTTTGGAAAGTGAAGGTTCAACTCACACTAAATTTCTTGTAGAAAATTTGCATGGACCATAATAATTGTTTTCCTTAAAAAAAAGTGTGGGTGATTATTTTATATCATGCTATTTTTGTCCTAAAACTAATACTCAATATGTTGGTCATAAGTCTTCATGAAGACTTAGGGGAAGACCTGGGGTCTTGCCCCCACATTGAATCCACCTCAGCTATAGAATTAGTGGGGCCCATGCTCATTTTCCACCCACACTAATAGGACTATTTAATGTAGCCCACAAATATATTAAGATATGCAACGCCCACGCAATGTCATGTACAATTGACGGTGGTAACATGATGTTACATTAAGTTTTCCACAACCTAGCAAAAGTGCATTATTTTTCCTCATTGTCATGGCTTGAAGGTTTGACGTGTTTTCAAATGGTAAGATTATTACTAAATCATTGTCAAACTAGAATCACATGGCTTTGGCATGTACAATGATTGGTAAGTTACCACCCACACAATGGCATAGGCACAAATGACATCAAAAGATTGATGGTTCTATATGTCATTTTTTGAAGATTTTATTATTATTATTATTATTTGGATGTGGAAACTACTTAAAGTACAACATTTCCCCAGAACTTCAAGCAACTATTATCTATTTATTTGCTTAATTTATGAATAGGACTTTCACACGATACAATATACAAGTGCCTTCTCCTATTGTATAGACTTCATTGTTATTTTTGGTCCATGGTGAATATTTTCATTTCAATTTTGTTGAAGTATAAAGTCACTTGCCCTAAACACTTAGAAGCTCAAGCCTTTGCCACATAACAACACATTGTTCATTTGGTATACAATGAAGATTCCAAAGGCTACAAAAATGCTTGCAAAACAAAGACGTTGAAAATATGGATCATATCAATATAGTTGTTGTTCTCGTAAACTTGCTTGAGCGTTGTCTACACATTTTAAGGTATGAGACCATTAAGAAGGGCCGGGGATTCGTGGCACTCATGTATTTTCATTAGTGAGAGTTCATTTATCTATGTGGATGAGATGAACCACTTTAGACACTACCTCAAGTTGTCAGCTCCTTGTCTCAAGGGTTTCAAAAATACCAAGTTTTAGTAGTTCTAAATGATCCTAGTCCAATCTAATACTTAAGGCAATAATACAAAGGGGGTTAGATAAAATAAAAATGCCTCATATAGAAACAAGTGGGTGCATCATACGTTGCCAACCTATGATTACTAGTCCGGTTAGTTTTAGAAAATTAATATGGGCAGACATTAAATACCCCCTCACGAACTTTTGGGGGTGTCAAATCCGGGCTAGGGCAACCCTCTAAAGAATTTTTTGAACCCAATCAAGAATTGTTGCCCATCCCGCCCAACTTCGAAAAAAAACATTGCCCTTACATTCTTGAAGGCCGCTTGACTACAAATCCCATATTGAGTGCACTTCACTTCAAGGTCTAAAATCCAATATATATGTGCACTTCCAATTAGTAAACAAGCAATTGATTGGGATTTCATTCCGGAAGTGAAAACCATCAATGAAGCACGTAAATTAACTTGGAGGTCAAAAACATTACAAAATCCTCATTAACATTGAGGTTATAATTTTGTGACTTAAAACTATGTTTGTCATCCTAATGAAAGATTAGTGCAAGTGTTCATAAAATGACCAAAATGAAACAATGAACGTAGAATATAAAACATACAACAAATATATATATATATAAATCAATCTTATCTTTTAGGCAATACAATATGAGCTATAAATAAATAATATGTTATTTGGAATTAAACTTGTGGGACAACATTATGGATGGGGTATACTCATAAAATCATAAGTTTCTGACTATAGCCTATCTGGAATATTATAATATTTTATCCTCATCAAAAACTGTATTATCTTTAAAATCACATGGTGTATATTAATTATTTTCAAATAATAATAATAATAATTAATTTTTTATTTAATTTGTTTTTGAATTCCCCAATTTATCATAAGTTGATATATATTATTTTGACATATTACAAATGTTTGAGCAATCACACCTGCGTAAAATAAATGAATTATGAAGGAAAAAAATGTCTATGACAACATATCATTATTATATATTGCACACGTTGATATCTTGCGATATTTATCAAAATAAGCATGTGGAATTCAAAGCCACATCATGGCCTTGGAAACAACTCATGGGAGGTTAGAAAATAGGCTTAGAGCATCCAAGGCCGCATCATTGCCTCTTGCCAAACTAATTGATATTTACAAAATAGCTAGTAGTTTACAATACCTACGAGGGAGAAAATAGGTCTGACATGCGTTTCATTAAAGTAAGCTCCATCCGAGCTTCTTGATGGACTCATCCGATTTTTGTTACCGGATGACTTTACTTGAGTGCCACGAATCCCCGGCCATTAAGAAGGTGTATAGATATGATTGAACTTGTTTACATTGGGTGCATACTATGTACAAGTTTATAGCTTTCCGAAATTGACGTCATACATGAACATTTTTGGATGGAACTAAATGATAGAAAATAAGATCAAATAAAAACCAATACAAGATTGAAACTATGAGTTATGTACAAACATGCATTTGTTACCATGAGTGTATTCTACGCTCAAAGGTGGAACATCTCTCATTCACAATAAACTCGTGTTCACACCATCTCTCACTTTGGCATGTGTATCCAATCTTACATATCTATGTTTTAATATGCAATTATGCATGCTCATGTTACTCGTTATAATTGACATGGTCATTGCGAGAGTGTAAAATCAATTATGGATATTAAAAAACTTGGCGAGCCTGATAGGGTACGAGCGATGGACACTGAACATGTCCTAGTTAAGACCATTAAAAATAACCAAGCTCCTTATTGAAGCAATAGCTTGCGGACAAAAAGATTCTCTAAATTATGCTAGTGCTAACAACCATAAGCTTTATCTGATGTAACGTGCATGTTCTATAATTTATTAAAACTAAAAGCATTTGATTTCAAATTCATGACATTATAGGATCATGGAATGAAGTGTCACATGAGTAAACATTATGTTAATGCACAAATGCAATTTGAGAATCATCAATTGCATATTAAATCCCTCATTCTTTACAAGCTTTTTGTAATGATGTTCCATCTAACTAGTGGAAACTATATATCATTTGCAAAAAAAATTCAACATATTTACGATTAAAATTGTTAGTTTATGAAAATGTTGGAGTTTTTAGGTTTAAAATGTTGCAAAGAAGTCAAATATGATATTTTTTAGCACACAAGATATTGAAGTGAGATAGTTTTTCTTATCTCTTAATCTATTGATCCAAAATTCTTCTTATTATTATTCTTCTTAGTTCATTTTTGTGGCCTTAGTAGCCATTTTGGGGTTTGAATCTTCAAATTAAGTTTCATGAAATAATTTTCAACTCATTGATCTGTGATTCAGAGCCAAGGATGGACAAATGACTTAAGAATAAAATGTATCTACAATTGTACACAAATTCAAATTCAAACCCAAGTTATTGCAATATGAGATCACCAAAAACATCCAATCCGTAAAGAATGCTCATGGGTGTGGAAAATCAACACAAATTTTCTTTTACCTAATTATCAATACTCAAAGAATAGGATACATTTTTATTTGAAACAATTTTAAACAACACTGTGTTGTTAATTTTAAAAAATGATAAATCGTCAAAATTAGTGTTATATGGCAAAAACATTTATTTGTCGGTATTTTTACATATAACAATTGTGTTGACATTCATCATAGTACTCGCAAAAGATATCCTATCTCTACAAAGGTTTCATGATGTTTACAACATTGAATCCACAATGGTCCTGAAGTGCATAGTGTTACACTTCTTCACATATCTATCTACATATTTGTCATAAATTTTTTTTTACAAAGGATATGTCAAAGTAATTAATTTAATAGCATTCCTCATACATTGTTAATGCTATGACAATTTTGTTTCAAGAATATACCCACTAACAAGCACCTAATTATAACTATACTTTTGAATTGAAGTTGCATTGAACTAGAAACAAGTTACTGATGTTTAGGGCTAAAAATAACAAAGAAATCTCTTAGTAATTTATAAAGTGTGATTTGCAAAGAAAATTAACTTTTTTAATTTTTTGAAGATCATCTTTGTAAGGGTTCTAGGATTTCTTTGGCTTGTCGCATGCAATTCCAACTAAAGGATTCCTCAAATCATCCTTTGATAGTGTATTTTTCTACTAGATTGAACATCCTTGCATTTGTCGTGGTACATGATGAGGATGGTCAAAAATCTACTTGCAACTTGTGTGGCGTTGGAGGAAATGGACTATTCAATTGCTTAGCAACATATTTCAAGTAGGTGAAGGAATGCTCCATTTTTCCACAATAAGCTTCAATTTCCAAATAATTGGTCTCCCAAATTTCCATGTGTTTTGTTATATAAACGTGAATCCCCTCATTTTTTATTTGTATCAAGGGCATCCTCAAGAGCTACATCCTTATCCCATACCAATCAATGAGAATATGACCTCTTGGAGACCTATTGTGAAGATCATATGATTTGGCTTTAGATATAAGTGGTTGATCACAACCATCTTCCTCTACATGTGAACCGCATTGTTCACTACAACCATTATGGATTAGATGTAGATTTTTGGTACTAGAAAACAAACCAATCATTTTATTTGACAAAAACCTCCCTAGCAAGCAAGTGTAGATGCAACCTATAGCCAACAAATTTTCTGAATGATCCTCTAAGTTACAAACACCATTCTAGTCTAGATGGATAGGAGTATGCCTATGAGTCACGTGGTATCAACAATCCATGAAGCAATCCACTAGACTTTGATGATCTTGGCAATTCAACCATTGAGTTTTGTAGATCTTCCATTTCATCATCATCATTCTCAAATTTTATCCTCTCCCTAGAAGAATCCATGGACGCCTCAAAAACCTCAAACTGCACATCATGAGGATTGTCTATAGCCCATGGAATTGGGGAACCTACACTATTACCAATACAATCTTCAATGTTGAGATAATCTAATGACAAGTTGGTTGAACCCACATGCAACCTTCAAAGCTTTGACAATTATCTAACCAAGTCATGGATGTACCTGAATGGTACCGTCTAAAACAACCTCTCATATCCCTACTTGAAAGTATTTTTTTAGTATGAAAATTTGACCCACAAAAAAACCCATCTCAACATGATCAATTTGATTGACTCATGTGCACTAATCATGAGACCTCTCGATGTAATATTTGATTCTACAAATGTATAAGAGTCCAAAGTGTATCGTCTATGGATAGGAAGACCTCCCGACATAAACTACGCTTGCACAAATGGTCTAAGAGTTCAAACTGTGTGGCCTATGGATAAGGAGATTACCTAGTCCAACACATGAATCTCCCCTCCCCCCCTTCCTATATTTTTAAAATAATTAAAAAACGAGGATTGGGAGGTCTCCCCATCCTAGGCAATAATTTGATTCAATGGTCATGAAGCTACAAAACGTAATGATACCACCTAATCATGCCTCAACTTGGCAAGTAATGATGTGGCTATGGATGAAAAGTGGTGAGCTACTTTGAAATAACTAAGAATGCAACAATCAATATGGATGAAGCGCGTAGGGAAGAGGAAGCGCATTTGTATAGAGGAAGATGAAACACAAAGCCCATACAAACTACTTAGTGGTGTGGAGCGACAAACGCTCACCAAAGAGTGTCATATTCCAGGGGTTGTGGCCTCAAAATGAGGTGCTATGAGTGCAATTCTATGGAAGTCGTTCTCAAATAGACTTCATCCTCTCAAGACCTTCATTGGTCCTCCATTGGCTTCATAGGAGTTCCTCCAATCTCTTTGATAGAATCAATATCTTTGGAATCTTATTGCAATTGGGAAGCCTAGTGAATGGTACGTATTTTGTCAACAAATTGTGCTATACAAAGCATTGTCATCATAAATGTCTATCATTCTAAATGTCACAGAGCCTTTGTCTCTCTTGTCTCTTTGAAAGCAACAAAAGAAGGCGATAATTCAAAAGCTAAGGTGAGCACCTTTGTTTCTCCAAAAATTTCAACAAATTTTTAGTACTTGTTAGATGCAACTACAATTTATGAAGTGGATACAACTATACTTACTATATTACCAAATTACATTATGCACAAATTAATGTTTCTTATTGTGTTGTCTGACATATATACACAAAAATTTGAAATGTATAAGCATCAAAAGGCCTTCTAATATTGTCGGATGGATCACTATAGGGGTAAAACCTTGACTCTAATAATGAATCACACATAGAAATAGAATTTGTGATTTTTGTGAAGGTGTTAGATAGTAATTTATGGTAACAACATCGCTAAAAACTCACCAAGCTTGGAAATTAACAAACCCCCCACAATATACCACCCACACAATTCACTTTGTGCACACCACCCTTTTTGGCATGGTAAAATACTTGTGGACACCCCCATTATATGTATTGTGAAATACTCACATCCTACATAAGAAACACACTCGCCAACACATGACCACAATCCTCCCTCAATATCCATATGTTGTAAGTGGTTGAACAACTCAATCACTCACTCACCCATTTCCAACCATTTACGATCCTCCCCAAAATTTGCATACGCCCGAATCACACAAACCCTCAAATCAAATTTGGTCAATATAAGGGCACCCAAATAGCCATCATACCATGTGGCTCAACCAATTCCCATCCCTGCTTTGCACCTCTACAAGCCCCCGACACATGCCTCCACCTACTCTCCATGTGCACAAATCCCAGCATCAACATCATCCCACCATCCCACCATCCCATCACTGCAAGATTGTTTGGCAAATACACAAACCCCTTCTAACCCACGCTAAGGTAGGCAACACCATCATGATGAATGGCGGCCCACACAAAGGCACCCCTCCCGATAGTACAATTCCCACATGACTCTACCCATGCCTCTACCCAACAAAACCATGCCAATGCCTACCCCAACTAAAATATGACATAAACAATACCACCCACTACACCCTTCAAAACTCTAGCTTACACTCCATAGAATCCACATGTTGCAAAAACCAATACCCACAATTGCAACCCAACATGAAACACTCAATAAGCAACCGTTGTTTAATACTCTAGAAGATGCCGGATGGCACATCGCCCTAACCATCCTCACGGTTGGCATCCGCGGAGGCATACACACAAAGACTATCACCTAAAATTATCTATAATGCTATACCCCTCGTGTCCACCCATGCATGCATGCAACACATGCACCTGGTTGCCATCAAATACCTTAATCTACTTATGCTCAACAAAAGACGACTTGAAAACCACCGACTTCTCATGCTACCCACCTAAATGCACCCTAACAAAACCCACAACTAACAATTCCAAAACCTGGCTATCTCATTACGTCAACCTTGGATTTGAATCAAACACATGTTGCAACCAACAAAGACGCCTTGCTAAAATAAGGTAGATGAAGCTAATTATGTTAATTTCCTTGATCGGACACTTGTTTTTGGCTCTTAATTGGTAGTACAATCACTTTAATTCAAACCGTGATTTAGCAACCACCTTGATGATATTTGAGTTAGTCACCTTTGCAAAAGTCAAACTACACCCACCATCCTCCATAATTAGGAGTGCTATCCACTAAGCTATGACACACTCATTTTTATGCCGAGGTGGGCAAATTAGGAGGCAACATGTGTTTGTGAGGTGCCAACCAACTTGTATTGTTGGGTATTCTACAATGAAATACAATTTGGCAACATTTATCTTACATGTGACCACTTTAGAGACATGACATGGCCAATATTGGCAGTAAACTTGGTTTTCATAGGCAAATGACCCATGTAGAATCTACTAACGATGTTGTCCACTTACACAACATTGAACAATAAAAGAATTCTCCCCCCCCCCTATAACACCACATTGGGAAGCAAATAATGTTTCATTATGGAGCCTATATGAACACTTCCTTGATTCCAATTTCAACGATGTCAAATCCTTTGGTCCCGATTCGCAATTGCTAAGCTCAAACTTCTAATGCTCAAATACATCGGCTGGATGGTTTCCACAATGTTAGATGTGTCCACATTAGCCTTATCTACCTTAGTTCACCCACCCACGTGGTATCCTTATACACACACCACCTTATTATACACACCTTGGGCCAACAACACAAGCCACCAAGATCTCCCCCTATATGGTTACCGATAGGAATCACCTCTAACATGCAACCATAGCACTCATCTCAAAGCCTTGCTATGTGAACCCATCCCGAATTCACTTGTGAGCTCTCAGTTGCGATCAAGGTGAGACGTTCCTCGTTCAACCACTACACAATTTATGATATGATATGATAAATAGTGTAATAACGTCACTTACCTTATTTGGGGGCATATCCTAGGTTACATCGATGATTAACAACTTCACCATAAATGTCAACTCATAACACTTGGCGTTCAAGTGTGCTTACTAATATCTTGGCATGTGTATGTTTAACAATGTTCCAAAGTGCATGCCTATGCTATACAATGCTCTGCCAATTGACTAAAGTGTACACAAATGATAGTTGCCATTAGTATGCTCGAGAATATCTTCCTCTTGCATACTAGAAATGTAAACACTTGATACTTGCCAATAGTACGGTCAAAATGATATTCCCTTTGCATACTAAAGCGCAAGACTATCATCCAACCTATCCCAATTTGTCACTCCGAATATCAGATTGTAAATGTTTATTCACTTAAAAAATTTACTTATGTTGACAAATGGAATCATGTTGACATTTAGCGTGTGTGACATTTTGAGACCTCTAGGCATCTAGTTTCAGGCCCTTCACAAATAGTGAGCATGACACTAAACACCATAGATTGTGTAACCTGTAGGATATAACAATATATGTTGCAAACACATAATTTTGACACATGTTCAAATGAGTCTCCACTAGTGAAGGATTGACATATGTGAAATTTTGATGGGGGAAGTATTGGTTCTTAAAATAGAGAGCCATGTGTGGCACATACTTATTTCACCTTTGAATGCAATTTTTGAACATCCATTGGGCTTCAACTTCAACAAGTTGGCTCCCATGCCTTCGCACGATTGGGCCAAAAAATTCATACATGTATTGGAAATTTTCATCCATGCAAAAGCATAAGAACATTATTTTTTTATTTTTTTATTTTTTTTGAAACATAAGAGGCGCTTGACCATCTGGCTAGTTTTCCGTCAAGTAGAGAGACGATTTCACGGCTAGGAATCAAACCGGCAACCACTCCATTCGGTTTAGGTACCTCTCTACTATCATCCGGTAGTTTAGGGTCATCCTGGACCAAGTTTAAAATTTGTTACATCAATCGAAAGTCATAGTCATGAATCGTTCCATGTCAACATATGGGATTGTGATTACAATACATGTCTCAAGCATGTATTGTCCACTCCAAATCAAAAAATGGAAGAAAAAAGGTAAAAAAGTAATGTAGACATTCAAGATCAAATTGGAAAGCTTCCAAAAACTTTGTGGAGATGAAACCCTCCACATCAAGCAAGAGTTTGACTTTTGGAGAAATCATCCATAGTTTGGTGGATGCTCAAATCTCCTTAAGGGACATGTGTTAGTAGAGGTTTAGGGTTTTGGATATTCAACATTTGTTGGCCTAATTTGATCTTATTACAACCTATAGTGCCGTTGACATCAAATGTTCATTTGAGAGGATACCTAACATTTTTGGATTCCATGAATGTCGAACGTCAATGAAGCACTTGGGATACAAAAAATGTTCATATTCACGTATCCACCAAGAAAACACACCCTGAAATTTGTGAGCAACTTAGGATTAGATTGGATATGTTTTTGCCTAATATCTACTTAGGCACGATGATTTGAGTACCTCATTTGGAATATTCTAGGAGTTTGTGGGCATGAACTTGGAGTTGTTGGAAATAAAAGTTAAAATTCAACACTTCAAGCATTGGACGAATATGGTGAGATCTTGGATGCATGGATGTGTTAATTGATAGAAAGTGAATGCACAAGTTGTAAATATTTTGTAGTAGTTGACATGTACGCATATGTCAACATAGTTTGGGGTTTGTGGTAGCTACGTACAGGAGTATAAAAGTTGGCGCCATGTAGGTTTGTGGTCAATTCATCTTGATTTTAATGTCGCTTGACTAAATTCTTATTGTTTATGTTACTAAACATGAAATCCTATGACTTAAGATAATAACTTTAACATTCTCAACATTTTTACCTTCATTTTTCATGGTTGACATGCACTATTTGAACTTGTATCTTACAAATTTGATAGATATTTGTTCATTTACAAAAACTTATAATACTAGACAATTTTTTTTCCATATTAATAGATACCATTGAAGAAATCAACAATCAAAAAATTGATTAATCCATATCCAGCCCATGCATAGAGGGTGAATGCTTGCACCACCTAAGGAGTGGGAGGGTACACAGGAGAAGAGGAGAGTGAAAACGTTGAATCCCAATAGAACCGTGATTGCTATTCAAGCCAAATATGTATATTGGGAGTGTTCATAGACTACTGGTTATTGTACACTAAATATTGTATTTGGTGTATATGATATTCATATGGCTAGGATAACTTTTATGATGACACTTCTTATGAATAGGTTTATAAGCATCATCTTGGGAGGTGCACCTATTGTTAAAACCAAGAATCATGTGCATTCGCAACATACTCTAAAACCCCCTTGTATGAATACTTGTGAAAGTATAAGGCATTACCTAAACTATTATAAAATATACATACTAAAATGAACACATTAAAATCCAGGTTTCATTTTAGAATGACAAAGACCCTTTCAAGTGGTAAGTCACATAGATTATATCCTTAGTGCTAATGATGATTTTGTAATGTTTTTGACTTCCAAGTTAATTACATGCTTTATGGATAGTTTCGCGTCGGGAATGAAATCCCAATCAATCAATCAATGATATATATATATATATATGTGTGTGTGTGTGTGTGTGTGTGTGTGTGTGTGTGTGTGTGTGTGTGTGTGTGCATTTCCACTTAGTAATTGATGGAGTGCCTTCGCATGCTAAAGGAGCTTAATGGCTTCAGTGGCTGGGTATTGTCACATTGGTTCCCAAAGAGGATGAGTTCTCAAGCAGGTTCGGGCATGATGACCGGGCAATGAAGGAGGCGTGGGAGGGGCGGGCCCCATCCGAATGAAGATGTGATCTAGCCCGGATGTAGGGAGAGGTTTAACGTCCCCTATGAGTTGGTTGCTATGGGGGTGTAAGAGCATGTTCACTTGATATCAACATAGGGCCATGCAACGGGACATTGTTGGGTTTTGCCCAGGAGTTGGATCCATCCCTCAAGCCCAATTGTTATTATAATGATGGCATGGCCTGAAGAAGTCTCCTAAACTGGAATAGCTTGAGTTTATTGCAGCCCAACCTTGGACTCCTCTCTAAGAGAATCAACTATCAATACCTCACAAGCTTTGACCAAATAAAATCTTAGCTTCAATTATCTATGTGTGAAGCCTTGTGTATTATAATATATTAGTTTTGATCACGAAACCCCATAGTTTATGAAGCTCATATAGAGGGAACGTGTTGGATATATATATTGAGAGACTACTCCCACCTAGAATAATGCTACCCGATTTAGCACCCCTCCGTGTTAGCATTTGGTGTACATGCCCTAATAATAAGTTAACATAGAAGTTAAGTGGAGACAGGAGAGAGAAGAAGTTAGGGCTTGAAGAAGCCCTGTAGACCTAACCTAGGGTTTCTACTTCGGTGTTGTTCCATTTTCTGCCTTTCCTGTGCCATTTTGCTCTGTGGATCGCTTCGCAACTCCATCTCCTTGCTGCCTCTCCTCGTCTCCCACACATTCATCCTGCTTAGAGTCGCATGTATCTGTCGCGGCTGATTGTAACAAGGTCCGGAGTGGACAGAACAGTGGGGCACCGGGAATTGTTTCGGTGGCGTTGATTTTTCAACTTGTGGATCTGATCGCAGCACACTCGTGAAGGGAGGCAGTTTGAGTCTCCCACCATGTCGACGTTTGCGAAGCCCGAGAATGCTCTTAAGCGGGCGGAAGGTAGGATTCTTGAATTCCTTCGTTACATCAATTTACACCGAATCTGGTATGTAGCTTGTTGAATGCTGGAGGTGTTGATGATTGCTAGGTCTTCTCGTCTCGATGATCAGCATTTCAATTTTGTTTCGAATCCATCGCAACCACCGGAGCTGTTTGTTTGTTGGCCATAGCTTTAAAGGGGCGGAGTGCAGGTTACCGTATTGGAGTGTAATGACATTTTGAGGAACCATTGTTATCCAATGTAAAATCGTTCTGAGGTCCTGTACAGATAGGTGGTGAGTAAGAAACTTGTAGAAGACGTCAAGGGCAAGGGGACGGGCGTTGTTCAATATAGTTTCGTGCTCAATTCAATCTTCTTATTGCAATTTGCACAATTACAACTTCTTGTGGAAGTTTGAACTTTGTGGGATTACTGTAGTTAGATGAGTTGGCCTCTCGGACTTTTCGGTGAAGTTCGTCTTTGTTAATTCTAAGGCCCTGACCTAACAAAGCCATTGGCTGGAATTTAGGGTTATTGCGTCGTGTGAACACATTGTGCCCGAATGTGGGTTGGTGTCGGGGAGTTTGTGCCTGCCAGATGGGTCTGGCTTGTTGCAGGAGTGACCTCTAATCTTCTGTGTAGGTTTAGGGTTCTTTGCAATTATTCTCATATTTGATTGGGGCACAAGCAGTCTCCGGGGAAGTCTGAGCAGTGTGTTGGAAAGAACCCCATGCTTGAGGATGTCTCACAAAGAAACAGTTGTGAAGCTGTAAGGCTGCATGGAATTAGATGATTATATTATTAAATTGTTGACCCTTTCCTGTAGGGACTGACTGTTACTTTTGGCTGTTGGCAGAGTTGATGAATGTTGGTCAAAAACAGGCCGCCCTACAAGCTCTACATGATCTGATTACATCGAAAAGATATCGATCATGGCAGAAAACACTTGAGAAAATCATGTTTAAGTATGTGGAGCTGTGTGTTGATATGAAAAAGGGCAGGTTTGCAAAGGATGGGCTTATCCAGTATCGTATAGTCTGCCAGCAAGTCAATGTTAGCTCTTTGGAGGAAGTTATCAAGTACTTTCTTCAGTTGTCTAGCGAAAGAGCTGAGCAAGCCCAAGCCCAAGCCCAAGCCCAAGCTGCGGAAGTAACTCTAGATGTGGAAGATTTGGAAGCTGAGAAAAGACCAGAGGACTTGATGTTGAGTTATGTGAGTGGTGAAAAGGGGAAAGATCGCACTGACCGTGAGATGGTCACTCCCTGGTTCAAGTTTTTGTGGGAGACATATCGAACAGTGCTGGAAATCTTGAGAAACAATTCTAAGCTGGAGGCCTTATATGCTGTAAGTGCAACTTCAAGCACTTTCTGACGTGCAATATCTGTAGTACCTGATTACACTCCACAGATAGTTGTTTCTCCTCCTCCATTAGGAGGTCTACTACATCTGTAGAAGATGCAATTTTTTTAGAATGTTCAGGATGCATTGTTTGTGTTCATCTCGCTCCTTGCTTTCAGTTTTGTTGCCCTGGATGTGGCCTATCATCAGGGTTCCCTGTGGGTCTAACTCTCTACTTTTGTTAAGGTCTTTTCTCATACCTCCAATTCCTGCTGCCACAGATGACGGCTCACAGAGCATTCCAGTTTTGTCTCCAGTACAAACGTACCACAGAGTTCCGTCGGTTGTGTGAAATCCTTCGCAATCATTTGACCAACCTGAACAAGTACAGAGATCAGAGGGATCGACCTGATTTGACACAACCAGAAAGCTTGCAGTTGTATTTGGAGACCAGGTTTGAGCAGCTCAAGATAGCCACAGAGCTTGAGCTTTGGCAGGTTGGCATTGGAATTTCTACAAGGACATGATCTACTATATTCTTGAATATCAATGCACTGTTTGTGAAAATTAAGTTGGTGATAGCACCTGGTAATAAGCAATACATCTAAGTGTTTGCAATTACTACACTCCTGTTACTGCAATAATAAGGTGGAGAGAATAGGTCCTGGCAGAGAGAAAACATTAAGCACAACTTCTAAATTGCTTCGTTGTTCTTGAGCTGTGACAATAAGGTAATGTTCAAGGATTTCTATAACTTCCATGCGTAACAGAAGTGACAACTTCTGCTTTGTGATGGGTGGACATCCTCTTCTTTCTCCTGGAGATTCAGTTGACCCAGGCTAGGGCATTCCAATTGTGATTTAAATGAATTGGAACTTCTATCTGGCTTGTTTTGTAGGCTCAAATTTAATATTTGAACATTTGTTTAGGATTCCTGTTCCTTGTACAATTTATATACTTTTGGAGGAGAACCTCATTGAAATATGTCCCTTGGCTGTTCCCCTGAATTTTTACTATTTTTGTGGTATGTGTTGAATGGTGAGGCTGTTGGGTGGCTGTAGAACTTGATCGTTGCTGTTTACTTTATCTCTCCTTATGTTTTTGAGAAGCTGATCCTGGCTTCTGCTGTCAACAGGAAGCATTCCGCTCCATAGAGGACATACATGGCTTGATGTCAATGGTGAAGAGAACTCCAAAACCACAATTAATGGCTGTGTTTTATGCCAAGCTGACCCAAATATACTGGGTTTCTGACAGCCACCTGTATCATGCATATGCATGGTACAAGCTGTATAATCTGCAAAAGAGTTACAACAAGAATCTCACAGCAAAAGATTTGCAACTTATGGCATCTTCTGTGCTTCTAGCAACTCTTGCTGTTACACCATTTGATCGGAAGCATGGGGCACACCATTTTGAGCTGGAGATAGAGAAGGATAGGAACATGAAAATGGCAAATATTTTGGGTTTCACTATTGATGCCAAAAGAGATTCTCGAGAAGTGGTAAGTTTGGGAGTTGCAACTGTGTAGATGGAAATTGTCCAGCTTGGGCACTTTAAAATAAATCGGATTCTTTGCTTATGCATCATGTCATAAGTGAAATTGTTGATGATTGGAACTATGTTTGGCTGAAGAGAAGTATTCGTGCTCTGCTGTAGATATCTTTCCGTTTGTTACTGAGGTATGTTAGCCTCTTTTAAGTGTGCACTGCTCACATTTATTTTGATGTGGCTGTGTCTGCAGCTTTCAAGGGCAGCTTTACTTTCTGAACTTGTAAGATTTTCTTGCCTTCGAAGTCCTTTGGGCACCACTTTGGATTATTTTATAAGTTTTTAGCACGTAGGAATCCAACTTCCCCATTGTGGTTCATAAGCTGGAACTTAGGGTGGGTTTAGCATTAGGGTTCAAAGACAAAAGAAATTCCAATGTGAAGTGGTCTTATTGGTGGAGAGAAATTCCTGGATTCAAGGAATGTACACTAGGATCAAAGTCCAAGTTATGAGAATCCAAAGTGGTGCTAACGTGGCACCACTTTTCTGTCAAATTCAAAACTAAGGTCCATCAATGGGTGTTTAGGACTTCAAGTTACTTGGACCTTATATATTCTGATGCCAAGTGCCATGACATGTTTCTGCAGTATACAGTTTTTATCACTGTTGTAGACTGGTCCTCTGTGTCAGTGTGCACAATTCACATCATTGTATAGAGATTGCTTATACCAAGGACCTACCCATATAAAGGACAAGTAAGGGTTTTTCCAGGGAGCAGTCTAGAGTGGCTGCTTGATATCATTTTTCCTAGCATATTGGGGTGCTGACATGCTGTAATTGGTTATTGCCTTTTTTTTGAAGGTCTCCAAAGGTGTAATGACTTATGTTTCGCCAGACGTGAAGGATTTGTACAGTTTATTGGAGAATGAGTTTCACCCACTTGACCTTGCGTCAAAAGTTCAGCCTTTACTATCCAAGCTAACTAAGCTGAGTGACAAGTTGTCATCTGCATCACCTGTTCCAGAAGTGCAGTTGGAGCAGTATGTACCAGCCTTAGAGAAGCTAACTACATTGAGAGTTCTTCAGCAGGTAAGAGATTCCGAAACTCAATAAATACTACACAGGGTATTATATGTTGTCTCCGCAAATTTCACAGTTCGCCACCTTGAAGCAAGCCTGGAGTGGATCCTAGTGTTTGTTCTGTACAAATTATATCCTGGGGTACAAATATAAATGGTGTTCTGATTCCAGTGATTCTCAGCTGATGTCTTGAGGAAAACAGAATGTCAGTCGTCATTTGCAAGAATGTACATAGTTGGAAATGCCTCAGTGCCATGAAAAATGAACTTCCTGTTTAACCAAACACAGTGTAAGCCCACTGTTATCAACAACAAAACACATCAAGGAGGAACGATTTAGAAGTGAATTATCCAGGTTGTCAAGTTACAAATTCTCTGCAATTTCTGGTGCTGGATTCTCATTCTAGAAGTTAGGACTTGTGAGTGACCAATGATTGAGTTGATCTAGAGGTGGACTTGGATCATTGCATTGTTGCATGTTATGAAGCATGGAATCTGCAAACAGCTGACTCATTTCACATAGAATTCTTCTTTGCATTGGACATTGCAAAATGCAGGTATCTCAAGTATATCAAACGATTAAGATCACCAACCTTACAGACATGGTGACATTCACTGACTTTACAGCTGTGGAGAAATTGATTGTGGAAGCGGTGAAGTATAACTTCGTGCAAATGAAGGTTGATCATCTCAAAGGAGTAGTTAGCTTTGGCAGTCAGGTAAATATTAAGCCTTAGCCATCTTTGTTCTATACTCAAGAGAGTGGTTGTTGTTGTATAAGATTAATTCTTCACAATCTGCTTTCAAGAAGTCTTGTCAAGAGGCTGGATAGGATTTACTGGGTTGTTGCTTCAATCCAAAACCGGTGACAAGCTGAGAATTATATGTAATGTCGTGCAGGACCTAGAATCAGAGAAAGTAAAGAGCCATCTTACTGTTCTTGCAAAGAGGTTAAAGAAGGCTGTCAGCCTCATCCAGCCACCTGCTTTGGAGAGACTTTCCAAACAAACTCTACCGTTTTCTGAGCTTCAGAATCTTGTGGAGAAGGAGCATAAGAAGTTGCTTGCTCGCAAAGTCCTGATTGAGCGCCGCAAAGAAGAACAAGAACGACAAATGCTTGAAATGGTTTGTGCTTGTAGCTGATTTTTTCTGGAGTTGTTAGTTCTCCTGTAGCATTTCAGTATGTTGCAGTTCTGTTTGTATATTACTCATAGAAAGGAGTAGTATTGATGAATTCCTTATTCTTTTCTTATTTATTGGTAAAATGAAATTGTATTCAGGAACGGGAAGAAGAGTCTAAAAGGTTGAAGCAGCAGCGGCAAACAGAAGAGGCTGAGGCAAAGAGGCTTGCAATTGAGTCGGCTAGGCGAGAAGAAGCCAGGATTCGTAAAGAGATAGAAGAGAAGGAGCTTGAAGAGGCCAGGGCAATGCTTGCAGAAGCTGAGAAGCGAAAGGGCAAGAAGGGGAAAAAGGCTGCTGGGGATGGAGTAAGTAGTACTTGGTCTTTGTTCACTTTAGAAAGCCAGATTTGGATTGTATTGCTTCAAACATACACCAGCTTTGAAGATATTTCTATATTTGTGGATGAATATAGGGACTCGATTGATTGAAGTTTTGTTTGTGTTCAGATTTGGACCTTACTGCAAGGATTTTAGTCAGTCTTTTGTGTCCTGCCATGAGAACTAAGTTAATGTACCACATCATTTAAGAAGTGACTGGCAGGTGACATTCACTACTGGTGTCCATTAGGAATTGGTAATGACTTTCTCTTTCATGTCCGCTGGGCAGAGCTTGATTATCATGTTGTTTTGGTGATGAACTGCAGGAGGTTACCAGACTCACAAAGCAGATTCTTATGGAAGAGGCATTAAGTGAGCAGATGAAAGAGCGCCAAGAAATGGAGCGGAAGCTTCAGAAACTTTCAAAGACAATGGATCATCTTGAACGTGCAAAGCGGGAGGAGGAAAGACCTTTGATTGAGGAGACTTATAGGAAGCGTCTTGAGGATGACGAGAAATTTTATCAACAGCAGCAAGAGGTGGCCTTTGTTTTCATTTTGAAATAGTTAGCTGGTTTTTTAATTTCCATCCCCTCCCAGATTTTCAGGTGCTGATGTTTGACATTTTTACTTCTTGCAGCAAGCAATTCAGCAGAGTCAGAAGCAGCATGAGACAGATGTGGTTGAGAAGATTAGACTGATCCGGATGATCAATGACAAGGTAAGTTGCTTCAGAAAGATTTGTTGATTTTAAGTTGTGTTAGCTTAATTGTGCGGTTGGTGTTTTTTACTTCCTTTGTTACTGGTCTTATATGTGTGTTTTGTCAGGATGTTTTCCAACTACAAGTCGTTGGCCGCCGACAAGGTGAATTTGAAAGGTTGAAGCGAGTGAGGGAGGAAAGACTTGCCGAGGAACGTGCATTGAGGTCTCAGGAGCGAGAGGTGAGGCGAAAGAAGGAATACTATAAACAGCAAGAAGAATTGCGCCTGCAGAAAATCCAGGAGGAGGAAGAGGCCAGGAAAAGAGAAGGTAAGTATCACTTCACATGATTGTCACTTGATAATATCACCAATTAGGGGTCATACTCTCATAAAACCTGAAATCACAAGAGAGACTACAGTCTAATTTATCTACATTTAAAGAAAATTAAGTGGCCTTGATGCTTGCAGAGGAAGAACGCAAACGCAAAGAGGAAATGGAGCGACGTGCAAAACTGGAGGAAATTGCTGCCAAGCAACTTGCCGCGGAGATTGCTGCTGAAGAACGGGAAAAACGTGACCGCGAGAGAGCCATTCAGGCCCGGCTCGAGGAGATGAATAAACCTGGGAAATTTATCCCTCCTTCCCTTCGCAGGAAAATGGAAGGTGGTGAAGAACCAAGGCGTGCTACTGCACTTGACTCGTCTGACTCTTGGAATGACCGGCGGGAAGTGCGTCCTCACCTTGATGAGCGTCGGGAAGTGCGCCCTCCTCTCTTTGGTGGGAGAGGTTCAGCTCCTGCCCGGGAAACTGAAGGAGAGACAGATAGTCCTCCCCCTCCTGGTAACCGGTACCAACCACCCCGTGCCCGGTTTTCTGACTCTGACGGGCCTCCTCCCTCTCGATCCTACGAGCCTCCAAGAAGTGCGAGCCGCGGAGATGCCTACGAGCCTCCCCGTGGTGCCCCGCGTGGAGGAGATGCACCCCGAGATGCCTATGACCCTCCTCGAGGTCCTCGAAGTGGGGAGCCATATGCTCCTCCTGGTGGGCGTCCAGGAGGAAGGCCCATCATTGGCGGACGTCCATTGGGAGGCTCCAGACCATCTGAAGATCGCTGGTAAATTTGGACCTCTGTTGGCACGGAGACATGTACTTGCTTAGATTCTTACTGTCGAATGACCAAAGACGCTACCTGTGGAGGCTCACAGGGACACAAGGTGAAATATAAAGTAGTGTTGGGACAAGGTAAGGCTACGAGGAATTGGTTGCTTGGTGTACGACTGGTCTTATGAAGTGAACTTGTTTAGTTTAATCAGGTATCTTGTTCTATAGCTTCGCTCTGAATGCTATTTTCTGGGGCTCAGAATGCTTGTTAGTCAGTTGATAGAGTAGGTTATGGAAGTATTTAGCATAGAGAAATCTCATGTGGTTCGACCTTCCGAAACAATGCAATGAGAGATTTGTACACAGATGTCCTCCTTGTCTCCAGTAAATAGATCTGAAATGGAAGAACTGGAATTGTTGTGGATAAATGGTTCTGTTGATTTGAGAGTTGCTTCATTGTTTGTGGCACTTGAAAATATTCTGAATGTGATAAATACACTGTCTGAGATTGTATAGTAGAAAAGGGAAACCGAGGTTGCAGAGGAAGGAAAATATTTCCAGCCATCTCTATTTTCTTTCTGTGCTGATGTGTCATCAGGAGCGTTAGGTTTCTAATCCTCCCTTGCTAGTGCCTCATTATTATGGTTGTGATCAAAGAATCATAGTGGTAATTTCCTTCATGCTCATGAGCTTATTTGACAAGAACAGACAGAATATTGCATGTCAACCACAAAGTGCAGCTTAGTTAAGGTGTATGGCCCTCTTGTGGCCACTTCCAACTCCAGACACATCTGATTTATGAATTGATTCAGGAATTGTCTCATCTGGTTAGCAATTGCAAATGGCGAAGGTGGAATATACCACTCAAATTTGTTTCCATTTTTAATGAGTGATCACACTGAGACTCACATATCTTATCATAAGGGTGGAATGTCCCCATGCTCACCCTGACCTGATCTCGAGTGGGTGGGGAGAATCCCCATGGGACATGTTTGGATGTAGAGCAACCCTCTCTTGACACTGATGTGCGCAGCTAGGTTGCCTTGTGAATAGGTTACCTCTTTACTCAAGCAAATTACCTTGGGTCAAATTCAGATCACAAAGACTTGTACATGTGGATAGCAACCACAACAAATAACAACTCTTGTGTTTTGTTACTGTGGTACACCTGAACATCCATAATGTCACTCCTTTTCTTATGTCTTGAAATCCTAGGGGATGGATCTGCTCAGTTTATATCTCCTTTCTTTGCTGTCACAATTCCCTCTCGTATATCATGAATTTTGACATTATAAGAATCCATTAAAGAATCACGTTGTCATAATTGTTATTATTGCCATGTTGACCTTGTGTTATTCCATAATGTCACATGCTGCACTGATGCTCTACTATCATGCATCCACGTCAGCATTGCAGACCTCCTTAGTATCATGTGCACTTTGGTTGCCACAACCATGATATTGAGGAGGTTAGAGTGTAATAGATATTCAAAATAGTGTGGAATGTTGAGAAATTAGTGTGGGGCAACCTAGTTGCAGATATTAGTGTAGTGAAGGTTGCCATAATATTTCTCTTGACCCTAAACCAATGGTGGGGGGGCTACCCATTGTCTTTATAATAGTTGCTCTTATTAAGTAATCTTGTGAATTTTTATCAGATGTGGGAGGTTTCAAGTTGTTAGGAATCTAATAAAGGCAACACATGCACACTTTACAGCTAATACTTTTACTTTATTTAATGATTTCAAATCCATGTGGACATGCTCTCTTTGTCACTTTCTAAGCAGATAAAAAGACATTAAACATTTTTTTTCATTTAATGTCTTGCTAGGAAAACGGGTGCACACATACAAGGGTGCGTTGTCACCCATTGTCTACTTTTTCGTATAGTCACCTACTATTTGGAGTACCACACTGCTTTATCCTTTTAAGGTTGATGTTCTACAATGTCCAAACAACCAAAATGACATTTGTTAATAAAATATGAAATATACAATAAATGGATACAACATTGTGTAATTTCATATAGTAAGTGACAATAAATACAATGTTTAGTGTAATGATTATGACCAATGTTGTGGGCATTTCTAACTCCATGTACAATCTTTACCATTTGATTAGGACACAAGTAATTATCATGTACGAGCGTACCTCTCATCCATTGACCCTTATAGGTTTGTTGCCGATTCATCCCAAATGACCTCAAATGGGTGAATTAATTCGGAGTCTTTAAAGCTAATTCCAATGTCCAATCAACTAAAACAAATAATCTTCGAGTTGCATGCTATTTCAAGGCTTTTATGTTGGATGAATGAGAGGTATGCTTGTATAGAATAATTTGCTCTTTCCGTGTGATTGGATTGATATAATTATGTTAACTTGTTAGCAATTGCAAACCCTGAAGATTGTTATTTGTACTTGAGGAATTGGAGGATTCAAAGATAACAAGAATCGGTTTGATGTAATTCTTTCAACAATAGCATAATGAAATTATGTTACTGAATTATGTTCACTACACTCTTTTGTCTAATGAGTGTGGGTTACCCATTGGAATTATGCAATACAGAGACCATCATATTCTACCCAAATAACATAAATAGTTAGTATGCACACCGAAGAATATGATATCACTTAGTTTGTAAAAAACGACAATATCTGTAAAAGTTATAGCAACATGTAGCTCTCAATGGTAACCCACACTAATTAGGGAAAATAATGAAGCTCTCAAAATTGTTTAAAGAGAATGAAGAAATATCTTAATTTTAACTATAAATCTAGCCCTCCAAGAAAGTTGGAACGATTGGTTCAATTCTCTTTCTTTAACATAAATGGAGGGCTAGTACACACAATCCAGTTTAGTGCTTGTGTGCCAACACATAATGTCCATGTGGGAATTTGAGGTCGCAACTACTAATGAGATACCATCATGTTGAATTTCATCTAAAGTTCAATCAAGAAATGTCAAATCAGGTACACTTCTATGGTACAATAACCACATGGCAGGATTAAGATATCTATAGTGCAATTTTTATTGTGACAAAAATCATGTAGAGAATGATGGCTCTTCATTGAATATTAGTCTTCCTTGTGACTGTAAGAGTCTTCAAAAACCTAATGAATATCTTGAAGATTGAGGCTACTATGGCAACTAACGACCCAGTGGAGAGAAAGAATTGAAACTCCCTAATGCTACATCCCCAAAATAGTGATTGAAACCTTTTTCTAATTGAATCATATAGGGGACACTCCAACACAAAGTGTGTCTCACTTTCAACTACATTATAAGAGCAAAGTTGACATTATCTATTATCTCTAGAGAAGTGTTCACAAAGTGACTAAACATGGACATGTGTTCACTTGTCCACAATGAAGAGAAGGAAATAATTATCGCATGCAAGCGTATCTCTCATCCATCCAACATAGAAACTTGACCACTGAAAGTTGATTGCCGATTCTTCTCAAGTGATCTCAAACGAGTAGACTATTTCGGGGTCTTTAAAGTTAATTCCAATGTCAATTCATCTTTAAAAAAGTAACATCTGGGCAACAGTACTACTTTTAGGGATTGTATGTGGGATCCATGAGAGGTACTCTCGTATACGATTAATTCCCTCCCTCCGCTCAACGATAATGAAACCAATACAGCTTATTAGGCCCATCAAATCCTACGCTCAGTTTTCCGCTTCTCTATCGAATATGATCCTGCAAGTGTTTTGTGGTTGTTTACATCAACAATTGATTTGCCATGGGGAGCTTTGAACTGGCGAACGCAAGATCGCGAAGCATACACACTCCACAAGCATCCATCACTAGAGGCGGATTTGACACAACAACCACATGCAGGATACCCTCTCTCAGATCTGCAGCACGAGAGCAACCGCATTGCTGCTGCAACCATTTACAACCGGCTTACCACGCACAGTCAGGTACTTGCCACACCCAAACTCTAAACTCTTGATTTATGACTGCAAATCATGGCTCCCAAAATACGACATCCATACAAAACCTGCCCTCGTAGGAGGAGCCAACAGCAACACGCACACAAACCACTGTGCATTGGCACACCCTCACGGAACCATCTGCTACAAACCAGAAAGCCATAGGACCACAAGAAGATACTTGCTCGATGAGAGCAGCCACCACACCTATGCTCCGAAGGACCTCCCTCAGTTACTGGCACACATAACAACATCTTACCTCCGCCATCATCCTCTATACCCTAGCAAGACACCTGCACCACCATACGACAGGAACCTAGAAGCTAGGACTTGCGAGTGACCAATGATTGAGTCGATCTAGAGGTGGACTTGGAACATTGCATTTGTTGCATGTTACGAAGCATGGAATCTGCAAACAGCTGACTCATTTCTCATGGAATTCTTCTTTGCATTGGACAAAATGCAGGTATCTCAAGTATATCAAACGATTAAGATCACCGACATCGACATCGACAAAACCATTACCTGAACCACATCGACAAAAAAAACAACCCTCGACAGATCGAATTACAACCTTCGACAGCAACACACGCACTCCCACAACAACAAATCGCTCCCTACTACCCGACAATGTCATACACAAGTGCACACCCCCCTCACTCCCTGATTGCCTCACAGAGTCCTCACTCCCATAAATCCGCACAAAAAATGTCCTCCCAAGAGTGCATCATGGCATAGCACACACAGCCCAGAAAATTCCGAAACGCGAACTCTCAAATCCAAATCGCAATCCCCAAGGATACCAGTTCAAGGTCTCCACGCAGTACCGCCCACACAATGATTTCTCAAAAGCATGCCCACACCATCTGACCACAGAGCCTTGCACGCACACTGCTGGCGACCCCAAACCACAAAGTAAACCTCAACCCCAACCGCCAACGGGAACCCACCTCCAAAGCCACCCAAAGGCAACACACATTTAGCATACAACCGACTCACAACAACCATAAATATACATCGACAACGACACTTCAACGCCACAGTACAAACAATTTACCAAAGAAGTGCCAGCCGATCCCATGCACTCGCATTCTCGCCACGATGGAAGACCTCGGCTAACTGGAGACGCCGTCAAACTCATTTGCAACATATTCTCCAACTGGTCACCTTCCTTCCACGGGAGCCACTTCCGCACAACCCCACTACTCCGAATCAGTCCATGCACAATCCAAAGCGATACACTAATAAGGGCCACTTCACACACGAGCCAAGAGCCGTGACCATGAACTTGTGGGAGCCCAAACCAAATTGTCCACAGGCCGTTCCTAGACACCTCCAAAATCATGTAGTGTGGTCACGGAGTGTGAAGTCATATGTGACCGGGCCCTCAAACAAATGCTATTTCAATGAATTTCTATTCATGCAGGTCCTCACACATGATAAATTATAATATATCAACCACTTGTTGATTTATAATAAACATATAGTACATGAAATTGACTAATGGGGCATTCCCACCTGACATTAGTTAGAAGTAGTTTTAGTCTAAAAGCGGTTTTAGTTATCTAGGGTTCACACATACGGCTCTTTTTAGTGCCAAGCCTAGGTGGCAAATGATGTGGCATGGCTTAAAAGTGGAGGTTTTAAGCCTCAACCACCGACCCTCCCATCGGTACCTAAACATGAGGCAAGAATATAGGACCTTTAAAAGTGTCGCCTCCCACCCTTGTCATTGGTTGCTTTCTAGTCTTAGCTATGAGGGCATGAAGAGCTTCATTAACAAAAACCGATGGTAAGATAGGTGAGTAGTAAGGCATTTGGGGATGGGACAAAAACTACCCAACATTCATTGCTTGGTAGATTAAACCATGAACATGTGTGAAAGCTACTTAACTAAAACCTACTTGGAAATCTCCGGAGCAAGTTCTTGTAGGTGCATTGGGATAGTCGGATGCCTCCGCTATAACCGAGGGAGCTTTACCCGGTTTTTAGGAAATACTTTGGGTCTTAACTAAAGTCAGGTGGGAATGCCCCATAACCCCAATATTTTAACATTATTAAAAGGTACTACAAAATATGCACAATTAGAAAATTACCTAACTGAATGGGTTCATTAATTGCTAATGAGCAAGATAATAACCCCCAAACAATTATACCCTCATCGCACGTGGTTCTATGAGTCACAATAGGTGTCAACATAGACAACAAGACAACATAATACCCACATGGCTACTAAAATGCATTGCATGGTTTATTTAAGACCATATTTCTTATGTATCATAGGCGCCCCCAATGATAGCCATCCCCCCTCATCCCATCCACAACCAATGTCATCCAATTCATAAAATTCACGTATTGTCATGACAAACGACTAACCACCGGCATTAAAGAAAAACGAGACAAATTCACGTTCGATTTACATCTAGTGAGGGACCCAAAGACTTTGAAAATTATATATTTTTAAATTTGAAATGGAAGTGTGGCATGGAAAAGGCCATATGACATGGAACAACTTCAAGGTCCATAATGTATACAACCCCTTACAATCAACATTGAAATTTGGAACATTTGTATGTAAGTCAGCGCCATTATCAATTATAAGTTTATTTTCTCTCAATGATCGATCAATCTCTATCCTTCTAAACCATAAAACATAGTCTACATTGAACCTATCAATGTCATATGGCCTTGCAACTAATAATTCTATATAACTTGGGGCCAATTCACATGGGGTCCCAAGTCCTAATTCCCAAGTCACTTGAGGTCAATCCATGCAATCACGGCCGTTGAGAACATGGAACTTGGGACTTACCACTTCACACGGGGTCCCAAGTATGACATTTTTTGGAGGTGAGACTTGGGACTTGTGTTGAGAGTTGGATCGGGCAAAATCCTAAAGCCAACTCACAACCCAAGTCCCACAAATATTTTCGCATCAAAGAATCATCATCCAAATTGCATGATAATGAATCATATCTTAATGGCTTCTTGAGGCTCAAAAGTTGGGACTTTGCCTCTATGTTGGGACTTCAAACTTGGGATCCCATGTGCACTAGCCCTTAGTCTACAAAAAAATTGCAGACTCCATGCCTAATCATGCATAATGTTGAAGAGTGTTGATGTAATATGTTGCACCTCGGACTAGGTATGTTTGGTGAGTTGTTATTATCATGTAGTATTTGATCTAAAATTGAAACGACTTGGGTAGATGGGTCTAAAATGGTTCCTATTTTCGACTACCCCACTTCTCATAGTGTAAAGTAACTACAATATTGATGGATGATTGAATATTCTTACCACATGTGCTAGTGTGTAAGCAGAGGATGATGGGAGCTAGACAACTCCCAATTGAAGATTGGATGGACTAGAGTTAGACAACTCCAAATTGACAACATGTGCATTGGGGTTAGACAACTCCGCATATAGTGCATTGGAATTAGACCATTCCATATTGAGAACATGTGCACATGAGTTAGACAACACTCTATGAGGTGCACTGGAGTTAGACCACGCCAAAATTGGAAAGATAAATGCCATTTATTGGAGTTAGACAACTCTCAATGAATAGATGAATCTAGTTGGAATTAGACAGTTCCAGCTAGAAGAATGGTTGGATGAACCAAGTTGGAATTAGACAGTTCCAGCTAGAAGGAAGGATGGATGAATCCAATTGGAATTAGACAATTCCAATTGGAAGAATGAGATTGAGATAAAAGATGGAAGAAGGTTCTAGAAGAACCAAAGATAGAAGATTCATAGTAGAACTAAGAGATAGAGCTATGAATAGAATACTTTTACTATATGTGAAAATAGAAAGTAAAGTAGTGCCTTTGACATAAGAGGAAGCTCGGAGGAGGAGAGAGGATTTTTTTGTCTCTCTCCTATGGTCAGATGGTTGAGCTTAGTCCAAGACCTACTTGGTCTATGATTGTAATTTGACATTACAAAGAAAATAAACTGAGTTCTTCAACTCATCGTTTTGATTGATAAGTGTTAGTGTGAAAGTTGGTGGCAAACCTGTGAGAGGTTCCTTACACATAGGATATGAAACATGTGAGTAGCATGAGATGGTTAGCAAATCAAAATCGAAGCCATAGACTCTTTCCTCATGATTTTTGGAGATCATAAGATGTTCATTGTCAAAGTGAAGATTCCTTTGCGTATTATATGGTTGCATCGGTCCTGCCAAATAAGTTGATTATTCAACTTAGAAGGGTTAGCGTATTTTGAGCATTTAGTCCAAATTATTTTAAACACATGTATTTTTAATATTCAATTTTGGAGACACGCCTTACCACATAACACTCTAACATTGGTGTCCGACTAGTATAAGTAACCAAATTAGGAATGTCTACCTTTGATATTGCCGCAAACGTGAATGATCATGTTGTTTAATCTTTGAGTTGGTCTAAAGTAAGTCGGTTTTGAACAAACATTTTAAGCCATGTATCCACGTCTCGTAGGCTATGAAACACGCATTGTTATTGTGAGATGATTAGCAAATCCAAAACATGCACGTGGCCATTTTTCTCATAATCTTTGGAGTTCAAATGGATATCTTATTCATTGCCATAGCAAATTTTCTCTTTCTTAACAAATGATATAGTCACCACCTACCAATTGTGTTGACTATTGCATCTAAATGGTTAACAAATTCCAAGGACGTGGTCCGATTTCTTCTCTAAGCACATGTATTTTTGGCATTTGTTCTTGAACCTACATCCATTCAAATATAGGTTTTTCATTTAAGATGAGCACCAAATTAGACCCAACTCCCTTGATTCCATAAATGATCCCAAACGGTTTTCAAGAAGATTAGAAGAACCTTTAAGAATATTGTGTTTTGTCAAAGGTGAACACCTAGAACAAGAATAAACAAGTTGCAAGCACCTATCTTTCCTAAGGGCATATCCTCATGTTGTCGCTATGGTTGGTTATCCATTGTGATAGAGTGGACTATAGTGGTAGGGTTAGGGTGCATATATAAATTAAATGTTAGGATGATCTCCTTAGGCAACTCAACCTTGTCACCCTATGGGTCAGATTTAAGGCCTTGCGTTCGAGGTACTCTTTCCAGTGGGCTTGTACACAAGACTAATTCAATTTGGGTGATGTCGGGTTGAATTAGAGATTTCAAAAGATGTGGTGCATGTGAGTGGCTACACAAGTTCATGAGCATGTAATCAAAGGGTGTAGAGTTGCTAAGTGAAAATCTACATCAATCATGTTTACGAACTACTCATTGGGGTCCCTCAAACATGCAATCCAACTTGGTTCAAAGCATGTGTGCATATTGTTCACAAAGTGTTTAGGGATAGTTGTAATTTCATTGCATTGTGGGGTTGTAATTTTGGAAATTATTGGTTTAACCACTATCCATTCAATTGGGCTCTTCTGAACAATTGTTCTAATCATAGGTGATTTACTAGAAGCAAATCAGTAGACCATCAATTTTGATGATAATCAACCCGATGCACACACATATATATATATATAGGAAATTGTTATATGATTCATGAGATAATACAAAAACCACTAATATGTATAATAAATTCTATGAAACATTGATTTTTATACCTAATTTGTATTTTTTCAAACCCCCACAAATAATGTGACTTATAAGTCCAACATGTGATGCACAAATGTGACCTTCAGTGTGATTCCACGAAAATGGTAGCATGGGTGCAGTACATGTAGAGGGTCTGATACCATCCAGGTGCGTATTTGTTGCCACCCTACATACAGTATGATTTAGTATGATTCTTCAGTTTAAACTTTCCTCAAATTTGATATGTCCCTTGAGATCTAGAAGTATTTTGGCTTAAGATCATTTGATTATGAAACAACCAACATTTGTAGCTTATTGTTTTGTAATATCGTGGATTTCATCATATGTTGAACTGATATAGGTGAAACATATTTCAACACCAAAACCCACAAGGACTTTTGCAAGTAAATAGTTTTGGAAGGGTGGATGGAGATGCAAGTTAAATGCATTAGTATAATCATTTTGTTTATTTATGTGTTAATAAAATGCATATGTAACTAAATTTAAGAAATAAATGGATCAAAATCTCATAAGGAACTATAATGCATTTTGTTTAAAATAAGCTCAAAGTTTTTGTGCAACCAATGCAAACTCTTTTCAGCTGTTGAATGTAACACAACCATACTATTTTTCAATCAAAAGTCATTTACATGTTCAAAAATCACTTGTTTTTAAATAAGATATAAGTAGGCGTCTTGTAGTTGTATCCAAGATAAGTACACCATTAGTTTCATAGATAATATTTCTTGTGATACATGTCACTTAAAGGAAAAAAATTTGAAGTCAAATTTTGTATGAGATATTCATGCAATCGATGTCCCGATATATTTTCTTGATATTTTAAACATCCATAATCAACACATTCATATTAGATTCACTCACAATATATATGAGGTTTCATAAAGCATTTATTATCATTATGTACACCATATGAGATATTCACTCACATATATCCATAAACATCATGAGACGCTAAAAATGATATTTGATTATTAAGAATGGGGGGCAGTCACATTTTTTCGCACTCACATGGTTCCGATCCTCTATGTTGAGTGCACCTTCAAGACACAAACTATACACATCACCTCATGCCTCAAGGCCCCTTGGCTCTTACTCAAGGCACTTGAATGAAATCGACGGGCTAAGGGAGGCAAAATATACGTGAGGACTGACAATGGAATTGAAAGGTTGTCCTTTAATGTCGTAGACATGCCCTCCACACATGTGACATGCAAGGCACTTTGTCATATAAGTTACACCAAAATAATTTGTGATTGTTTCATCCCATGGGAGGCACCTCATGTAAACCTAAGGGGGCATGTGTGATAATGAGGTATTAGAGTGCGGGGCTGGGGGGGAGGTAATATCTTTACAATGCTAGAACTATTTGGACCCTATAATTACTAAACTTTCTAATATACTCAAATTTTCAAATCCATGTACGTATTTATAACTAATAACCCATACTTATTGTCTAAGGGTTATGTCATGCTATGTTATATACGATTGCTAGATTTTCTTGAGACATGCTCTAGACATGAATTGAAACTTTATTCATTATGATTGTATATTCTAGATCATAGCACAAAGTAATTATAACATAATTCAATGCATAGAACTAGAATGTATACTAGAAATCGATTGCATGAATAGGAATGTATGAGATTATTGCACTTGACAACACAACATAACATTCAAGAAAGCATGTATGTGTGTGTGTGTGTGTGTGTGTGTGATATAAATTAGGGTCTGAAATCACAAATGATGTAGTCATATGCACAATGTATATGTTGTGAACACAACAATGGATGTCAATCTTCAAATGCATCACATTCGTTTCCATCTTGCCAAACTCATTTGCGTCCACAATGGTGAAAGGGTTGTTTCACATAAACATCCTTTGCTACCTTTGAAATTTGATCCTATCATAAGTTCAAATGATTTGAGCATCCAATGCTATGTCACTTTTGATTTTTTCAAATACCCACCTTTTGGAGGAACCCCATGTTTTTCTTAATACCTTGTATCACATGTATCAAAGGCTACGGTAGAACTAATTTTGGATATAATATACCTCAAAGTCTTTTAATTGGACCCTATGTTTCTTTCTCACGTGGTATTCTAAAACGACAAAGTGCCTTCCCCTTAGACTCTCATGACCATTTCAACTTTGCATGATTAAGATGTCTACATCGGTCTCAAGAATGTAGGACCACCAAAATCTAGGGGCTTATCTCTCAAAAAATTAAATTTATACGTAGTCTATTAACCCAATCTTCCAAATGGGATGATTCAACTCTTGACGGACATGATTTGAAGTATTCTTTTAAAGACGTATAAATTTAAACATCGATTTCAAAAAGTTTAGATTAACGTTTAATTTGTCTTTGCCTACTACAAGGATTCTAGTAGGTCTTCACAAATGTGGATCTGAAACATATCAAATTCTATAGGAGATTCACATTTTGATACAATTGAATCAAATAGCACCCTACATTATCTAGCCTCACAATCTTCATTTTATAGTCTACAATTGAATGATGTGTTACCATGTCCAGAAAGCTTGAGGTTTTAGGGTTTAAACACCACACTGTTCAATGAGAAGATATTTAGTTCACCAATATTGAAAATTAACTTGGAGGAACATTCATGCATGAAAACTTACATTTTTTCAAGTGATCACATAATAGTCCAAGCTTTTGGAAAAACACAAGAGGAGTTTGGTACTTGCACTTTCAATACAAATTTCCATTCTTGCTTGGTAGTATTGGAGCATTCATGTAAATCAATAACAATGAGATGAAATCATCCTCAGTTGTTGGTTGAGAATGTGTAAGAAAACGTGGACCCAAAAATAGATTCAACTTCTACAACCGAGTACATAAAATGATCACAAACTTCAATATTGGGAATATGATAAAACCATTATTATTGCAATCAAATCGTAATATGATGTAAGGCTTTGATCCAATTGTACCATGAAACTTCAAATCTACGAACCTATGTTATATGTGCTCATTATATCCATTCCGTCTTTGAATATAGGTGAACAAGTAATACAACACAAAACCCTAATTCTCAATCTATAATTTGGCAAAATTTTATGTTACCTCCAACTTTGAAATTTCTTATGTCCTCGCATTTTTGCTACAATCCCCCCAAACCCCCGTCTATGCAAAAGTACCTCCATCACAAAGCATTTGCATAGTTTGAATGGAAGTTTAAGAAGTGAAGGAAAGAAGGGAAAAAGTCGAGGCTTCAATCCCTAGGTGACTAGGGGTCCATGTCAAATCAAAGAGGTATTATAGAATATGTGTTGGAGGCCTTTTTGTGGATGATGGCAAATTCAATATACTTCAATCACTTTAAGTATAATTTTGTTTAAGAGGTCCATATATACTAGGCTCTCCATACACACACATAAAAAAAAGAGGTGTATTTGAAGTATACATATTTTATATTTTAAGCTAATTGCCTCAAAAGTGACACTTTTTAAAATTCTTTTGTTTTTTTCAAGTGCGATTTTGAAATCAATTAAATACCTTCAAGTTATTGAAGATTTATGTTCAAGTACGAAACATGAGCATCCTTGAAGACAAATCCATATGTTGTAGTATCAACAATGTCAAGTATGAGTATATTTTATATATTTTCCTTGATATAAGAAAATGTATAAAATATTTTTCAGACCCATAAATACATAACCTACGATTTTGAACTTGACGAGGTCCATATAAATTGTGTATTTGGCCATATCTTAAGACCATGCGTCCGTTAAGGTTAGGGTTCATAAAATGTGTAGATTTAATTGGGTTGTTTAAGGTGACGTAGGATTTGAATAGTTCCAATTGCAACGAAAGGAGAAACTCGAAACCCAGTTTTGCATGCGAACACAAACTATCGAGATTCTTTGATATGAGTTGTGTTAATCTACTATATAGCAATATCTCCCAAGTTCTCTTCCCAAAACACAAATGGAGAAATAAAGCAATGAAAGTAAGCTTTGAGATATTTGAGTTTATGTGTTTTGGGTTGGGGGGGGGGGGTGTTAGAGATTATTCTCTTACCCTATGTGTTAAAAAATGAAAGTAACCCAGGCATACTAGAGCTCAAGGACTCGTATGCTTTATGTATATGCGACTCCCAACTCTAGTCATGAGTCCCTTCATCTTAACAACAACTTTAAATAGGACCTCTTAAAGTTTGGTGGGGTTCAACAAACAACTATTATAATTTATCAAAGTTTTTTAATACACAACCTAAGTTTAATACACAACCTAAGTGCTCCCCGTGAACGGGGAGGCCCAAAATCAAAGGAGAATTATGCTTGCCCGATACTTGGTCCCACAGTTAATAACCAAGGAATTGAGTAATGTTATGCCATGCGGTTGCCAAAGGGAAGGAGGTCAGGGAGAAGGAGTACCCTTGGCGACTACAATAGGAGGTGAGGGGGGCAAATAATTTAAACTTCACTTGCACACCACTTGCACCATCTTCTGTAAAATATAGACTTTTTTTCGAAATTGTTTTTGTGAGCATAAATTTCTTGGCTTTGTAGATCAACATGTTTTAAAACTGTTTATGATTTTTTTTTTCACAAGATTCAAAGTTAGTATAGTATTTAGAATCACTTCCACCTAACCTTGTGCGAGCATCAAGAGCTATCCAATTTACCATGCTCACGTACATAACATTACTCAAAACCCTCTCATGTTCTCTTTCTATTTTCAATCAACAATATTGTAGGGAGACTCGAATTCACATCCATCTCCCAACATCCCATAATAACTATTCTTGAATGAATAACGCGCCAAGGTCCACGGGCCCCACACAACACGGCACGTCCCTTGAGTAATCTTATGTGGTTGGAAGTTATACTTACAACAATAAACCATGTTGTAACTTTATTATTATACTCCAAGTGAACTCCATCGTTACTAAACTAACTTTGAATCAACTCCACACAACATCAAGTCCGCTAAGTTGAAGATAAATTCACTAAAATGTGATTACTTTTTTTTGTGTACCCAAAATTGTATAGATGGACATCATTATATGGTGGCCCGGTACTTGAGTGGCTATGATATCTTCTTGGCAACTCGATCGCAAGGAGTGTTCATGGCATGGGTGTTATTATTAGGAAGCATATGCGGGTTGTTAAGTTAATGAACATAGCTAGGGCACACTTGGGGCGGTGAAGTTGTGGGGAGAGGGAGACTTGGTCACCGAGACTTAGGAGTAGCATCCATCATTGTCCTTGCTCCGATCGAGTTAATTGCTTGGGACTTGCATTTAGGGGCTCGCATGTGAACCGCCTTTAATATTCACAAACATATTCGTAGATGAGATTTGGGTTATTGAGTGGGATCTCGGGTGGGTTCAAGCCACGCTCGAACCTTTGAAAGATATGCCCGCAAGTACTTCATGAGTGCCCACTCTCCATATCTCCGTTTCATGCACATTTCTTGATTAACTTATCATTGTCATTGTTTCAAGGTGAGTTGGTTGCCATCCGGGTCCGGGTACACAAAAGTTGGGGTCCAAAACACTCCTAGTCATGGACCTTGTTTTTGGATTAGAGTTTGTTTGTTTTTTTCTAAAATTTATTTATTTATTTATTTATTTTTGAAGTCAACAGGAGTGTTGGTGGGGAGTTGGTTGTTTTGCATAAGGATGTAAGGATGTTTTCATGTGAACTTGGTAAGTTTTGGTGCACGTGTTGGAGTCGGTGTGGAAGTTTGAACGCAAAACATTCTACATCAATTCATCAAGGGCCAAACTTGTTCTGGCATGTCAAAGAGGTGCTAGAAAATGGGTTTGGTCCTTAATGAACTAATATAAAGTATTATTTGTTCAAACCTCCACACCGGTGTGTGTTTATTGGAGAAGCCAACATAGTGTGTGTGGTGAGCATTTGGGGTAATTTTGTGGCAACATGATCTTCTAAGGAAAAGAAATCAACTTTACAAGCAACAATTAGAAAATGGGGGTAAAAAAATAACTTTTTGGGAAAACCTTTTTGGGAAGAATTGGCAATTGTGTACCAAATGGCAGAGGTTAGAATGGCGACACAATGTGCAATAAGACATGGGACTCAAGCAAATTTGAATTCCATGTGCTTGATAATCTAGCAATAAAAACACGTAGCCAAAAACTTGCTATGTGGGGGATTGAACCCACTCTTGAAAAAACATGCATGACTGCAACATAAGGCTAACATGCATAATAAATAACCTCACATGGGAAGCTTACCTTATGCCTCGCTCCAGTTCAAAATTTTACAATTGTAGAATGCAAAGCATTAGATTGCTCATAGTCAATAAAAATGTAATGAGAGAGGCATGAGAAACAATAAGGTTAGAATAAGGCCACAACGCTAATCTAGAAAGGGATAAGAGTTATTCCATATTGTTTATACAAATCAATGATATGAACAAAAAACAATAAATGGCAAAACAAGGAAAGTATGAGACCATCTAACTCCAAGCATTGTTCAAATGCCTTTGTGTATGTGTATATGCTTGTGCAATCTTATCTCTAGTCTTATTGATATGTAATAGGTTATGGGCTCACCATGCAAGTGAGGTGCCTAAAGATTTTATTGTTTTAAGGTTGCGGAGTGGATATCGAGGGGTTGGCATTTTGGAGCTTTGGAGTGTTGGAGGTGCCCGAGGGGGCATTTGGTTGTTATAAATTTTGTTTTTGTTTTTGTTTTTGCTCGGATGTATGTTTGATGCAAGAGCATGCGATTTGAGTTTCTTGAGTGTTGATAGGCATATTTGAGAGGCTTGGATGTGTTTATACTTCAAAGTATTTGACTTGAATATTTTGAGCATTCACGGGTTTATTTGAGAGCTTTGTAGGTATTTAGACTCCAATAGCACACGATTTGAGAGGGTTGAGTACTGAGAAGTTTCTTTGAAAGTGTAAGGCACATTTGATGTGAAGAAGATCTTATTTAAGTGATTTGAGTGTCTTAAGAACTCTCTTGAGGTGTAAAAACTCTAACTTGAGGTATTTGAGAGTGTAAGGCATTTGAGGTGAAGGATATCTTATTTGAGTGATTTGAGTGCTTTAAGAACTCTCTTAAGGAGTAGAATATCTAATTTGAGGTGTAAAAAATCTAACATTTTAGAGACCAAGAGGCCTATTTGAGAGCGTATGGGCATGTTTCCACTACATTGAGGTGCAAACACATATTTTAAATGCAAGAAATTATCTTTGAGTTTAGGTTGGGTTGATTGTAGGCCCAAAAAGACTAGTTTGAGTGTTTTGATAGTATATTCGAGTGTACGACGACATCATTTGAGAGCGAGGTCGCTAGAATCATTGACAACTTTAATGGAGGGAACTTCAACCTTTGGAAGTTCAAAATCAAAATGTTGTTGGTATCCATGGATCTTTGGGACATCGTGGACCGATATGAGGAAACTCTATCTTCCAATGTGGATCCCAAAGCCTTGAAGGAGTACCAAATTGTCTTGGTGTGATGATAGTGAGGAGTGTGATGAGCAAGTCTCTACTGATGAAAAGTATGCTTGTATGTGATAATTGATGTGTCATGCGTCATGTGCACACACACACACACACATATATATTTCCCACATTGTCAGTAATAACCAATGGATTGTAACACTATTAAGTTAGTACAATTGACTTTGAGACCCCATTGTGTAGAAAGTTAATCTTGCAAGCTCAATGTGAAAGTATTACAAGTGACTCCCTCTACAACACCTCGAGAAAATACGGTCTTAGGATTTGGAGTTTTAAAACATCCACCCATTAATCTAATTAAGAAAGACCTGAGTGCTTGGTCCCACCTTGCTGTCTTTGTGTTAAATTATGTCGAGAAATATTATGTATCGTGAAATAGATAAAACATGAATGGGGACAAAAACTTTCAAAGCAACTAAGACGACGCTTTTGAAAGTTTGACAAAGAGTTCATTTTATTATTGCCCTCTTTTGGCTATAATCAAACGTTAGGCCCTTGATATGAAAATTTATCTTGCTTTAAATTGTGATTATTATTAGTACCTCTTGCCCACCTGCCATGTGCCACTACATTCCATTAGTTATTGAAATGGCTAGTGGGCAACCATAGCAACAAGGAACCGAGATGCCACCATGTGCCAATTGGTAACCCAAATGCAATTAGTTTTGGCATGATGGCAAAGCCCACTAAGACAAACTACTCACTTTTTTCTTTTTTCTATTGTTTTGATGATTATAAAACACTAGTTCAATGTAATACGAACTCTTTGGATATTGCCCAAAAAGTACCAAAAGCCACATCATGGCCTCCTAATCCTTTAGAGGTTTATATATAGTGCTTACTTTTGGACTAAGTAAGGGACCCAAATTTGGAGTTTGGTTTTCCAAATTGGGCGGAGTATTTTCACGAGTCGGAACGGGCAAGATTTGATGGGGAAGTGGTGCCACATGAGCATCACTTCATCTTCTCATACTCCTCGGGTCCTTGCTCTTAACCAATAAGATTGCTCAATTTTGAAATTTCCTTTTTATCTTGGACCCTAATGCAAATCCACCCTAAGAGCGAGCTGGTTCCAAAATCCTACTCATGTTAGCAAGTCCCAACAAGGAAACAAAGTCCCAACTTTTGAGCCTCAAAAAACCACTAAAATGTGATTGATATTTATGAAAGTAAAATGTTGGTTATTTAATGCAGAAAAGTTTGGAGACTTATGTTGCGAGTTAGATCTAACTTAGGTTTTTGCATGACCCAACTTTGAACACAAGTCCCGAACTTGACATATAAAACGTGGTGCCATGTAGGCATGCATGTCACAATTTGGGAGGCGTATAGAGTGGTGTGTCCCAACTTGCATGCAGTGAACGGCTGAGATTGCAGGGATTGAGGTGAAGGGAAGGGGGAGTTAGGAGTTGGGAGGTGTGAAGCGGGCGTAAGTAGAGTGGGAGGAAGGAAGGGCAGAGAACAAAGAGAAAAGATTCTTGTGTCCCTGTTGCTCTTGTTTCCCCCTGCCTCGCTCCCTTGCCTGCCTTCCTCCCCCTCCCACACCCCCGCCCAGCTCTCACTCTCGCTTATCAAATGCGAGTTTCGGCCTACTAACTCACGCCAAATTAGCCCAAGCTTCTCTCTCCCTCCCTCCCTCCCTCCCTCCCATTCTCCCATTCATTGAACTCCTCTTCCTCAATCCTCCTCCTGCTCCTGCTAATCTCCCACTAATCACGCCCTTCTTTTTATTTTTTTATTCTTTTGTGCTTTCTTTCGTCTTCCTGTCTCCCGCCGTGTCCCTTCCGATCAGCCTCCTCGTTCATCACTAATTCTCAGTTGCTTAAGTTCACCCACCCATCCGCCTCGTTGATTAGGAGGCACCTACTCACTGTGTTCTTCTTCTTGCCTTCGTCCTTCTTTCCTTCACCACAATTTTGCCCTTGTGCAGTTTTGGACACAGGTAGGTTGGTAGCTAAGGGACTCATCAAGACTGAGCGCTAACTTAGTCACATCTCTGTCTCTCTCTCTTTGCACTTTCTTCTCCCACAAGCTCCCCTGTTCTGTCTGCGAGTGGGTGATTGGGTGGCAAGTTGTCTTTGGGTGGAAAAGATACTCCTCCTCTCGGTTTCTGTTTTTTGTTGGTTTCGGGTCTCTCCGGGACTCTGAAGTGGGGCTCCACTTTTTCATTCGTTTAGGCCAATTTCCCTTCGAGTTTTGTGCGTTTCGCAGGTTGTGAAAATGAGCAGGCAGTCTGGGCGGCAAGGGCAGCGACTGAAGCTGTTGTTGCTACATTATTCCACCCGCCACAAGATTTTCCTTCACATGTCCTCCTCCGCGGTGGCGGTCTCGATTATTGCACTGGAGATTCACAGGGGATGAGAGATCGCCGTGTCGGTGATTATTTAATTGGGAGCGAAGTCACAAAGTTCATCTCTTCTATTCTTCTCTTCTTCTTTTCGTTCTTTCTTTCTTTGAGGGAGAAAGGGAGGGACTTCTGGGGGCCACCTGCAAATCTTTCTCCCCTCGCGCGCTTTCCATCTTTGCATTGTGAAGAAGATTTCATTAGCGATGGTGGAGGCAGTAGTCTTCATGCCGAGTGTGACTTGCACTCGTCTGAGCTTGGGGGATGGAGGGAGACGACTCTATGTGAGAACTGAATGGCTGGACGCTGGATTTGCTGTCACCGCTTTGGATTTCCCACAAGTATGGTCCTGCAATGGTGAGTATGTGTGGAGATTTCTTTTCTCCTTGGTTTCTGTGCGAGGGAATTTGAGGGATGGATGGATGGATGGCGTCAGGAGCGAGGTGCTGGGAGGATTTGGTGGAATTTCTTTTTCACAATTTTCTTCTGAGGGTGTGCTTCTTGCATGTTGCGTAGGGTAGCAGCAGCTAGGACAGCGAATTTGTCAACAATAGTGGAGTTATCCTTAACTCAATGGGGACTTGTGGCAGGGAGTTGGTTGGTCTCTACGATGTTCCATTGGTTGTTTTGCAATACAAAATCAATGATGTCTTTCCACTTGTGATGGTTTTGCTCGGAGGTGGTGTGTGAATTCGAATAAAGAGCAACCTATTTCGTGAGCTTCATTGAGGGCCGAATCAACTCATTTCATTGCTCTTGGCATGTCAAAATGAGTTTGACCTTCAATGAGTGAACCGATATCGATATAGAATGTTCAATTCTTCGTTCAACTTTCCACACTACCTCCATCAAGCATGCACCAAAAACTTACTGAACATGGAAGGTGTTGTATGCAAAATAACCAACTCCCCATCAAATGTCATGTCGAGTTAGAGAGGATAACTGTAATGTGCTTATTGGCTATGGCCTTTGAAGGCAGAATGTGCCAGGGTGTTGTTAGGGTTTTGTGAGCTGCAGTAACCTGTTCAAGGTTACACGCCTTTTGATGTAACCTTGAATTTGGGGAGGGGTGTGCATTGTGAGCAGGGCCAATCAATCTTATGAGAGAACAATCATGGTGATTGGAGTGGATAGTTATTGATGATGATAATGATGATTATGATGCTTTGGGGGGGTTAATTGTGAGCAGTGACCAAGGCGGATGTGGAAGAGAGGGCGTCCAGATGGGACATTTCGGTAGATGAGTATCTTCACAAGTCGCGCCTCTATCTCAGTAGCCAACACCCTGAATCCGCCTACACATTCTCCGAGCTTCGAGATGAGAAAATGCGGGTATGGTACATGCAAATCAGATGCCCAAGTTGGTGGGATTACTCGTAGCCATTATTTTTCACCTATTTCAAATGCCCACAAAATTGGCTCACATACTTTCAAATGCACCCTGTTTTGTTCACAAGGAGGGCCCTCAGTTTTTTCTTTGAACACTCGTAGAGGTTAGGTTGCATGTTGTGTGTGTGTGTGTCTGTGGTGGAGGTCGGAGGCAGTGTGTTGATGATGTAGTTTTGGAAAGATATTGTGTTAAAGAGGTGTACATTGCTGGCTTGGACTGAGCACCAAGTGTCCTGTGATACAGTTTTCGTGGACAACAAAGGACATCAAGAACGATCTCGTTCTGGTTGTGAATCTGATGATGAGAAAAGAGAGTGACATCATGCCCTTCATACCTGGCTACCTGGATGGTTTGGGGGATGCAATCGAAGAACTCAAGGTATGTTCCATCCTCCTCCATTCCACAAAGGTGCGGTTTTAAAAATCACTGTTAGGAGGGAAATTCCAGTTGCACGAAAGAATTCTGTTGCCTCTTGTTGGCAGCCTTGAGTTGGTTTTTCCAAAATGAGCAAAGTGCTTTCCTTCTCTTGTGAGAACGAAATTCTAGTCAAGCCTTGTTGCAGGAAGGGTGAGAGCTATGGGTTAATGGCAGGATTTGCAGGAAGTGAATAAAAAGGCGGAGAAGAGCATGAAAGCCCGTCAAGTGGCGATGAAGTTTCGAGCCACAGAGAGAAGTGCACAGAAACACAAAAAGAAGAATCTTTGCAAGCAAGTTTTGACAAGGCAGGTGTTCAACAATGAAGGATTTGACAACCTGGAGATTGCTGATCCCCTGCCGAACAAGGGACTGAACTACAATACTTGCACATTGACTTATGAACCTCCTCCTTCGAGTGTTGACTCTCAAACTCGTGGTCTTAGTGCTGCTGCTGCAGGGTGCAGTGACAGGTATGGAGTCACTGGCTATCAAACTTCCCAAGTGGATCCTCGAGTCTATGTTGCCACTGAAACTCCAAGATCACCAATGATGGCACCAAGGTACAGAGATGGTTCAGTAAGAGGTTCACAGCCTGCTTACAGTGCAGAAAAGGTGGCTTTGGCAGATAGCTTGGCATCCTCTCACCCTGACCATCATCAGATGGACCCCGGTTTCAGTCCCATGAGTCTTGTAGCCAAGAATGCTAGAGGATCTCACAGGCAGTTCAAATCGATGCCACCAGAGTATGAGAGCCAAAGGCTAATGGGAGAACAACGGGGTAAGGGTGTGCACATCCCACTTAAAGAAGATTACTGCTTAGGGTTTAACAAGAAACCGAGTTCTTCGCCTTTGAAAACACCTGTGAAAGTGGACATGGACATAGCAGAGGGACTTGGTGTGCAAGCCAAGCGGTTTGAGGATTCAGCTATGGCGAGATCCTTTGAGCTTAGACAGCCATGGGCACAGTTCCATATGCCCGGGAGGCTTTCAAATGTGGATGTGTCCATGGTCAGGTGTGAGAGGATGCCTCCGATGCTGGAGAGCAAGGGTTCTTTGCAAAAGATGCCGACACGTGACAAGGGGGTAATTGCTCTTGAAACGAAGAAGACAGGTCTGCACATCCCGAATGTGAGTGGAGGGAAGGGAGGAAAACCTAACAAACCGTTGGGAAGTGGTGGGGAGCATTCGGTTCCTGCAAAGGGCAAGGGGCATGGGTTAAGCCATGCTCGAGATGTGGTGATTCTGCTTAGTGACAGTGAAGGAGAAGGTGGTCTTGAGAAGCTTGCGGATGGTGATGGTTTGCAATGCACCACCGAAGATCTGCTAGAGCGAGAGAAGCAGGCTGCGTTTGAGGTATTGTTTGATGAGAGGGAGGGAGATGAGATTGCGTATGCATGTGGTAGTGCTCAAGAGAAAACAATAACTCAGATCATTCAAGATGCGAACAATGGAGAATTGTATTCCAGCTCCATAACCATCATGGGCAACAGGTCAAAACGAGGGCCGCAGGGTGCTTGCTTTGCTGAAAGCTTCAAGAAGTCCAAGACTGGGAGTGTGGGGAATGTGAAGGTGAAAGACGAGAAGAGCAGTTGGAGGGGTGAGAGAGAAGGTGGAAGCTGGCCGGGCAATCTGGGGAAGCGGAAGGAGAGGTCCGACTCAGTCTTGGGGACAGATGTGTGGGGCAATGGTTTTGTGGATTCTAAGCACACAAAAAGTGAGGGTGTTTGGCTTGAGGAGCAACAACCATGCATTTTGCGAAGGAATAAGAGGGAACTGGATGCACAAGCTTATGTGGGAGGTGACAATAAGGCAACATTTGAAGAGTTGCAGCGTGAGGAAGACTTTCCAGAGAAACCTACACCCAATACTATGGGTGGTTGCAAGGTCCCAGTTAATGTCAATGAATCCAGGTACTAAGCAAAGTGAAATTGCACCCTGTGCCTGCTTCGTGCTACAGAAACAGAGGATTCAAGAGATTTGTTGCTGTCATCTCTAGAGCAGGTCATGTAGTTCCTTAGTGTTTCCCACATTCTTGTGTTCTGCTTTTTCATCTACTCCCTTATGCTGCAGTTTCATTAGAATCTATGTTAAAAGCTCCCATTTATGCCTATGTAATCAGTTTCCTTGTGCTCTTGTGCAAACTTTTGCACCTTTAATAGCACATAAACACTGTTGAGCTGTTGAACGCCTGAGCTGCAAAACTGAACGTGCACACCATGTCTGCTTTGGGCTAAAAAACTCAGGATGTAAGAGAGTTGTTGTTGCCATCTGTAGAGCAGTTCATATAGTTCCTTAATGTTTTTCCGCATTTTCGTGTTCAGGTATTTCATCCGCTCCCTTATGCTGCAGTTTTGAGATGCGTTGTTAGAAGCTCCCATTTATGCATGTAATTTCAAGTTTCGTCTTGTTCTTTTGCAAACATCTGCTGCACCTCTGATACCACAGAAACACTAGTGAATCATTCAGAGGACACCATGATAGATTCAGATTTTGTTGAGAGATGGAAATTGGAACCATGTGACAGACCTACAACATATACTTCAAGCACATTATCAATTAGAATGTGCATGACCTGTGCATCTACTGACTTCATACTCTTGGAAACGGGGTTCATGGTTGTTAGGGCTCAGTGGAACACCTGGATCAAAGAAGCCAAGACCGAAGTGACAGTGTGGGAGGCTCCAAGTCGAGATAGAGATGTAAGAAATGGAGGCACAGCACATGAGGAGTCTCCAATTCGAAACAGAGACATAAGAAATGCAGACTCAGTACACGAGGGGTCTCCCATTCGGAACAGACTTAACTTCAAAAATAATGGAGGCTTACTGCACGAGGAGGCTCCGATTCGTAATAGAGACTTGAGAAATGGAGGCTCAGTACATGACGATGCTCCACATCGAAGTAGAGGCATAAGAAATGGAGGCTTAATGCATGAGGAGGCTCCACATCGAAATAATCGAGACTCGAGAAACAACGGAGGTTTCATGCATGAGGAGGCTCCAATTCGAAACAGAGATAGAGACGTACGAAATGGAGGCACATTATATGAGGAGGCTCCACATCGAACAAGAGACTTCAGAAACGGAGGCTCTGTGCATCTGGAGGCTCTGATTCGAAATAGAGAGTCAAGAATTGGAGTCTCGGTACATGAAGAGGCTTCAATCCGAAATAGAGACTCGAGAATTGGAGTCTTGGTACATGAAGAAGAGGCTCCTATCCGAAGTCCAGATGCAAGAAATGGAGGCTCGGTAGTGCACGAGGAGGCGCAACGAATATGGAGCCCTCTCCATACGAGTCCGGTGCGGGATTTGAAACTCCTTGACACACCACCTTCTGTGAAGAAAGTGGAAAGGCGCAATGATGTGTCAGATACAGCTAAGGTTCAGCCGAAGCGGCTCCAGCCGATGTTTGAGCCTGTGAATAATAATGGAAACATCAGCAATAGGGAGACACTGGAAGTTTCGGAGAGGAAACTCGAGGAGGGACTAGTTGAACAGAGCAATCCCAAGGAGATGATGATGGAGGGAACTACGAGAGAGGTGGCAGTTGAAGTTGATGTTCAGTTTGAGAATAAGATCTCAGAGAGGGAATTTGTTCAGATCGACGTAGAGAGTGATGGTGGGAGAGACATGGACATGGAGGGCGAGAGTGGTGATGAGCTTGTATTCAAAGCTGGGGAGTGTGGTGACTGCAAAGGAATTCCTCGCATGGGTGACACTGTTGCAAATGTGCTTGTCAATCGAGACAAGAAGTTGAGACTTAGAAAACTCTGTGAAAAGAAATCACTCGGAAAGGATTCTTTCCCTCAGAAAACGCCAGGCCGAAGAGGACGGCCGCCTGGAAGATCGCACTCACTCACTAATTCAAGACAGCCTTTCTCACAAGGTAATCAATCATTCTTTCCTTTGTCGATTTTTTGCAGGAAATTGTGTTGTAATAAGAGGTTGCCTGTTTTGTTGAATTTTTTCAAATTGGTTTGGGTTGAAGAGTGCCGCTCCTTGCTATCTTTTGATGTGGTTAACTGCTCTTTGGATATCCATGGTTATTCTTGATCACCATTCAGAGATCTGTGGTCATCTGTGATTACCTTGGGACATACGTGGTCATCTGTGATTACCTTGAGACATATGTGGTCATCTATGATTACTCTTTGGATATCCCAAGGATAAATTGAAAGGTAATTTAATTAACTCAATTTAAGATGACTGACACATTTATGATGGATTATTTTAACCCAAACCTGATCCCTATCCCTAACTATAACTCTAACCTTAACCACCCACCAAATAATAACCATACCTATATTGCAAGATTCACTTTCTTGAATTTTATTTTTTATCCTTCGCTCACCAGCTGCCTTGAGGTAGAGGTTAACCTTACGCTTCGAGGGGAGCTCAATATAATTAACTGCCTCAACACTGGTTACAACTACACTGTTTATGGTATTTAGTGTCACATGCGTAATAGTGTTACTTCCCCCTATCTTGAGACGTATGGCAAGTTACACTAATGATCAACAACTTTGTCTTAAGTGTCACCTCATGACACTTGGTGTGCGCTTACTAATATCTTGGCATGGGTATGTTCAATATTGTTATGAAGTGTATGCCCATGTTACACAATGGTCTACAAGTTGACTAAAGTGTACACATATGACACTTGGCATTAGTGTACTCAAGAATATCTTTTTCTTGCATTCCAAAATGTAAACACATGACACTTTCCATTAGCATACACAATAATATATTCCCCTTGCATGCTAAATTGCAAAAATATCACCTCAAGTACCCCAATGTGCTCCTGTAAATGTCATAATGTCTTCAATTTTTCACTTTAAAAAATTACTTATGTTTATGAATAGTTCATATTGGTGATTAGTGGACGTGATGCTTTGAGACCTCTAGGTATCTAGTTTTAGGCCGCAAATCGTGTATGTGACACTATATATTATAGACGGTGTAGCATCTCGTTGATTCTAGTTCATTTTGCACCTTGAGTTTGCACCTTGTTGCACCAGAACAGTATTTTAGACCTATGGGTAATGAAGGACTTAAGACTTCATGCTTATCTACCCATTTTGGGTTGCAGGTAGACCAGGTAGGCCACCTTTAAGGCCTATGGACTATAGGCTGCATTCACCTGTTTCCGACTTCGAGTCCATGCTCGTTTTACCGGACCAAAACTTGCAGACGCCTGTTCCAGATTCTGATTTCTACTGCTTTGACAACGACCGCACTGAGGCCCATATAAAACCAAATGAGGTGTGTATTTATTTGTACTTCATTAAATTTTCTAAGGATAGGTAGAATATGCAGAATCTGGTTCATAGCATTCATATGCAATTGCTTTCTTTGGACTTCACACGACGCTTGCCATTGGTATGCTCATATACTACCTGTAATTGAGGTGGTGTTGATCATTTTAGAAGATGTTGTAGCTGGTCTAGGTGTTGGAATGTTTCTCTTGAAGTACTTCTAGACTGTGAGCATCAACTGAGGTACCTTATTAAGGGCCACTTCAGTCTATGGTCAAGGGTCCTTGCCATGAAATTGTGAGGGCCCTTGAAACTCATCCAAAGTCCGTACCATAGAAAATAAAATAAAAAATTTGTGTGGTCACAAGCCTTCAAGTGCAGTGTAAAAAATACCCAACTGGGCTCTCAACCAAATGCTTTTGCATTACCATCCTATTCATGTGGGCCCTTTACTTATAATAAGTTATAATAAATCAAGGGTTGTGAGATTTTGAAGTGTCATGGTCTCCCGGTTGTGTGTCAGACCTACCTCTTTGAGGGAGGCTTGAAACTGGCAGACCGTGAAATAATTATCCATTACATGCCACATAGGTTCTTCATACATTCAAACCTCCGTGGTCCCTCAGTCCCTCAAGGTATCTAGTGTAAAATTAAGTGGGATGTGGTCTTCATATTTTCCACCTATGAGAGATTTTAGATTACAATGATTACGGGCCCTCAAGCTCTAGTGCAAAGTGCCCCTAAGTGTAGTAGTTTTGATACATATTTTGCATCAGAGATGGAGGAATGCCGATTTGAGACACTTCGAGGAATGTCACACATACTAAAAACTGGTTTGTTGTGTGCTCAGGTGTGGGCACTGTATGATCCGATTGATGAGATGCCGCGGACATGGGTGCGAGTTAAGAAAGTACATGCGCTTGGGAGTCCATTTGAAGTGAAGGCCACCTGGTTGGAGCCGGATAGCCCATGTGAACAAGCGCTAGAAAGGCAGAAGGTTTGGCTGTTTTCTAGCCTTTTTGAAAAATGAAGTTCCTTTGCAAAAACTCTCATTACATTCACAGTTTTGATTCTCCTACATAGTCCCCCATGTCAAGGAGACATTATAGAATATTTCGCACATTAATCTTTCTACTTGACAATGCAGAGTGCAATCTCTCTTTGTGCCTTTCTTTGGGAGGTGTTCCATGAACCCCTCTAATTTTAAAGTTAGTGAGGAATTTTATTGTGTCAAGATTGCTGCACTCGTGTATATTGATGATTCCATTGCAAAAAGACTCGATACATTCAGGGTCTTGATCCTCCTGCATAGCCCACCGAGTGAAGGAGACATCATAATATTTTTCCACCCAAAGTCGTTCTGCTTGACTATGTAGAGTTCAGTCTCTCCTTGTGACTTTCTCAGGGAGGTGTTTCACTAGCACCTGAACTCTTAACCCTTAAAGGTCCCTGCAACCCAATTTGGGTCTCGGTTACAAATGGAATGTCACAACATGGTCCTTTAGGGGTTAAAGTTAATGAGGATGTCTATGGTGTCAAGATTGCTGCACTCGTGTATTCGTAAGTTCCTTAGCAAATAGTCTCATTACATTCTGAGTCTTGATTCTCCTGGATAGTGCACTTAGTCAAGGAGAGATTAGATAATATTCTCCACCTTAAGTCTTTCTGCTTGATATTGCAGGGTGTAGTCTCTCTTTGTGACTCTCTCTGGGAGGTGTTTCATGTTCCACTTAATGAGTTAGTGAGGAAATCTATGGTGTCAAGATTGCTGCATTTATATATAGTAAAGTTCCTTTGCAAAAGATCTCATTACATTCAGAGTCTGTATATTGAAGTCCCTTTTTTGCTTTGTTGAAGCAGGCATCTGGCTTCTCCATCTCTCTTGGGGACTTTCGAGAGGCTCCCGGAGGTCCAAGCATCATCAAGACATCAAACTGCTTCTCCCACAAGATGCAATACGTGCAAGTCAATGAGACCATAGTGCAAATCTACCCACGAGTGGGGGAGGTGTGGGCACTTCATCGCAAAGTGCGGAAACGTGATAATTCTGAAAAGTCGAAATCAGGTGACAACCCTGGCTTTCGGCTCGTGGTGATCTCATCTGAATGTGGGCGTGGGCAACCCAGTGAGATTCGTGTGCTTAAAAAGCGAACAGGATATCGGACATTATGGGAGCCAGGGTACCAGCCGGGGCCACTCCCGCTCGAATATATCCATCTTTTCTCACACAAAGTGCCCGCGTACAAGTTAAGGGATAAGGATTTTCCTGATCTGATGGGCCTGGATTGTTGGGACATTGACGCCGCTGCTATCCCAATGTGTCAGTCATTTGTCACGTGAGTAGTAGTTTTAGTTTCCGATTCTGTTCCCGCTCTGTTCCACCTTGTTGCAGGCACAGGAAAGAGGTGACTGCCAAGGGGGCTGTAAAATGCGCGAGTTAGTTCATAGATTATAGATAACCCCCCTCTATTTTTTTCCACATGCTTTGAAAAAGCCTTGGAGGGGTTATGAAAACCTTTAAGCACCACACGTCGGACTGTAAATTGTCAATGAAACTGTATCAAGCAAAAAGGAACTACCTTGAAGCACTTGTACCTTTCACACGTGTATTATGATCTTCTCATGACTATTCATTGTGGGCAAGAGTGAGTCTTGTTGGAATTATCATAGTAATTTATTTAGCCTCAGTTGGCTGTGTGTGTAAGATCTTACAGTTGTGTTCTGTTTGCTCCACTTCTGTTAAATTGCATTTGATTTTGTGTTTTGTCTAGTTTTCTTACTCCATATGTTCATTGCATTTGATTTTTTTGCACTCGTGTGAATGGTAAAGTGATCATTACACATCCACCACAACCACAACGATTTGCAAACTACAAATGTGAAAGGGGGAATAAGTTAGTTGTGGTTGATTGTGGAAGTTAATTGTCACTATAACCCATTGAAGTGTGAATGACCCTTCATTGATGTAGTGTTTACACTCTGCCAAGAGAACAGTTATGGTAAGTTCTGAACTGTGCGCTAACCATCTTAGATGTTGCTGACCTGTCTTGTCTTCACTGGACACGAGCACATTGAATATAGATTGTAATAAGGTGCCTGTGTGACATGGTGAGTGCTATGTTTGATGTCATACATGGGTTGTCTTTCTATGGGTTGTAGCATGGTTGCTCCTGTACAATAATTAGTACATACCAGCCTTTGTGTTTGTATTGTGGTACACTAGAAATTTTTGTTCACACTTGTCTATCTTGAAATGTTGTTTTTTCCTTAAAATTCCATGAGTTGTGATAGAGCAAGGGTATAGTCAAAACAATTTTGATTGGTTAGTCAAACAGCATTTGATTTGTTAAGTGCCTTTGTCAATATACACTTTAAGCATCATAGTAAGCTCTGAGCCTCTAACCACTACTACAACAGTTGAATGTGGTTGAATGTTGTACTTGTGAATTGTCATCCACTTGAACTGTGGTACGTGGCCCCAAAGCATGGGAATTTTAGGTTTTAGTGTACCATAGCCGTAGTTCAACCATCATGTACACATTGGTAGTGTAAGTGAGTTTGACTGTAACACCAACACCAAAACTTGTGACCATTCAAAGGAAAAGTGGGGCTTCATTTCTTAGTCACTTGTACACATTAGGCATTATGAGCAAGTGTGGCAAGTCACTTGTGCTTGCACATTCTCACAATCATGAGGTTCTTGGCCATCATAGATTTTTTTAAGAAGCATATTTTTCATGCAAAAGGTGGGGCATGAACTAAGGTAGATGAAGCTAATTTGGTTAGCTTCCTTAATCAAACACCAATTTTTGGCTCTTAATCGGTGGTATAGTCGCTCTAATTCAGTGGGTGAGTAATGCATGGTGATTAGTTGTCATCTTGATGATATTTGGGTTAGTCACCTTCACAAAAGTCAAACCACACCCAACATCCTCCTTAATAAGGAGTGCTATCCATTGAGCTATTACATGCTTGATTTATGTGGACGAGGTGGACAAATTAGGAGGTGGCATGTGGTTGTGAGGTATTGACCAACTTGTGTTGTGGGTATTCTATGATGAAAAGTCAGTTCATCAACATTTTATATTAGATGTGACCACTTTAGAGACATGACACAACCAATATTAGCATTAAACTTGGTTTTTATTGGCAAATGACCCATGTAGAATTTGCTAATGATGTCATCCACTTCCACGACATTGACTGATAAAATAATTCCCCCTCTATTACACCATGTTGAGAAGCAAAGAATCTTTGGTTTTGGAGTATAGATCAACACCTTCCTTGACTCCAGTTTCAACAAATTCAAATTCTTTGGTCATGATTCACAATTACTAACTTGCTCAAGCTTCTAATGCTTGAATCCATTGGTTGGATGATTCCAAGGAGCTAGAGGTGTCCACATTAGCCTCATCCACCTTAGATGGGTGGCACAAATAATTGCCCCTTTACAATCACATTGTATTTTGGAATTTTGGAATTTAACTTTTTTTTTGAAAAAACTTGTGATTTTTTTTTAAACAAATTATATTCGCATGGCTTCCGAATCCACATTGAAAGGTTGATTCAACAAGATAATTGGGCATATACCTTTAATCACTCTAAGTACCCAAACTCGCCAAAGTGTTGGGAATAGGTGCAACTGTTGTATAAGCTGCTTGAAAGACTCTACACAGGTTTGGTATTTGACCCTTGAAGATATGAGGGATATTCATCAAGTTGGAATTAGACAATTCTAATTAGAGAATGGATGATTGGATCAAGTTGGAATTGGACAGTTCCAACTAAAATAATAGATGAATGCATAAAGTTGGAATTAGAAAATTCCAACTGATGGATTGTGATTGAGCCAAAAGATAGAAGATTCATAGTAGAACAAAAAAATAAAGCTATGAATAAAAGACTATGAGAAATATATTATATGAGAAATAAACATAACATTATTCAAATCCATAACAACGTTCGGCTAGTCCCACATATCACTGTTTTGGAAGTAGAAGTAGTGTTTTGGCATAAAAGGAGCTCGGGGGAGGAGAGAGGTTCTTTTTGTCTCTCCTATGGTTAGGTGGTTTGAGCTCATAGCAATCACAATATTACGATGAAGTTGTAAATATTTTTGTGCTGTACAAAGATTGAAAGCTCTCAACGTGGGTGTCTCATGTGCATTCATGCTTGCGTTATTCTTGTGTAGAAGAGAAATATGACAATTGGTTTTGAAAATAATCCAAGGGACCATGAAACATGATCCATTTGATGCCATGGAGGTATCCATGTAACTTTTCATCCATCCTAATTTGTTGGTCCCTCAAGCATAGTGTGAAGCAAACGTGGACCAACTCCGCCTTGTCCACCAATGAAAGTGCTTGAGGTGCAATGGTCAGAGGCCTGTAATCTCGTGTGTGAAGTGGCCGTAATTCAGAAATGATGAATTGAATTCAAAAAAATTATGGCATAGTTTTGTTCACTTCCTCTACATAGGAAATACATTTCATGCCAACTGCCAGTGTAATTAAAATAGAAAAAAAAATGCTCAAGAAAAGGGCAGGCTACCTCACGGCGACTGGTGGGGGGTGGACCTGCACTCACAAACTACAAAGTAGCGGATGCCGGAGGATTCGTGGATGCCGATAAGGAGGCTGGTGGAGTTTCTCTACGAGATTGCGCCGCCTGCATCATCTGGTAGTCAACTCTGGAATTCAGGACGCCTTCCAGGATTCACACTCCCAGCCGATTGAAGTCCAAAATGAAGATGCAAAACCTCTTTGCATGCTTCGGATATTCACGACGCATTCTCTCCCGATTGTCTGGAAGGAAGGGGAAGTAATCGAATCGAAGCGTCTAAGCGAACAAAGCTGGTAGTGCACACGAGTGCGAGTTGTAGTCGTGGAAAATGAAGTTTGCGGTGAATTTGCCTGCTGAAATTCACATCCGTAGATGACCTCGTTCTTTCCTAGTCTCTGCGCATTTGATGTTTACAGAGATCACCACCCACGATGCATTAACAGGGTTTTTTCTGTCTGGTTTTGTCTGATTAGAGAAGGTATGGCTACAGGTCTTTGGATTTGAGCTCAAACGGGTGACAGGGCCCCAGAGAGTTACAGAGAGGTGGTGATAATGAAGGGGATTGTGGAAGGAGCTAGGGTTTCGTGGCATTGACAAAGATTCACGAAGAGAAACCCACGAAGGTCAGTAGGAGCGGGTTCCATTGACCAGGAGGACATGGCTACAGGGATTTGGGATTTGAGTTCCAGCAGTGTAGTGTGCACAAAGTTGCAGAGTGGAGGTGACATTAGTGGTTGGGAGTGGAGGTGGAAAGTAGGTCAAGGTGGATGTGGACGAAGCGGACGAAGATGGACGGACGGGCAGTGCCGTTTAAGCACGAGGTCCAAGGTGGATTGGTTCAGGAGATTTGAAGTTGCAGCAGCTAACCGCGAAGTGGACAAAGAGTTTGCTCTTCCGTCGAAGTTCGTCCATGGGAAGATGCTGAGTGAAGTGAGCAGCTGGGGCATCGGTGGTCCAGCCAAGATGTTCGTGGAGGTGACGGATGCGACTGAAATGGCCTCTGTTCTTAGGTTTGTCACTCCACTCTGCTCTTTGTTGTTGCTCGCTCTTGAAGCTCCGAATCAGTATCGAAACCTGTTGAGTTAGAATTTTTGTGATGGATTAATGAGAAAGATTTTGGCAATTACGTCAGATGAGTAATGAATTGTGCCATAGTTTCCGTATTTATTCCAAGAGTCGGTCAGTGTGCGTAATTGGGCAATAGCATATGACAATTGAAGTTTGGAAAGTTTGTGAAAACAATTTATGCACTGATTCATGAGAAAACAGTTTTGGCAATACATATAATGAATCATTAATTCGTGCAATAGTTTCCAAATTTGTGCATTGGTCGGTCAGTGTGTGTAGTTGTGCAATAGTTTCCGAATTCGTTGCAATAGTTGGTCAATGTGTGTAATTGGGCAATTAATGGCCTATCACCACTGAATTTTAGATATTATGTGATCGATTCATGAGGTAGGATTTTGGCATTAGATGTAATGAGTCATGAATTATGCAGTTCTGATTTCTGGTTTCATTGCAACAGTTGATCAGTGTGCTTGATTGGGCAATGAATGGCTTGTGACCATTGAAGTTGAGTTTGGGCTCTTCATTGCACAATTTCTACTTGATGCTAATTTTTTAGGTCATAAGCATCCCGCAATGATATATTTGCAACTGCCAAAGGGGGTCCCAATGTGAGACGTTTATGAAATAAAATCAAATGGGGGTACTAGAAATGGACATGTGGCTGATTGCCTGTAGTGAGTAGGAAAATGACTCCCAAGTGGGTTAGTCACCACATCACTCAGATGCTTGAGAATGGAAGGCCGCCACCAAGTGGGTTAGTCACTGCAACCCTTAGATGTTTGAGAAGTGGAAGGTGGTTGTGTGCACACATATAAGAGAGCAAGCTTCTTAAAAGGACAATCTTCTCCTTTGCATTTGTGCAACCATCACAAGTTTGCACTTGAGCCATGAAACCATGGAATATGGTTACTTTTGTCATGACGTGGATCTCTTGTGTTTCTCTGTTTTGCTAAATCATTATGGCATGGAGAGGGGTGCTAGACTTGCTAATGAATGTAGATGTGTAGCCCCTCCGCAGTATATAAATGCACAGTTGTCTTACAGGTATTGCACGAATCGGGATATAAAGTGGTTTGTTGTTGGAAAGGGATCGAATTGCTTGTTCGATGACCGGGGTTTTGATGGCTGTGTCATACTCAATCAAGTTACTTTTCTGAAGAACCTCAGCCTGGGAATGTATTATGTGGGAAGTGGCTATCCCTTCAACCAGCTAGGTATTCAGTGCTCTCGTGCTGGATTCTCGGGTCTGGAGTTTGCAGGTGGAATCCCAGGCACTGTTGGCGGGGCCATCTACATGAATGCGGGTGCGGATGGGCAGGTGTGATTGTGCCTACCATGTATGTCTAACAAATTTTCTGCTCTTGAACCTCTAATCATCTCCTGTAAGGTTTTTCTGTCATCATATGAGATCACCATTTCTTCCTGAATGAACATTTTTTTGTAAGCACAAGGAATGATGTGATGCCAGTTAAAACAAATTGGTTATGCTTACCTTTGGTTCTTAGGGTTTTTTAAGGGCTCTATCTGTGTGTTTACGAATTGCTTTTCGGTTGCTTGCATGTACATGTTGCAGTGTTGCGGCATGTGTCTATGTGATTGTGTTTTGAAGTCAGAATACCTTGGTTGTGAGAGTGAGATTCGGCTGACCTGATGGCACTTCAAACAGTTTCTTCACATTCCACAACCGTTCTCTCAGTTCAGATCATATTTTGCCATGCATGACACAGGCGATAGTAGAGAACTTTTTGCTTGAAAGAGGCAATGTTAGGGTGAAATCTTTGTTGGAATAGTTAACTCAGTATTGATATGCGAGGTAGGATTCTCGTAGTTTAAGTCATTTACACAATCTTCTCTGTGGCATTCTGTGGTATTCTATGTGTATTCTAGGGCACCCTATATCTCGTCTTACTAAAGCCCTTTATAGTGGTCTTTACAGGAAACGGGAGATGTTGTGCAGATGGTGAACATTGTGACAATTGATGGGGCCTCGCACACACTTTCCAAAGAGTCAGGCGCACTGGACTTCCAGTATCGCACTTCTCCATTTCAGAAAATGAAACATTCTGCAGTAATTGTGGGTGCTACATTTGAGCTAGTCCCAGATGTGGATGCAAAGCAAAGGCAGCGATCTTATTTGGAGAGGTGCAGGCCACTTTACAAATATCCTGGGTTCATGAAAAAATTTGTATCTCTTCAAGTGGTGCAGCAAACAAGAGCACAAGCGAAACTAAATTCTTGTGAATATTTTAGATAAACTGGTCCCATATGGTTAGAGTAGATTCTCTTAAAACCTTGAAGAGAATTCCATTTAAGTGGAGGCTGCATATGTGAGGGTCTGCCCTTTCCTTTTCTGTATTTATTGGATACATGATCACACCTTTCTTTCTCAAGTGTTTAGCATGGAGCTTCCTGTTGGTGTTCAATGACGATTTCTTGTGACATGAAATTCTTTGGTGGTTGTGAACTGTGTAGGCGGAAGAGGTCCCAACCAGTTTCTGAAAAGAGTGCCGGGTGTGTGTTTCGCAACCCAGGGCTGGGATGCCAGTCCGCAGGTGCACTGATTGAACAGGCAGGCCTGAAGGGCATGCAAGTTGGAGGAGCTAGAGTCTCTGAAAGACATGCAAATTTCCTCGTCAATGGGGGAGATTCAAGGTCACAGGACATGCAAACACTTATTGCAATGGTGAAAGAGAAGGTTCATGACAAGTTTGATGTGGAGCTTCATGAGGAGATCCTTTATATTCCATACTCATAATCATTTGCACACTGTGACCACCCCCCAGATGCCAGTTTCCTAGTCTACAGGCTTGTGATTGAAACACCAATTTGTGGTGTCTGCCTTTGTGGTACAGAGTCAGCATCATGCTTGCTAAGCTTGCTCTCAGGTCAGCAGAACCAACAGTTGTGATTTGAAGAATCCTGTCACCAATCTTTCCCACATTGGTTGGGGACCTCTGTTGAAGGATGGAGCAGAAAGCAGGGGTGCGGGTTTCAGTTGCCTCAGGCAGCCTCAACCTCATTCTGGGCCAAGTATTCCAATGCGAAACAATTTTGACATTAGTGGCGACTTATCTCCTATAGCAACAGCAACAGCAACAGCAACAGCACATGGACGTTGAAATAGTCATTGTTTCAAAGTTTCAAAACGACCAGCTGTCAATGGCGGATGCTGTGTGGATGGCCCAGGATGTTAAGTCATATGCAAGGGTGCGAACAAGTCCAAACTAGTCCTGCCACACCTTTCAACCCTCAAATGTTATGTATGTGGTGGACCCCGACGGTGGATGACATCCACATCTTGTAAACCATGTGACTTGGCCTTAACAATCCAGTCTGCCTTAATATACCAGAGTTGGGATAGTTTTAGGTCTTGCTCAAGCAACACTTATAAATCTTCACCATGGACTTCAATGCTATCATTTGTTCTTAGGTACTGCACAGTGCATGGGTTTCACATCAAGTATGCTTTGATTGCGTTCTGCTAGTTGAGCAGGTGATTCTGATGGAAGAAAAGGTGTCAAGTGAGGCTGAGAAATGTGCTCAAGCAGATCCAAAAGGTTTGTGCCCTTTTTCAACTGCAAAATGCTTTGCTTATTCAACTGTTTGGTTCCATATTAATCTATCTCGTAGTTAGGTAAAGCACCATGTTGCGATTTTTCATGGGTAGCAGAAGCAGCTTGAAGATTGCACACTCCACTCTTCAAAGCTATCATCCTACTTCCTGAGGATAGAAATCAATGTGTTCATCAACCATATTCTATATCTCAAAACCTTGTTAAATGCTACACAATGTGGAACATGAACAGATGACACATGCAATTATGCAATAAATTGTTGATGACAATGATTTCAATCTCTATTTAACAATACCTAGAATCAAGTTAATCTGAATAATTGCACTCACAATGTCACATAATTGTCCTTGTGACATTTCAAAATTGATGTTGTAGCAGTTCAAATCAAATTTTATTGGAGTTCAACTCACAACAAGACTTTTGGTTGGGCATTGGTTGTTTTGCAAACAACACTTTACATGTTCAGTAAGTTTTGGGTGCATCCTTTGGAGGTAGAGTTGAGCTCTGCACAAATAACATTCTATATCGGTTCCTAGAAGCTTGAACTTTGTTTTGGTATGTCAAGAGATGCTAAATTGAGTTTGGCCCTCAATGTACCAAAATAGGTAGCTCTTCAAATAAATTTAAAGACTACCTCCAAAGCATGCACCAGAAATGGATTTTTTTTTATTAATCTTGTATGCAAAATGACAATTGGAAGATCATTGGAGACCAACTCTTGACAAAATGCCTCATGTAGCTAAATGATGCCTCTATTACAGAAGAAGTTTTAAAGAAGATATGTAATGTGACATCATGTATTGTTCAAACATAAAATAGAATGTACTTGTGGGGTTAAATAATGTTATGGGTACCTATTTTGAATACTTCAAAGAATTTCATTATTGGTTCAAAAAAGGTATTGAAGTAGGCAATATCTTGTAAGAATGATGGAGATAGCATGACATTGTACTCAATTTGTTCCTCCCAAGGTCCAAGGTTTGATTTCCCACAACTTCACTGTCTTAGTGAGTTTACGATTTGGTATGTTTTCATATTTTAATTTCTTCAAATAGTTATTGACAACTAAGATGATTGCTATAGGTAAGATAACCAATGAGAGGAGAGTGGATGATGAGTTGCAGGAACAATGAGTCTTCCACCTACTCAAGTTGGTTATCAATCATAAATAATCAACTTATAAACAAAATTAGAGAATTATGGATGATATTGTGCCTTCATGGATGAAACATTGAACATTGTGATGGGTTATGAATACCCTTAATATGTTCTTGGGTGAGCGATCAGCTATGGTAGGTATAAGATGGATGTAAGACATAAAATATTTCATATTTCTTTGCCATCCATTCAATGCACCTTCTATAAAATGCTCTTACCCAAGAACATTCAAACCCATACTTTGTATAGGTATTTGTGGAAGGTAAGCATGTTGATGGATTGGGATACTCATGCTTCTTTGGCATGTGCGTGTGCCAACAACATGACATTGCATTTAGTTTGGGTGAGAGGAAATTACCTATTGCATACAAGTGTACCTCTTATTCTTCCAACACAAAAGCCCTAAAATATAATGTAGTTTAGATTTTTCTTTTTCTTTTTCAAAGTTAATTTGACATTAGAATCAACTTCAAAGAGGCTAAACTAGTCCATTCAGAAAGAAATGGAAGATGATTTTAATATTGTGGCCAACGTGAATAATTTTCAAGTTGGTCTAAGTCTATATATAATCCCAAAATGGTCATTACGAGAATTAGAGGGCCCCCTGATGAATATTGCCTCCTTCAAAAGTGAACGCCCATTACCCATTGAAGCATAATAAAACTACAAATCAGATTGTACAAGCAAATTTACATTTGCAAACGCATATAAATAATGCTTAGAGTGAGATGGTCACCTCCACTCCTTGCCTTGCTCTTTATTCTAATTCAACACCTTTGGCTCATACAATGTATATGGGATATCTAAACTCCTACTTTCAATAAATCATATGGGTTTATGTAAACCTTGTCCATACATCTACCTTTAAGAATCACAATTTTATGACTATGAGCAACCCAATGCTCTAAACTCGACACAATCTAATTTTTTAACTTCAAGACTCTCACTTTGCGAGTAATGAAAAGGAAAATTTCATCCCCTTTAATAATAATTGTTGACTCTCTTTGGAAGTGTCATATTTTCATATGACATGACTTTACATGATTTCAAAGAATCACCAAAATATACCACATTGGCCCTTTTTTCCCAGCCATGTTGGAACAATGTGGTTCTTCCACCATTCTCCAAGTGTGCCATACATTTTTTGTGAAGTATTTTGGCTCCTCTAAAGGTTGTCCTACTTTATAAATATTTAAAGTAGGTTGCATTCATTCGTTATAATTTTTTTTAGACAGAGGTGTTGAAAAACACCCTTTGCTTGTTGGTCCTTCTCTCTCCTCATACTCCTCAATATCTTCACCAAGATCAAACAAATGTGATTTTCAAAATTCATCCATCCAAACCACCATAGAAGCCTTATATTCTCGACTTAGACGCATTTCCAAATCATTTCCACTACTTGTATTATCCTCCATGAACATCACATCTTTATTTTTATATTTTGTTGGTTTTCAAACACAAGAGTCTATATGTTTTTGGTACTAAGATTATTCTTGTTTTCATTGAGTACCATTGCATTTGCAAAATATCCGAACACACGCATCTGTACAATGCAAGCCCTCTTCCTACTTCAGGGTTCTTTGGATGTAATGGAAGGCAAAGCTCTCGTTGGACATCCATTACATGTGTAAACCGCTTCCGTCCAAAATGATTTGTTGAATTTTTAACATGAAGCATGCTCCTTGTCATCTTCACGATAATGTGATTTTCTCGCTCTACCATTTCATTTTATTGAGGCCTATATGGGGTGGATATGTGTTTTTTTGATACCATGTTCCTTCAACAAATGTTTGAATTCTTTCAAAATAAACTTACCACCATTATCTGACCAAAACGCTTGGATTTTGTGTTTCGATTGTGTCTCTACAAGGGCCACTAAATCCTTACATGTTCCTACATTTTTCTCTTCCATCTCACAAGATTTTCCAAAAACCAAACACAAAATCCAGCCATGTTTTTACATATTGTAGGAGGCCTCAAAGGGAGAGGGTGTTCCCCTAGGTGGGTGCAGTAGTCAAGGCAAGGGCATGAGGCTTGTGAACACACCTAAAGTATGCACGTGTTATTTGGTTACTTTCATAATCGACCACCTAAATTTGATTGGTGTGTGGTTTGGTGAAGATAAACAGAGAAATGTTCGAAAAAGAAAACATATAAAGACACATATTTATAAGAGATTGTACTTCATCTTCAACTTTATTTAAGTATTTCACTAAATAGTTACCACAATTGGGAGGACCTATGTGTTCAGTCAAGATGTCAATAAACATGCACTTCCAATAACCATAAGTAAATACAGGGAGGTCCAGTTTCAACTTAGTTTTTGTTGATGCTTCATCATAGATTTGGTAATGCAACACAAACATTGTTCAAATCTAAATGGTAGAAGTTGGAGAACATGAAAAACGAACGAAACAACACCCACACACCTTACAGGGGGCGCCTCCCACTACATAAAGTCCCTCAACGATAGATAAAATCGTGGGTTTGATACTTCTTTGAGGGACTTTACATATTACTTTATTGTTGCTGGTTTTTTTTGGGTATTTTCCCATATTCTTTTAGAAATTTATATTTTGACAAATTTTAAGCTCATTGTGTGCCAGAGTCATTTTGATAGTTGGTCAAAACTTTTGGGACCTCATGTTTCCACCTCTCACACTTTGAGAGAATTTTAAGATCTAAACTAGGGTATGCACATGGGGCCCACCAAGATTGTTGTGTTGGGAGCTCATGTGATGGTGTTGACTCCAATCAATGGTTGTCGCTCTAATGCAAACTTTGCATGAACATCAATGATGCTAAAAGTGAGAAACTTTTTGTTCATGTAAAAATGACCTTTGTGCTTACATGCATAGAACGTTGAGTTTAACATTTGGACACTCTCCAGTTTGCACATTTTGGCATGAGAATTTGTGGAGGTTCTCAACTATTAAGTTGTTCCATCACACAAAGCATTTCACTCATATTCCAAGTGAATTTGATTGGTCAAAGATATTTTTTGGGAAAAAAACATGGCATTTTCTTGTGCGGATCTTCAATCATAATATGAAAATCCAAAGCTTTATTCATGCTCATTTTCCCCCTTGAAATAGCTCATCTCCCATGTTTTAAGATCCTATGGTCAAATCATCCCATTTTAACCTCAAACTTATTCATGGAAATTCCACGACCAACATTGAGAGTGAAATGCGCTCAAAACAACCCATTTGTAAGCTTGAGTAATTAGGGGTTAATAACCTGACATCAGTAGTGTTTATGTATGATGATCTGAGCTTGAGCTAGTGACTTTGCTTTAATCCTCATAAACTCCAGGTTTGGGACTAAACCCCATTGTGTCATCTGCTTTACTCTATGAATAACCCTAATCTTGTTCCCAAATCACTTATGCAAAATAAGTCATCCAGACATTGGACTCTCTTGACTCATATGAATCTATGGATTAAGAACCCGTGCATTAAGGGACAAACTCAAGCTATGGGGCTAAAATGCCAAAGAACCCTGGAGCTCCAAGGCAGAGCCAATAAAAAGTGCAGTGATGATGCCACGTAGCCATTTGATGGACGGGAGTTGCAGCTTTGGACGAACGAGTGACAACTGCGGAGGGGGCTCGTTCACCTGACGACCGGAAGCGGCAGACGTGAAGGAACGAGAGACGCACAGAGGCGTTCGTTCGTCAGACGGACCGACCAGTTCCGAGTGTTGAGAGCCTCTAACGGTAATGTGTATGTAGGGTCCAGATCGGCCTTCGGAGATGGCCGGGTCAGATTGCGGGCAGCCATAGCATAACTGCGTTTTGTCGGGTCAATTTCCTCCGCCACCTACCGGATTCTCAAAATTCAAATGACACCTTCACGGATGATGATTATTCCGGAGCAGTGCGGAAAATGAGTGTGGAAAAGGATTGAAGTAAATTACCTAGTTGCACCCGATCAGTAGTGAGCACTTTGTTTGAGACTGTGAGGCTGGAGTCGGTGTTACCCGTTTTAGTAAAAGAATCCCGCTCACAGTCGTTCTTTTTTTAGAATTTCAAATGCCACCTTGAGGCGAGGTGTTTCGCGAGTGCGGAAGCGATTGAAGTGGTGGTCTCCGAGAGGTGAGCATTTGGTTCTGGACTGTGAGTTCTCTGTTTTCTGTGCGGGTCATCATCAGTTTAGTAGTAAAGAACCCTTACTTACAGTTGTCCATTATTTGAGGTGAAGTAGTTCAGGAACAAAGTTTCTCGTCTTCTTGTGGTGTGTATTTTGGGGAGTCAAATTCTTTTGCCTATCCGCTCTGTTCCAGACTGGAGTTCAGAAGTGCGGGAAATGAGTGCAGAAAAGGATTGAAGTGAGTTACCTAGTGGCATTAGAGTGGTGAGCACTCTGTTTCGGACTGTGTGGTCTCCGGTTGGTGTCATAGGGACGCTGGAGTCGGTGTCACCCGGTTTAGTGAAAGAATCCCGCTCACAGTCGTTCTTATTTTTAGATTTCATATGCCACCCTGAGGAGTCGTCGTGAGTGCCGAAACGATTGAAGTGGTGGCCTCCGGGAGGTGAGCATTCAGTTTCCGATTTGAGTTCTCTGTTTCTGTAGGTCATCACTGGTTTAGCAGTAAAGAGTGTTCTTTATGTGAGGTGATGTAGTTTGAAACAAATTTTTCCGTCTTCTTGTACTCTGTGTTCTGGAGAGTTGAATTCTTTCGCCTATGCAAAGTTCGCGGTATCTTTTAATGCAGAATCTTGTCCTTTACGGTCGAGGTGAAGGACCGCCTCCGGCTCTCGAATTTCAAGTGAAAGCTTGAATGTTTGTGAGTGCGGAATACGTGAGAAGTAGCTCGGGGAACTGTTCACTCATTCTGGTGTTAGTATTTATCCAAACAAGTTAGCGCTAAAAGTTTCAACGTTATCTTCGCTCAGAGTTGTCCTTGTTCTTAGGTGAAGGTTTGCCACGGAGTCTTCGATGGCCTATCGTTTGTCTTTGATGAGTTGAATTCTTTATCCTCTTCAAAGTCACACTGTATTTGGAGCAGAATCTTGCTTGTCACAGTCGGGGTGAAAGATTGGAACTGGAGTTCGTTGGACAAACCTTCCTCCGTTCTGGTTTTCTGTCCGGAAAGGAAAGGCAGTGAGAGTCGGTACAATTCTTGCACGTCTTAAGTGCAACCTCTTCCCATTTTTCTTGACGCCATGCCTGTTTGGCACCTTGCAGTTCTTGTCCGGCGAGGAATTTTCCTGGTCGTTACTCCTAATACAAATCGCGTAGCTGTTACTGGCACACAGGCGCTTGAAGAACCGGAGGAGCATAGAGTCTTAGAGGTCGATTTCTAATTTTAATCTCATTGAACAACTCGGTGTTTACACTTTGAAGAAACTAGCAGCAAATTTTGAATATAGTGGCGGTTTCCATAATCCATTAGGAAATAGCTGTGAGAAGCTTCATTATCTCCAGCAAGAGCGCATGGATTGACCTCTCTATTATTGATAAGTGTTCAATTTACCTTTTGCAGGACAGCGTTATCGATGAGTCCGCCTCCGCTTTAAGATTCTCTTTCCCCTGCTCCTCGGAAAATGATTAACTGCGCGGTGAGCCGCCGTCTTGGCCGGACGCGCAAAGCACAAGAGCCGCGCCTTGTCATTCCCGAAACACCATGTCCTGCTTTCTCAGATTTTGCACTCTTTTCCAACGACGACCATTTCCTCTCCAACAGAAGACGGTCAGCAGTTTACGAAGCTCGTGGAGGAGATGGCGGATCATTTCCTCAGCAACCAGGAATGTTTTCTGTTCAAGGCATTACTATCGATGGTCGGCCTACAGTCCTGGATGATGAAGAATGTAAAGGCACAGCATCGCCAAGACCAAGTCGAGGCGGGAAAATGTTAAGTAAGCATTTTGTTGCGGAGAATGCCAGGCGTAGTAGGCGGGCATCACTTCATGGATGCAGTTTGCGTTCGGAACAAGAAAGTTTCATACGCTCAGGTAATTAACCTTCACTGTCAACTTATGAAAAATTTCTGTACACAGCAGAATGTCAATATCGCTCCACATACTATGATATAATATTCACAAACTCCTAAATAGACTTCTTGTATGCTGTATGCAGACGCAATTTTGCACCCGAAGGAAATCTTGTACTTACAGAAAAACGCATTAGCAAGTAATGACGAAGCGATAAGAAATAAAGTGACCAACGGGATGGCGCATATATCTTTGGATGGACGAATTATGAACGCCGTCTCCGCAACATGTGCTGAGAAAATCGGAGGAGACTTGGCAGAAGAAGAGGCCCAAGCGTGGGACTGCTTCGCTCCTTTGCAGAGAGTCTTGATAGTTGCTGTCGCAGCTGCAGCTTCTGCATCAACGAAGCAAAAGAATCATAAAGAGCTGAATCGCTTGCAGAGAGCTGTCCACGCACAGGTAAACAGTCACTTCACTCTATTGTCTATTGCAAGTTCGCGGTTGCCATTCTTGAAATTTCACATTTACAAGCACCAGAGCTCTTGTTTGAGAATATCCTTATCTTTCTTAGCAGGAAGACGCCCTCTCGCTTATGAGAAGAGAACTCAGCAACTTGTGGGACCAAGTTGCTACTCAAGAAAATGGTCCCCTATCGTTTATGACACCGAAGGCAGGAGAGAGTGAACTGAAGTCAAGAAGTGTAACCCCAGAAGGAACAGAAGTTCCTTCAGAAGCAGAAGCTTCAAAGATTGCAGGACGAGGGACACCAAGGACAGACAAGAAACAATCTAGCACAGGTTTAAAAGATTGGGCAGAGTGCACAGGGTCTCCAATCAATAAATCGTTGATAGGGATTTCTCCTGAGAATATTGGAACTGTACAGACACCCGCCGAAGGGATGGATGCCAAGTGGAATAGCAGCAGCCCCCTTTCAGGTCACTCTATACAAAGTGAAGAGAGTACAGAAAGCGTGCATTATTTTGAGGATTGTACACCAGACAAGAGACGCCGCATTTTTTCAAGGTTCAATGCTGAGTCCAGGGAACCTTCTGAATGGATGTCTGCAAAGTCTTCATTCACAACCATCTGTGCCACGCCGATGACTCAAAATAAGAGGAACTCCTTTGAGGTGCATGTTCATCTTCCCGACCTGATAATGTACTGATGAAGTATGCGACACTAAATTTGCTGAAGATGCTATGAACAAAATACCACTCCTGACCTGCGAACTATAAATTCCCTCACTCCTGAATGTCTACAACTTTTCTGCTTTAAAATGGTATACACTTTAGCAGGAAATATGAAAGAAAACTGCTCATCATAGAAGAACCCGAATGATCATGTCATTGTTTCTTCAATGGTAATGGGAGTTCTGTATATGTCAAAAGCGACAGAAATTCCATGTTCACTTCATATTTTCATGACAGTGTGAGGACCCACTTTTCTCGAGCGTGAAATTCAAGTCAAGTACAATTGCAAATATTCCCGTACATTTTCAACTTTGGAATTTGACAGCATCTGATTAGCAGCAGTTTTCCTCTCTTTTGATGCAGGCATCGGATGGTCTACCATGGCTGAAGGCAGCAGACTCAGAAGAGATGATAGCAATGAGAGCACGCTGTGCTGCTGTCCTTATTGAAGTGAAGGTAATGTTCTACCCGTGCTTTACTGATCTGCATAAGGTGGTCAACATGTCGCACATAGCGGGCACAGCTTTTCTTGACTCTGACAATATGAACAGAATATGAACTGAATGCGTTTAGAATTGAAATTGGAATTCATTCAGGAGTCTGCAAACATTGAAGAAGGAATCCTAGGAAGAGCAAAAAGTACCTTTGTTATCATACGCAGAACTCATGATGTCTAATCTCATTAAGAACTCCAATGCGGTCTGTAATGAGCGCAGAACCAGGTGCTTTCGTTGTTGGACAAAGAGGCATTACAGGTCATGGCTGCTCTATCGCAAGTAATTGAAAAGGTAATCAATTTCGTTATCTTCTTCCACATTTGGAATAGACATTGGGCTGTTTTACTGGACGCATTCTTAGGATATGCTATTTTGGTGGGAGCATTGTTGTGCAGTGTAGCTGTGTTCATGCTAACGTGCTTCAAAATGCAGGCTCAGAAACTCGAGAGAACAGAAAGACTGTCGTCTCGACTATCACGTACACCTGATAAGAAATCCCAAGGTTTTTCCGAAAACCTACAACTGAGCATTTTAATACCTAATACTTACAATTAATGTTTGATAGCTACAGAGAATAGTGTGAGCAGTATGGTCCTGTATACGTGAAGATGAGCTCATGATGATCGTCCACGTGAAAAGAATATGAGTATACGAAAAGATGTAGCTACTAGTTTCAGGATGGAGAATCATCTATGTTGAAGAAGCACTATTTTCACCTCTTCTATCTTCTGTAGGCAGTAAATAGGGGGGAATCTAAGACACTAAGTCAACATGACAAAGCAGTTGATATTTTACGTATTGGAACTGGCAGCTTCTATTGCACTGAAGGAGAGTGTGGAAAAAGCAAGTGCCCAGGTTGCCTCATTACAAGCAGCTGTTGTCAGTATCTGGCACACAATAGGCCCACAAGCATTGGCTTCACTCAACCTCTCACCATCGGAGCTTGAGAGCTACCTACTTCGGTTGTCAAAGGTCTGCTTTACTGATGAACGGCCCCCTTCATCGCCTCAAATTTCTAGAGTTTAGATGAAATGTCCCTTAATTTGTAAGAATTACCTTGGGTATCTGCTGTACTGAGACACTTAAGCGTTGTGAATTCTCCTGTTGTTATGGCTTTAGAGCCCTTAGGAGGTCAGCTTAAGTTATTCAGCATTGTGTCGACCTGACCTGAGATGGATGTTTCTGAGTTCCTTGCTGGACGAGTATCTTTATGATGCAATGAATTTTACAAGATTCTATCCACTGACAGGATTTTTACAAAGAGGGAACTCAAGTTTCATGATTGTCACTGGCAGGAGACTCTTATGAATAAGGACAGCAAATCAGCATTTGCAGTAACTGAAGAAGGTGTTCAGGCATGGAAGGAATGGCTACACAGCAACCAGAACGAAACACCTGCCCCATCCATGCTAAGCAAACTTGAGGCAGCAGCGAACACATCCACAGAAGAAGATAAGCAAGCTCTTTGTTCCCCAAGCTGGGGAAGCAAAGGAAGCAAAATTGGGTCGGCCATAGGAATTGCACTTCGTAAAACAGTGGATTCACTGATGGCTCCTCTTGATGGAAGACGAGCTGATGAAAACTATCACAGTCCAATAGCTAAACGACGGGTGTCAGCCCTCTCCGAAGATGCACCTGAGTTTCTAGCTCAACAGTTGCTTGGAGAACTTGAGAAAGCAGCTGCAAAGGTAGTCGAGCGTTTTAACGAAAGAATGTACCTTTCTCTTGCTCTGTCTGGGAGAAGAAATGTCTACGTTCCAATTTAGATCGAAGCCCTTGCTGCAGCTTCCTTTTCCATCTCAATGCTGCTTTCTGATCTATTAAACAACATATCCAGAGGGTGCACCTGTACTAGTACTGATGTGAACCCTCTCTCGTTTGTAAAGGTTGCAGGCATGGAGAGCCAGATGATCAGCTTGAAGCAGTATGTGCGCGAGACTGATGCCCAACGTGAGAAAGTTGAGCTCAAGCTTGCAGAGGCCATAGCTCGTGATCACCAAAACCAGGTGATTCGAGAAAGCTCGTCCTTTGGAAATAATCGTCGATCCCTCAATTTTGTTCATGTGGTGATCTAACTTGTCATTGTTTACTAAGTTTCATTCTCTCGATTGCAGGAAAAATTTGAGCGTGAAATCAATGAGCTAACGAGGCAGCTTCAAGAGAAGGAGACAGCTTATGATGACTTGTTGCGCAGTCGCAAGGTTAGATGCTCTAGAATATCTTTTACTTCCACACAATGTAGAGACAGAATCTTTCAATGTCTTCAATACTCTCTACGTCCCACGGTTTTGATCTGCTGGCCTTGAAGCAAAGTGTCAGAAACGTTTTATGGGGGAAGATAGACCACAGTCCCTTCTTTGTAATTATAAAGGGGCTAGAACAAGTATTCTTACAAGCATTACAAGCATAAGGGGAGCCGATTACAGGAGCGCATGTGCACTATAGGATTTATATTTTTCTGGTTGTAGCAGGAAATGAAAGTTACCGTTAGCAAGTTTGACAGTCAAGGCATAGTCTTGAGTTTCACGAAGGGAGACTTCTTAGGTTGCAAGGTGCGCACAGAGATTTGAAATTATCTTGGACTGGCAGGTGATGTTCCAAGTCAAGTCAAAGGAGATAGCTGAATTAAGAGAAGATTGCCAGAGGCGTGATGCAGCCCTTGATGACATTACGGCTGCTGCTCAAGCAACCCGAGAAGCAAGTGATCAAGTAGTTTCCCAACTTTCACACTCAATTTATCCACCTCCTTGACGTGCAATATGGATTTAATTTTCTTGCTTCAAGTGAATTTTCTAGGTATCATCTTACACCTCGTTATGGCTGACTCTTGTGGTGGCTCTGCTTCTGTAGAGATTGGCAGTACTGGAGGATATTTGTAAACGCAAGGATTCAGCAATATATGAGCTAAAACAAGAAATTATCGCTCTGGAGAGCAAGGTCTGCTTCTCATCTCAAGTTGGAAATCTTTTCTGCTTTTGCTACACTGTAAAATATTTAAGGGATGTAAATGAACTGTTTGTTGTCATCGCAATCGTGTTTTTATCACGAATCTCACACAACCATCTCTTCTGATTCTCTTGCTGTTCCAGGTTCATGACCTCAAAATCCGATCTCCTCTCTATTGCGGTGACAGGAGGCGAAACTTTAAAGCAGTCCCATCTTCCACTGAAGAAGTCCTAGCCTTAGAAGATACATTCAACGAAATCTCGCAAGAACATACTTGGACCCGGCCATCGTCACCCATTGATGGATTTGCGCCTCTTCCTTCCGATATGACTGACGCGTTCCTTGAATCGCAATTTCAAATTGGCCGACAGCCAACGGCTCCTTTTCCAGAAGATTGTATACTTAAGGGGAGCGCATCAGCGGAAGAACTTCGTCATTTAAGATCTTCCACACCACCCGTGCTGGACACAATTAAGGATCTCTCGTTGGCTCCAGGAAGGCCATTGTCTTGTTCAATTGAGGGAAGTTATTTCCCCTCTCCAACATCGGTAATTTTCGACGATTTTCTGGAGGTGGAGAGCTCTTTGCAAGCTCTTGCAGCAGAGTTCCACCACGGTGATGATCTGTGCACACCAAGCGAGGATGGTCGGCTTGAAGGGTCACAGGAGTATGTGTCAGCCAGAGGGAAGCTCTCTTCAGGCCTCAAGAGGCTGAAGAACATCACAACAGGTAATTCATTTATGAACGAGCGTTTAGAAACATATCTCATTTCCTATTTACATCTTCCATCAAGACCAGCCAGAATATGTTCCTTTCTCCAGTTAACGCTCTTGTTGTGTCGGTGCATATGGGTAAGTCAGTTGAAGTTCTAGCCTCAATTTTGAAAAGTCACGAACTCGGTTAGGCTCCTCCTCTGGGTCGATTGATTACCATAATATACTGCACTGCATCTGAGTATGAATCTACTTTTCATCTGCAGATGCATCCACTTGCATTCAGTAATCACTTAGACACCATCGGTCGATTGCTTTTTGTTCTTGATATATTCTGTATCACTTATAACCTCTCTTCGGCAGGCTCATGTCCCGAGTCGTCTGGTAGCAGCACCATGACATCAAACTTCCAGCGACTGCGAGGGAGTAGGGCCACAACACCTGATGAGAACAAGAGACCATCTGGAGTTCTGCGACCCACGAAAACCAGCACTCTCAAGGCTCAAGGCAAGGTGAAAGCTGCTGCCGGCAAAGACAATCCGGAGCCCAGGAAAAAAGAGGAAACTAGTTGGAGCACAGGGATCCTAGCCTCTGTCGATGTCAACGGATCCTTTGATGGATCGGTTACCTCTAGTCGATCGTGGGGTTCATCTGCCGAACTGAGGCAAGGAGGAAAGTCAAAGGAGACAACTGCCAATAAGAAAAGATGGCTTTAAGATCCTGATCATAAATGTCGTCGCCAGCTCGCTGTACATTACCGCAAAACCTCAACATCCTCTGTGAGGTACCAATTTTGTAAGAAATTTGACTCCTACTCGATTTATCTAGAGACTGAGCTTCAGATTCCTTTGCAGAGTCGCTTCTTCATGTATATAATATTACAGGCCTCCAGCTTTAGGCATCATTCTGCTGGTTGGTTCATAATGATCATGTGGACCTCCAATTTTGAGACACATCCTGTGACCTCGAAACCACACTGTACTCTCTTCTATTCCGAAGGTCTTTCAGTGTCTTCTGAATATACTTGTGGAAATTTTATGAGCTTGGTGTCAAGTAGGGTAAACTCTTGAATTTGGTTTGACTTCGTCTTAACTGGCAAATGCGTTTACTGTCTGATTGTCCAGAACATATCTCCATTGACAGCTGAAGATTTAGTGCCCGGATGGTATCAGGTGCTTGAAAGTCCATACTAAATTCTAATACTAGGAACGCCTCAGAGGCCCAACACTAATTAGCACGGTTAGTGTGTGGTGAGAGTTGAAGCACACAATTTAGGATAAAATGAGTTTGAGAGGTCTTTTTTTGAACAGGAGTTGGTCCCCCTATGATTATACACAATTATTGATAATTTCTTACCACACTTGTGCACACTTGGTATGAGTGTTTGAATTTGAATTGAGAACCTTCGCTTGGATATTGACAGGGGCTAGGATCCCTGTGTTCATATGAGCTCCGAAAACGACTAAGAAAATGGTTTCTGGCACAATTTGGATTTGCTAATCATCTTGCACCAATTTTTGCATGTTGCATATGGTACAAGAATTGGGTGCAGAGCTAAAGGTGAAGTGCACAATGAGATTCTAGAATACTTTACTTAGAATCTCAATCGAATTTCAGAATTTATGGCCTCATTTGAGCGGTGGCATGTCCACATGTCATCTCCGATCAGGCAGCAACTCACCTGCTCTACATTGTTCATTTGGTCGACTCTAAGGTAGACGTGTGTAATTTGAACTCTCTGCACCCACTTGTCGTAGGATTAGTGCAAGAGGATCAAGTAATCCAATCCTGCTCGTAGCCATTTGTCCCCTAATTTTTGGAGCTCATATGTGTCTTTTTGATCACCAAAGTGAGGATAACATGTGACATAACTTCTCCCTCGCCCTCCCCCCAAACACATTGATCATTTCAACCTACAATTGCTAGTATAATGTCTTAAACACATGATGTCTTTTTGGTGTCCGTTCTTAGATCCACATGCCACTCAAATATAGGTGTCCAAATTATTGTAATGTTGGAATTAGGCATGTCTACTTATGTCATGTTCTAGCAGGGGGTTTTACCCCAAAGGTTATCCCTCAAACAGCGGGGCTCCCTCTCCGCCTTGAAGAGTACTGCATAAAATTATTATTGACATGATTGTTCATTCATTTTATGTTTCTTGTATGTGGCCCATGAACGTCTCAAATCATTGTGAGAGCAAGATACCATATATTGGACTACAATGACTTGTGGGGCCTATTGTGATAGCTTGATAGATTTCACGCAAAATATTGAATTTTTTAAGTGGGGGTGTGACATGGCACACAATTGTTGGTTGAAACATGTGAAAGAGTTGATGTGGCACTAAATTCAATTCAATTGTAGCAAATAAAGTACCTTTGGTAATACAGTGTTGTCCTAAGACTTCCAAACAATACTTGAGTTCACTAGTGGAGCTTTTGGAGTTATATGAATGCTATAGTTAAAAATTAAAGGTATACTCATAATTATCATAGTTATATCATAGTAATATGCAAAATCACAAGAGTACTTTCATGTTTACACAAAAGTTCATGATTAAATTTATACATACATACATACATGTATGTATATGTATATGGAACATTTTTCCAAGCTAATACAAACAACTTGGTTTTGTTTTCATTGTCTCATAGTTATTTAAATGCATAGATCATACAATAAGAACATAATTAGCAACATTAATTGGGAAATAGAGTAATGTTGGAGCACTTGTTTTCATAATCATGATTACCCCTATGTACCCTCGAAAAACCAATTGGAGCACTCACTTCCATCAATGGTGGAGCAAATTAAGTACTCAATTTTTTAAGCATGAAACCATCTTCTCAAGATGATGTGTTATAGCATGCATTTAGATTGACACATGCATTCCATCCCATAGTCCCTCTTCAAGTTTTTGAAGTTTCAAAATCTTATTGCCCCAACTATAACCACTATGACAAGGTCACCATGAAAGGAACTCAATAGCCCTAATGGGTGAGAAGAGTGTTGTGTTGGCAAATACTTCATCATCCTTGTCAAACAACATTCGCCGCCACCCAACCGCCACCTACAGTGCTTTGTGAAGTTTCTCATGTTTCGAAATCAAATTTTTCTAAATAAAACCACTATGAAAGGTCCACCAATGAAAGGAAACAATAGCCCGAATGGGCATGAAGCGTTTCTCAAATCATGTTATGTTAGGGTTGATAGTCAAGTTGTTCCTAATGTCATGTTCGGGATGGTTGGATCAATTCGTCATGCATTGTGGCACAATCTTGACATTTCCAAAATCCCTTTTGTATTTCCCATCTTCAGAATTTCTCTTAGAGGGTATCAATCTTATGAAGAGGTGACACCCTTGGTTGCCCTACATATGTTGTAATGAAATCCTATTGCAATCACCCCAGATGGTTTGCCACAAGGTGATTCTTGCAAATGTTATGTAATGCATTGCCACACAAATACGTGGTTTGAAGGTTTGTTAGTTTGGCCTCTAAACCCTATTCAATGTCATTTGCAATTCTTTGTTGCATGGCCTCCCCTCTTCCAACGTTCAAGAAGGTAACAAACAAACAAGACCTTGAGTTTTATAGATAGCATTGGATGTTGTTGTCATTCATGCTAAACCATCATGTGTAGCAATTTATCAACACTGACAATCACTTAAGAGGGGCTCTTATATGTTTAACTTACATCAAAAATTAAACCCCTTCCAACACATTCAATCAAATTCTATGCCCAGAAAGAGTCTTCCTAGGATGTACTAACAAACATATGTTTGGGAGATGATAGTCCAAGGAGAGCATGCACTACACTACCAAAGAATGCTATACCCTCAAGTTCATCATGTATATGAAAGAAGAAAACGGGATCATCAAGACTACATGTCCCTTACTCTTAGTCAAGAAACTTGAATGGCGGAAAGGGTCCACTCTAATCACTCCGCCCCACAATCACCAAAGGCTAACAACAGTTTATCGCGTGATGGTGCAACAATTTCCACAAATGCAGATGCGTTGACCATGTTCTACTCAATTTTACAGAGATTTGGGTTTCCAGCGGGCATGTTCCCTCTACAAAGTATTGAAGAGTTTGGGTTTGTTGAGCAGAATGGTGTATGGTGGCTAAAGCAAAATGAGAAAGTTGAGCACAAATTTCCAATGGTGAAGCATAATGCGGTGTACATGAAAGAGATTTCAGGCCAGATCCAAAAGGGGAGGATCCAGAACCTTGCGGGCTTCAAAATGAAGCCGGTCATGGATACAAAGTTGTTCCTTGCGCAATCGGCCAAGGTGATATGGTTAGATGACCCACCATCAGGCAAGATCCATTTCAAGCCAGCTCGAGGTCCCGTGGAAACATTTCCCATTGATGCCTTCGCAGCTGCTCAATAACCCTAATTGGGTTCGTATTGCTATTCTTATACGTCTCGTCATGTTTTTCCTACACTCCATTAGAAGTTGTTACCATGGGGCCGTAAAGCAAACATAGAGAGCCACAAGGTGCGTGGTTTTGAGACTCAAACTAGCACAGATTTGAATCTAAATTAATCAATAGCATGTCTTCATTGATGCAATGGAAACCAATTTTGTTGTGCATATCATCATCCTTACATGCTGATTTTTACCACTAGCAACAAGTACAAGTTAATTTGACAAATTTAATCCTCCAAATTGATGGACATGTAAGAAGATTGATTTGAAGTTCAGAGTATGTGACAATAAATGGATTGAAGGTCACTTCTAACATGCATGCTTGTTATTGGGAGAATCAAGCTCGAAGTACCTAAAAACTCATCACAAATGACTTGATTATTGCACCATAGTTCCACTGGCAACAACAAAATGATCTACGTGCATTGGTGGAGTCTTGCACTAAGTTGTATAGACATCTCATAATTTTCTGCAAATCGCAAAATGAAGTGAATACATTTAGATCTTCGTCAACGAAATTCTTCCCGGGTTCAAATGGAGAGGAGCTAGTTAGCCCTGCAAAGGAGAATCCACCCAATAAAATTTTTAGGCAAGATTATAGCTGATAACATCATGTGAGTGGCTTTGAATAATTATTTGATGTAACTATCCAACATGGTGTAATGCTAGAATGGTCCAAAGGCTCACCAATGGTTTGAATAATGTCAATATGAAACAAAAATTTATGTGAATAAAATTGGAATATGATATCAACAAGAATTAAAGAAAATGTGATATGTAGAATTATGATGGATTTGTTGAATTTGCATCCAAAATATAGCATCATACTCGTACTGCCATGGAGTCTAGGCATTTAGAAATGATCAAAAACATGGATCAACCCTTCATTTTGTTGCACACCCTTCACTTGAGTCGGTTGGTGCTCAATATGGATTGCTATGTGTGTTTATGAGACGTATGCCTCCAATTTTGCACCTTACAATGACTAAAACAATGACCTTGCTTTAAATGCCTTCTTGTTTTAAACACCAAAATAACATCTACTCACCATCCAATGTCATTGCACATTATCACCTTACATCCTAGAAGGTAAAATAGACCAAGAGTTGTTTTTTCTCTCAAAGTTATTATCATTGTCATTTTCTTTGGTCTTGGGCCTTACCTTGAACCATATGTTGATTTATGTTGCTTCTTGTATTTTGAGAATGAAACACCCAAAAAAACCTACCTCCTTTGATGCTAACAAAATGGCCATAGCCCCGATCGTTAAAAATAAGTGTAGTGTTGTTGTTGGTGTGCTTGTGTTTGGGGTGGGCCCATCCAAAGGTAACAAGTTTGAAAGGAAACCGATATAATTATGATAGTGTGGGGCTAAGGATTATTGTTGCTTAAGTATGAAAGTGGATTGTGGCGCTGTCACCTTGGAGTCGTGTGGGTCGGTTGGTGGGTGCCTACACTTCAAATTTGTTTGAAGGCTTGAGTTCAAAACCGTGCGAGGCCCTTTTGAAAGTGATTCATGTTGAAGTTAGAAGATTAGATTGTGTTGAGTTTAGAGCATTAGGTTGCTCGTAGTCATAGAATTGTGATGGTTAAAGGTAGATGAATAGATAAGGTTTGAATAAGTGGGAGGTTAGATATCTCATATGCATTGCATAAACCAAGGAAAAAGGGCAAGAAAGGGCAAAGCAAGGAGTGCAAGTAATCATCACACTCCAAGTATTTTTTCATATGCCGCATATTTGCTTGTGCAATCCAATCTCTATTTCTATTATGCTTCAATAATTCATAACCCCTACCCTGATTGAGACATTAGTGGGGCTCATTTGCTACATTCGCAACTTTGAGATTTTCTTTTGGATTGCAAAGTTGTATTATAGGTGTTGCCTCTCGCCCTCAGGCACGGGTAGATCACTCCATTGTCAAGTTGAACACCACGTGCGACCAAAAAAAATCTTCTTTTGGTAAGTTGCACCACCAAAATGGGTCAAAATTTTATCAAATTTTTTTCATGAGTAGATATACACAGTACCTATGACATAGTCAAAAGTGGTAACTAAATTTGATGATTTTTTTTTCATAAAACATAACATTTCTAACTAGAATGACATAGAATTGAACTAAAACAATTACTAAAAAAATAAAGATGACTAAAAATTTCAAAAAAGTATACAAAAGATACTATCAATGGTTATGTATATGTAGAAAAAATATCATAAATTTTAAAATTATATATGGCATGTAATATAGGGGTAGCAAACTTTGTCCACACGTGGTGTCAACTTGACAATGAAGTGACCTCCCCGTGGCTGGAAAATGAGAAAAAGTGTGAGAAATTGGACATCGGGGTCCATTTTTTGAGCAACCCTAGTTTGAAATTTTTGAACCACAAGCGTGAGAGCTTGGGAGGCCACACAGTGAAATGAGCTTCTGATTTTGAAACGAGGCCCCTGGTTTCAATAGAATCTGCAGGCCCCGGCCAGAAACTTCCCGGCAGCTGGCCTTTGCCGGAGCATACCTTTACCGGGATCGGGATCGGCCGCTGCCCCCAGTGGGGTCGTCTTCGTGGCGGCAGGGTTGGATAGGCCCCTACCAACCTATCCAAAACCTAGCCAGGCCGGCTAAGGGAGCTCCCCCTAGTGGGGTTAGGACCTAAGACTGGGAAGTGTCCTAAGCAAGGTTGGACGCTCTTCCAATTGGGCCCTTTAATGATGGAGATCCATGGCCTAGATTGAGGACAAGAGAGGACCTAGTCATGTTTTCAAGCGTCCAATGGCTAAGCAACGTGCCTCAAATAGTATTTCAAATTTGAGTATGTTAACTTCATCCACAATCATCTTTCAAAACAATTGAACATAATAATAAGTATGGTTATATTATCTTTTTTGGTTTCTTCAAGTTGGAGTCTTAAAAAAAGATTTCAATAGAAAGTTTTGGACAATGTATGAATAAATTAAGAAATTGTAACCAAAACTGACCCTAGATTCTTACATTCAAATCATATTATTTTAGACAAGAATATGTAGGGATTAATTTTTGGGCAAGGGCCACAATTCGATATAACTACCACACCTCCGATGATTGGGCAAGAAAAGGCTATCCACTGAACACTAATATTCTATGTTTAGGTATGATTGGGCTTGTCTTTGCCAAAATTCAATATTTTGTATGTATTAAATGTCAAAGAGGAAGGAGAGGGAATCCTTAGGTGATGATGTTGTAATGATGTTGAGTCAAAGCAAAGCGGATAATCCATCTTGACAAAAAGACGGTAAAATGTAACCTGTTGTAACAAATCGGGCCATGTTACGCATTTTTGCTACAAGGCAAAGAACAACAATAAAAATTTGGAAACAACATCAAAGATGATAATAAGTACACATTCACAACGCAATATGAAGCGCATTTGAAGGTAATGTGTAAGTGGATTATGGATTTTGGAGGATCAAACCACATGGCTTCTTGTAGGATGACATTTTATACATACAAAGTAATTGTTGCATATAATGTCTACTTGGGTGATGATAGCATCATGAAAACGATTGGAATGGGTTCCATTGTTGTTGAGGTGATGGTGAAAGGTAAAATCTAGAGAATTTGTATCAAGGATGCTTCCATGTGGTGAAGTTGCAAGCAAATTTGCTCTTGGTGAGCAAACTTTTGTCAAATGGGTTGAAAATGCAATTCAACCTAAATGAACGTATTGTGAGAGGTCTGAATGGAGAGGTGGTTGTCATAGAACTACGTAATGGTAATTTGTACGAAATAAAGTTTAATAATGTGCATAAAGCAAATGTAGTCGATTTGGTACAATCATGGAGGAAAGACAATGCACTTGAGCTTTGACATCGTTGGCTTGGGCATTTGAATGCAAACCGTGTTCATGCACTTCAAAGCATGATGTGTGACATGAATCTTAGTGAAATTATTTGTCCTATGTTTATGTCGATTTGTGAAACATGCATTGAGGGGCAATAACTTAGGGCGGCGTTTCCCAAAGGTATGAGAAGGCAAACAAATAAGCCGTTGGATATAGCACATTTGAACGTATTTGGCCATATGAGAGATATTGTATCAATACATGATTGTACGAGTAGTGGGAGTGATTTGGAAATGCGTCCAAGTAGGAGAAATGAAACTCCCATGGTGGTTGGGGTGGATGAATATTCCAACTCACATTCGTTTAATCTTGGTGAAGATATTGGGGAGCTTGAGTAAGTGCGAGATAACTTAGTTGCAATTCAAATACCAAGAGGATGACCAACAAACAAAGGGTATTCATCAACACCCCCATCCTAAAACGAGATAATGCAACAAAGAATTAGGCGTTGATGGAGAGGAACATTGTTTAGAGGAGCAAAGATACCTCACAAAGGGTACGCCAGGTGTTTGGAGATTGGTGGGAAAACCACAAATTGCACCAACATGATGTAGAAAAGGGGAATGTAACATATTTGAATGATTATTGAAAGCATTCTAAAACTATGTCATTTGAAATATGGTAATTACAGATGATAGGAAACAATCACTATCAAGTCAGATGAAATTTGATTTCTTTTGCTACTTCCAAAGTGGGAGTGTTGAAGATAGAGCATTAGGTTGCTCATAGTCATATAATGGTGTTTGTTCAAGATTTAAGAGTGAACAAGGTTTGAAAGAAGTGGGAGTTCAGATAACCCATATGCATTATATGAACCAAGGTGGAAAAATGCAATGAAGAACAAGGCAAGGGGTGAGGGTGACCATCTCACTCCAAGCATTGTTCACATGCCTTTGTGTATGTGTATTTGCTTGTGCAATTTGATCTCTAGTTCTATTGTGCTTCAATAATGTTCATATGCTCAATAATTATCTTCCCCTTGCATACTATAACTATCATCTCAAATATCCCAATATGCTATATTGCAATATCATAATGCAAATGAATTTTCACTAAAAAGTTACTTACGTACTATATGTTGACAAATAGTACCATATTGATAATTAGTGGACGTGACGCTTTGAGACCTCTAGGCTTCTAGTTTAGACCCTTGGCAAATAGTGTACATGACACTAACTAAATACCATGACGGTGTACTTTACTTTGAGTCGTGGGACACTTTTGGCTTCCCAGACCCTAAAATCAATCAATTCAATTTCATGCATGTACCTACACTAGTGTGCCTATGATGACGTGGCAGGAGGCATGGATGCGTACGTGGACCTCGGCGGGTAAGAAAGGGCGGTGAAAGGAACAGCGGAGTTGGTACACTTGACCTAATTCCATGGATCCCAAGTATCGACGACACAAACACCTCGCCGCAAATTGAGGTTCGGTTGCGTGCGCACAATTTCCAATTTTTGCATTCCCCTAAGCAGATCACGACAACAAGAAGAAATAAAGATAAAGATAAGAGATCTCATAGAATCAATTTACTGCTCACGCATTTCCTGGAAGCGGCCGCATCAGCAGGAACTTCATCACTGACGGTCTGGTCTTTGCGAGGAGCTAGGGGTTTGGAAGTTGGAACAACATAACTCAGGTGTGGTTCGGAGAACAATTGAATTTAGTTTCTCACAGACTAATAAAGGTTGATTGTGGTTCTGCTGCTAGAGAAGAATCATAAAGGTTGTTTGTGGTTAGGGTATAGGAAATAAGGCAGGGACAGATCATCGAGAGGGAGAGGAAGGAAGCGAGGGTTGGAAGGAGTGGGCAGGTGGGTCGAAGAAGAAGGGTTGTGTGAGGGGACTGAGAATTAACTCACTGCCCACGCATTTTCTTTGAGGCATCTTGAGAGGAGGATAGGGGTTTGGAAGTTGGAAGAAACAGGTGTCGTTCGGGGAACAGCAATTTAGTGTTGCAGAGAATAAGAAAGGTTGATTGTGGTTTGTATATAGGGAATCATAAGGCAGGGACAGATCGAGGGAAACATTTCGGTTGGAGGGAGAAGCGTTGGTTAAAAGGAGGTAAGCGAGGGTTTTGAAGGAGTAGGTAGGAGGTTCGGAGAAGAAAGATTGTGTGAAGGGAGTGCTTGCAGTGTTGTTGTGGGAATGGCAGCGTCAGGAGGGCAAATGCGGCAGGTAATCTCGAGGACCGTCTCACAGCTATGGCGGGCACGGGCCTCGGGTGCGGTTGCGGTTGCGGGGCAGAGGTTTCAGTCGACGGCAGCGGCAGCGGTAGCGGTGGAGGAGGAGCCAAAGGGAATGGGTTTGATGATGAAGGGGGTGAAGATGGAGGGGCGACCTCTGTATTTGGATATGCAGGCGACATCACCGGTGGACCCACGGGTGCTTGATGCGATGCTGCCGTTCTATTTGGACCAATTTGGCAACCCGCATTCCAGGACACACATGTATGGATGGGAGAGTGATGATGCAGTGGAGAAGGCGAGGGAGCAGATTGGGAAGCTGATTGGTGCTAACCCTAAGGAGATTATCTTCACATCTGGCGCGACTGAAGCGAACAACATTGCAATTAAAGGAGTGATGCATTTCTACAAGGAGAAGAAGAAGCATGTGATCACTACGCAGACAGAGCACAAGTGTGTGCTGGATTCCTGCCGCCACTTGCAGCAGGAAGGGTTTGAAATCACATATTTGCCTGTGAAGAAGGATGGGTTGATCGACTTGGATGAATTCAAGGCTGCCATTCGACCGGATACGGGGATTGTGTCCATTATGCTTGTCAACAATGAAATTGGGGTGATTCAGCCCATGGCCGAAATTGGAGAGATTTGTCGAAAGAATAAGATTTTTCTGCACACAGACGCAGCTCAGGCGGCTGGGAAGATTCCTGTCAATGTTGACGAGATGAAGGTGGACTTGATGTCTTTGAGTGCGCATAAGCTCTACGGGCCTAAGGGTGTTGGTGCTTTGTACATGCGTAGGAGACCTCGTGTGCGTGTGGAAGCACAGATGAGTGGTGGTGGGCAGGAGCGAGGAATTCGTAGCGGGACAGTGGCTACTCCTTTGGTGGTAGGGATGGGGAAGGCATGTGAAATTGCGATGAACGAAATGAAGCGCGACGAGGAACATGTCAAACGTCTCACCGATCGCCTGTACAAAGGCATCACATCAAAGTTGGATGGAGTAATTGTGAATGGCAGCATGGAGCATCGGTACGCAGGTAACATGAACATTTCGTTTGCATATGTCGAAGGTGAGAGCCTGCTCATGGGGTTGAAAGAAGTGGCTGTGTCTAGTGGAAGTGCTTGTACCAGTGCGAGTCTTGAGCCATCTTATGTGTTGCGAGCTTTGGGAGTGGAAGAGGATATGGCACATACTTCAATCAGGTTTGGCATCGGGAGGTTCACTACAGAGGAGGAAGTGGACAGAGCCGTTGCCTTGACTGTGGATCAAGTCACGAAGTTGAGGCAAATGAGCCCCTTATGGGAAATGGTCCAGGAAGGGATTGATTTGAAGAGCATACAGTGGGCGCAACATTGATTGGTGTGAATTTGGCACATCCTGCTAAAACACAAGGATATCTTTTAGTTATCCTTATCACACCTAGTGATTCTGGATGTGGCTGTTAGGCAAAAAGAAAACTCTCTGTCTGCGGCACAGAGCCGTAAGTAATGTTACTTCTAGAACATACGATGAAAAATGAGTGCATTTATGAAGCATATCCTGAATATTGACAATAGGGAGTTCTGGAATGCAAGATTGCGGTAATAAAACTGGTCAGGAGAAAACAGGCCTGTCCACTTACACACAAGTGGAGCAACCAAAGGTGAATGCATGTATCACCTGAATGTTCACTTGGTCTGAACGTGAGTTCTTGTCATATCATGGGACACACCAGAATGTAATAATAACAATACCCAGCTGCTTGTGAATATCTACACTCTATTTGCTTTCTTCCATGAGGAAATTCTTTTTAATTTTCTCTATGTGGGTTGCTCAGAAGTCGACTTTCTGCTTTGGAGTTCCTGCTCGTTGTTGATTGACCTTTGCTAGTGATGGAACTACACCGTTTATGGTATTTAGTGTCACGTACACTATATTCGAATGACCTAAATTAGATGCCTAGAGGTCTCAAAGTGCTGCATCTGCAAATTGCCAATATTATTGCTATTTGTCAACACAAGTAACTCTTTTTGGAAGTGAAAAAAAAGTATTTACTTCGCGACATTTAGGATAGCACTTTGGGATATTTAAGATGATAGTTTTTCATTTTAGTATGCAAGTGAAAAAAAGTATTTACTTTGCGACATTTAGGATAGCACTTTGGGATATTTAAGATGATAGTTTTTCATTTTAGTATGCAAGTGAAAAAAAGTATTTACTTCGCGACATTTAGGATAGCACTTTGGGATATTTAAGATGATAGTTTTTCATTTTAGTATGCAAGGGAAGATACTATAGTGAGCATACTAATGCCAAGTGTCATTTGTGTACACTTTAGTCAACTTGTAGACCATTGTGTAACATAGGCATGAACCTCATAAAAGTATTGAACAAACTCCTACCAAGATATTAGAAAGCGCACTTGAATGCCAAGTATCATGAGGTGACGCAAATGGTGAAGTCAATAATTATTGTAACCTAGCATACGCCTCAAATAGGGTATGCGCACTATTACACATGTGACAATAAATGGTGTGGTGCAATTAAGATTTTGCATTGAAGAGGGTTGTGATCTTGGGTGCAGCTACTATGCCAAAAACTATGTTTATGGGCAGAACCTCAAGTGAGTGTAACCTTAAGAACATGTTAAATAGGGTCTTAAATTGTTACATTTTTCAACTAGCCCACTTCTCCTAGGATACGGAACATGCGACTAGAGTGAGATGGCTAGAATATTTAAATCAAGACCATGGCCACTTTTCTCAAAAAATTTAGAGCTCATATGCATCTTACTCATTAAGTGGTCATGTAGATCTCCTTAAATTTGTTGACTATTGAATGTAGAATGAATGGTTATCAAATTTTGAGTGCATAGTCCACTCTCATTTAAGCACATGTTTTTTTCATATCCATTCTTGAAGCCACACTAAACCACATAGTAACATAGGTCTCTGACTAAGATACATAACCAAATAAGGCATGTCTACTGTTTGGGACACACCCAAGTGATAATAGTACACAACTGATTGTGAATACCTACACTCAATTTTCTTTCTTGATGGAGGGAAATTGTTCTTGATGTTGGGTGCTCAGAAGTCAACTTCTCTTTTTTGGAAGTTTTTTGTTGTCAAATGACTATTCTCAATGATGTAGTCCAAATCAATTTCTACACTAAAGAAGGTGGTGTGATTGACCAATCTATACCCATCCTCAAGTTTCAGAATAGCCTTAGCACATATGATGTATTTCAATAGAGTTATTTGTCCACTTGTCAAGTTTTAAGTACCACTTCCTTACCTGTTGTTGGGACCCCTAGTTGAAACTAAATCAATGTTGGGGTTTTCATTTGGGAGCAAACTATTTCACTTCTCACTACTCTATTGGTTTAAAGAGACACATTTTGTGAACAAGACCTACGGATTGGAACTGGTTGTAAGGTGTGTTGTGGTCCTGTTATTTTAGAATCACAAAAGGTTTAGGAGGTTAAAGAAGAACCTCAGTCTCTTCAAGTGATCCCTCTCACAAACAAACTCACGGAGGGTGGGAACTTTTGCATGAGTGTAACTCTCATTCATCCAACATAAAAACTGTCAAATAGTATGCAACCCAAATGCTATTTATTTTAAGCGACTTGATGCCAGAATTAGTTTCAAAAACCCCAAATTAGTCTAGTTCAAGTCATTTGAGATGAATGAGCCACAAGTTTTTATGTTAGATGGATGAGAGGTACACATATGCGATAAATTCCCTCTCTCCCAAACTCACAATCTAATCGTCTGTTGCAGCAACAAAAGGATGTCACCAATCTATCTGTATGTGTGATATGTCTTCAACGAAATGTTCATGATCGAGCAAGGTCCATGAAAAGTTGACTCTTGGAAAAGGAAGTTTAATTTCAGTCGAAAAAGCACATTCTACATCGTTTGCACAAGATTGGACTCAACACTTTCCTCAAGGTCAATCAATTAAATGAGCTATCATCCCCTACCTCTCAGCTGCTACCATTCAAGGTCACTACAGAAGTTTCTTATACACAAATCATATGTGGCAGCAACAAATGGATATGCTGATTCAGGTGTGCTGACTTCACTCTGCTGAGCTATTAGCAAGGGGCTCAGATTGAAGGGCTTGTCCATCAATTACGTACTCTTTGCACAATAGAAGGTAGAAAATTGTTATTTGGATACTTTTCTCTCTGCATCCACTTCCACATAGGATATGAAACACACAATTAGGGCAAAATGAATAGCAAATTCAAGTTGTGCCCATTTGCCTCATAAATTTTCGGAGTTTTATGAATATCTTATTCATTATCAAAATGAGACTCTTGTACTCAATAAGTGGTCAATACAAGTCCCACCAATTCAATTCCATGTTGAGCCTAGAATGATTAGCAGATTTTGAGCACTAGGTCCAATGTAACGGTGGCCCAAAAAATAGTTTGACATTGGCTAAAGGTGGGAATTTTTTCAGGTCTAGCTCATGCACTGCACAACAACACAATGCCTCAAGGGTTGTTTACACCACAAAGGTGGGTGTGGTCGTAGTTGTGATTAACCTCCACAATCAACCACAACTTTTAATTTTAAAAATGCTCTCATTTGTCTTATGCAAATCATTGTAGTTGTACTTGATGGTGGGGTTGATATTCTTCATCACAATCTATCACTAGTTTAGGATTGGGTTGGAGAGGATATTGTTGACATCCAATGCTATGTTCAGGGAAAACCGACGGCTAGTTCATTATCAGCCGATGGATTTCCCCTCATGGCCAGTCCAAATTTCCAACCATCAAATGGCAATCCGACTGTAATTTCAATCCTCCGGCAATTAACCGATGGACCATAAAATGTCCCGGAAATGTAGCCGATTCTTCTTGTGAGTTACTGGATTTTAGCCGGAAGCATCCAAAGCGCTATTTGTCTAGGGCAGTACCCTAAACCTTAAACTTTTTGAATTATGCAATTTTTCCATGACCAAATCCGATTGCTTCTATGAAGAATTGGGGGACCCTTGGCCTTCAAGCGGTGAAGGCATTGCTAGGTTCAATTCCTGCTAAGGATATTAACTCTGCAAATTAAAGTTTTGAACATGCCTTTCTTTTCACTTATTCAAGATTTTGTACTAAGAAATGATAGATAGATAGATAGAAACTCCGGTCCCAATTCAGGGGCCGGCGTGAATAGAGTGTCCGTTTGTGATGCCAACAATCCGATGTCCACAGGACATGGGGAAGCTGGGACAAAACTACTCTCCTCTTTCGAGGATGGACACTATAATAACCCAAAAAAAAAAAAAAAAAAAAAAAAATCCAGCAAGGCCCACTAGGGTGAATAGTGTTAAAAGTATAAGGAGTGGGTGTAATGTGAGGATGTAAGCGAGGTGATGATTGTGGTAGGTTGTACCAACCTAGCGGCTCCAATCCCTCAGATGATTGGGACATAAAAACTAATGAAATAAATATAATCTAATTGTGAGTTTAGAGTGTGAAGTTTTGAGTTATGGAGGGTCTAGATTTTGTGGGAGCGGTTGGTGGTTTTCAATCCGCCTTTTATGGAGGAGGATTGACATGGCATATTGAATTGCAATGGTATTAATGGTTTTGAAGGTATGTTTGATGGTAGCCATGGGTAGTTTGAGGTTGGTTTCAAGAATTTCCATAGATGGGGTGTGGGCAGTAGCTCTGGCCCCAGCTGTGAGGACAATAAGCAGTTCGATTTTCCATCCTCTAGCAGCGATACTATCAATTAGAGGCTTATATTTGTGATTTTTTGCTTCAGTGGCTTCTGAGGAAAATCTATCATTGCAGTATGTGAATTCAATAAATTGTATGGTGAGGTTAGGGTCAATGTCAATGGGAGGGTTGCTTTGATATGGTAGTCCTTTTACACAGAGTATATCTGGCCGAAATCTAGCGTTACAGTGACACCTGTTTGTGCTACATATACAAGGGAGGAGCCAATTGGAAACAATATTTTCGGGGGAATTATTATTGAAGGTACCGGCATTCATGAGAGTAAAGCATCGGGATTTTTCGGACGAGATTAAGAGCTTCCTAATTTCGCCAACTACTTTATTATGTCTTTTAACTCTAAGTGAATGTATATGTTGTTGTTTACATGTAAGTACAACGTGGAGCCAAGTGTCTGGTTCGTTTGAGTTGCATATAGGACACATAATAGAAGGGTAGTGTTGGGGACCAAAGAACAATTGCTTCCTAGCATTGCCCATGTATGTTCCTGTGCAGAATTTAATAATGCAAGATTTTTGTTTGTCAGTGATTAAGGGATTTGTCCAAAATTCATTGGATAGTTCTTTGTCTATGTGTACATTTTCTGTCCATTTTGAAGTATTGGGGCTTTGTGTGGCCATGAGTGCTATATTAGTTTCCCTATCATATTTTATAATTTGTTTGTCTAAGAATCTGACAAGACCTTTATCTGGGACGTCCGTCATGGAGGCCCATACATCTTTTTGATAATAGTATAGGGTGGCATGGGCATGTTCATATGAGTGAGTAGCAATACGGTGTTCTAATTCTAACCCTTCTTTTGCTAGTTTATCTGCTTTTTCATTACCTTCAATGTTAACGTGTGCTCAAACTTTGGAAATTGTGATTGGTTGTGTACGGTTTTGAAGGATTTGTACCATGGAGTTGAGTGTGACTTGGTCTGGGTGGCTATTATGAAGGGTGGGATGTTTAATTTGGGATGTACTAAGAAATGATTTCTAATAACTTTTCATACATTTTTTAAACAATTAGTGCCGATATGAATTCCATTTAATTGAATATTGGCCAATGAAAATATGAAAATATAGGCAATTGGCCGATTGATTTTACAAAAGACTGGCTCTTGCCGATGTAAATTGGAAAAAATCCGACCCTTCGTAGCAACTAAGGCTTCAAAAACTTCCCGAACTCTGATCCAATAGTAGTGTTAAAATGACTCCTCCACTTTCTGCCACGTATGAGTGACTACCACATGAGCATGAACAACCACCCCAAGAATGGTTAATTTATGTGGAGTGAGAGAGTTCATAAGGTAAAGGGTGGTTGTGGGGTGGAAATAGAACCAAAGAAAGTACACCACAACTACCCCTAGTCTTAATGACTATTCATATGAGAATAAAAACTATTATAATGAGAGAAATCAGATGAAGAGGTTTGCTTCCATCCACACTTGAAGCGAGAAGTGTGAAGCAAACCCTACCCCCTGCTGACCACCTATGTTAGGTAGGTGGATCAAACACTAGTCTAGTGCAAACGCCTACATTTGAGTGGTATATGACCAGGCTGTCGTTAAAAACAAACACTTCTTATGATGAGGTTGGATTATGTGCTCCAAATAAGGACATGATTCTAGGTTGAACAATTCACGCAATTGGGAGGACTTAAATGATCATTTCAAAAAACACCAGACTCTTCACTTGACCTCTTATAACTTCTGCATCTCAAGTCTGAAAATCTTCAGTCCAAGGTGGGTCCAATAAATAGTTGACTACATTGTCAAATTATCAATCATCAACCCACACCAACGAACATTAGGCCTAATTAATTCTTTCCCACTAATGTTTATTTTCGTAGGCCACATATTTTATAATGACCGTAGATTAAAGATTATTTTACACATTGGAGTTGGCTGGGCATCCTTACCCACGAGGACAGTACATTCAATTTCCAAAGGAGCTACTCACATGTGAATTAGGCACACCGGGTGGTGCATTCCCTGTACTAAATGGATGCACTTTGAATCCATGGAACGTTTCTTTCAAGTTCAACACTTCCCTTGGCTGGTGGGTGCACTACGGGAATTGCATGATCTTAGCATTGGTTCTCTTCCAAGAGAGGATTATCAAATCTAATGATGTGGAATTAGAAACTACCACCTACATAGATCACAAAACCATCTAGATAAAGAGAACCACCGGAAAGACCACAGGGTACCTGTAGTTGTTGGCCGGTGAGAGAGACGGAGAACTTTAAACTAAAAGGTTAGAAAATCAAACAATCAGATGTGAGTACCAGAGGAGAACCTTCAGAAGAGACTGACGTTGCCGTCACCACAAAGCTTTGGGCTTCGGAGCTTGCATCTCAATATCTGTGATCCGGAGAATCCTGCAGTGGACCTTGGGACAGGCCAAATCCTAAACCAAAAAGAAGCGAATCTACAAAAGATATGAACCTCAGCTTGGTCTATCTCTCCAGCTTCCAAAACAGTGACAATAATCATTGACTAACGCAGGATCTTTGAAAGCCCGCCCCTCCGGCACTTCATGTTGCAGCAAATCCATTTCGTTTTCTGTTGGGCTTCAGAGCCTACATCTCAAGGAATGAGTGCTGCAGAGGGGACCTCATCTCTCTCCGCCCGTCGATTCCTTGGGTCACCGGTTTCATGAACAATTTAACCTCACCAGCTCCCTATTGTTCCCCTCATAAAAAATCCAATCAGGTAGGGAGCCATTGAGATTCCTTGTAAGAACCTGAGAATTGGACGGAATAACACGGCCTGCAAAACGACCGCTCGCTCAGCCTTTGCAAACCCGAGTCGCTTATTCGCTACGCTCCATGTTCAACGGTCTGGATGGGAGGTCCACGAAACTAAGGGCAGAAAAAGATGGGGTTCCCTCTGCAGCACTCTACCCCATCTCAAAATCTGTGCTACAGCGTCACTCTGTGGACTTTGGTCACAGGTCTCATTCTAAACCTACAAGCAGCAAATCTAAAAAAGAATGAACCTAAGCTTGTTCTCTTTCTCCAGCTCACAAGCACTGACAATATTCATCGACAATCGCAGCGTCTTTGCAAGTTCGCCCCTCCGGCACTACATTGTGCAGCAAATCCATCCCATTCTTCAGCCGATGGCTCTCTCCGACATCCACCCACTGCTCCTTCTCCGTGTTCGTTAACCCGGCCATTCGAATGCCTTGAAGAGTTCTATACAAATCGAGTCCTGTCACCATTCTCTGTTGATTCTTCGTCATGATGCGGTGGCGGTCTTCCTGCTCTGTAAACCACGGCGGCAGCATGACCGCCATGAACGGATTTCGATGTTCCACAGCGCCATTTTGCGACAGGCCGAAGTTTAGGCCCATGTGCAACCCGTGGTCGGCAGCGATAATCAATGCTGTGTTGTTCCAGTCCCATGCTGTGAAATCGTTTAGGTATGAGGCGAGGCCATCGTCCAGAAGTCGAAGAACTTCAGTTGTGCCTTCGTGCCCTTCCAAGAGCCAAGCGAGGGAGAACTTAGGGCGGTCAGGGTAAGCAGCCTGGAAAGATTGCAGATAATGTAGCTCGTGTTCGTGCACTTGTTGGCCCTTGAGACACCGAGCGCAGATGGAGTAAGGACCCTTGAAGTTCCCGAACGGATTTGCATCCTCTGCGAAAAAATCCGAATGGCAAAATGGCGCCAGTAATTCGTGATCAAAGCTTCGATGAGTGCGATTGGACATGTAGGCGGCAGGCAAGTCCTGGCAAGTGTCTGCGGTGTACAAAGACACCCATCCGGAGGAGGCAAAATCTTCCCAAACAGGAGGAGCCACTTCTGTTTGTCGCTCGATTGTTCCTTGGAACATGGCCCTCGAGTTCGGTTCTGTGCAAAATTCCACCACGCTATATCGAAAAAATTGGTAGAGGCGTGTTAACCCTTTGTTATCAGCTTCTTGTAGCGCAGATGCCGAACGCCGTAGCCTGCGATGGAAGCCACGGCGACTCACCGCATCGATGAAGATGATAACAACGTCCAGCTTCGCCGGCTGTGTCGTCACATTTGTTAAATCGGCTGCTTCTTCACGCGGCGAAGTCCGTTCCAACGCAATTGGGTCCGGGCGAACTCGTGCCAAGAGCTTCTCCACACCACCGCAACGAATAATGACGGATTCAATTCCATCGGGTAGCAACACCGGCTGCAGAGACTCGTAGGAAATTTCACCTGCCTCACGCACCTTGTCCATTACATTTTTGTTGAATGGCCGAGGCAGCTTGCCTTCGTAATTCTCCTCAATGAGTTTGTCCGCTTTCGGCCAGTCTAACGTGGAAGGGAGCGGAGTGTAACTTCGGCCAATCTCCGAATTGCAGCTCGTAATAAGGGCGCCCTCCGTGGTGAAGTTGACATAGAAGTTCAAAGCCTTCGCCTCCACGCTTGAATCGTGGCAAGTGACGAGAGAACTTGCCCATACATTTTGGGTGCCTTTCGGATACACGTCCACCCACGGCAATCCCCAATGAACGGGCGTGCATGTCGTGCGATTCGTCAGCGGCAACATGTGCTCGCCGCGAAACCCTTGGTCCCAGAGTAAAGTGGCATTCCAGAGAGCTGTGACTGTTGCGAAGGTGACGGCGATGAAGAAAGGAATGTGCACAGCGACAAGTTTCTTCGTTCCGACCAACCGCCATGCCCCGTACTCGAGAGAAGTAATGCACAATGCGGGGATGACGAAGATCGCAAACACCAGAATGTTGTATGCTCCGTGGTGCTGAAGGCTCCCACCGTGATCGTACAAGAACATGACATTCCATGAAATGCAGATGATGCCTAGCAAGATGGCGCGAAGACGACCAGGAATGGTGCTGTCGAATAGTGTGATGTAGATCGCTGCGAGGAAGCATGCGATTGCGGAGAAAAAACAAGCAGCAATGCGACCTAATTGATGGATCACACTGTGCAAGTCGCCCCCAACCAGAGATCCCGAGTACAAACCTACCCACAGTGTGGTCAAAAGCAAGACTGCTATTACAGGATTGTAAGTGAAGGACGGCCTGCAAATAGGACGAACGCTTGCACCGGACTTGCCAACGTGCTTCTGTATGTATCCAACGCATCCACCTGCTTGCGATCTCTGCACCCCGTAACCAGTAAGGCCTCCTTTTCCCTCGATGTCGCGGTGGTCAACATCATCCTTTGGAGAAGAAATTCTCCGTGGCAGCTGGACTTTTCTGGAGTAAAACATCTTGTGGAGGAGTCTCAATGGTCCCCAAGCCCAGCTGGCAAATGGCCTCCCAGCTCCATGCCGCATCAGATCCTCGAAAGTATCTCTAGATTTTCTCATTTAGTGAAAAATTCAATAGGCTGTGTCAAAAATGGTCGAGGCTTCCACCTGTTTTGAGAATTTGAGCTGCACCTGAAATGAATACCCGATTTCAGTACTGTCCAGTAATTTAGAACACGCCACTCTTGACCTTTGCGCCAGCAGGTTGCCAACTTCATTCTAACCAAGCAGTCACCACAAAATTGATTCAGAACCAGACGGCATCCACTTGATGATTGGATCCATCATTGCCAGTATGATCTGCTGTTGCACCTTGCAGTATTTAGATGAGCATGGCTCACATTATCTGTATACTTGCAAATTTACATCACTTCTGAAAAGGCTCCCCTTTCCTTTTCTTCGTCGAGAGTTGACGCACTGCAATGATCTGACGTACTTCAACTGAATTGGTCCGTTCTTGGCTGTTGTTACAATCTGCAGCATTACAGACAAATTTCACCTGCCATTACTATACAAGAAATCATTTACATCACCGAGTTGCTTAAAGATGATATGGTACGTGCAACGCATGGTTTAGGCTTGCTGCCTAATACCATGGTGCAACAGGCTGCTCACCTGGAGACAAAATTTCAGCTAAAAGATTTTTCCATAAGCTGCGTAATCAAACTCATATGTATCGACCCTCGCTGATTGTATCTTTATCGAAATCGTTTTGTCCCCTATTGTGCTAACACTGAAGAAAGTGGTTGCGCATTCAGCCCTCAAAGTCTAGGCGAGCAATAGGTACTCTATTTCTACTACATTAGAATGATCTAGAACATGATTTTTTGTGATTAAGCTTTAGGTTGCAATTCAATACATTTCTGCCACTACCAACTGCTTCATCTAGGTTTCTCCAAATTTGGCGATCAACAGATCCAATGGGAAGCAGGAACATTTCGTTCCAGAGCCTTGGAGAATCCCCTGAGCATACCAGAGATGTCATGGCGTCTGCAACCTCCTTTGCAAAAGATAATGCATACGTGAAAAAAATTCAAATGCGAAAAAATGGACAGACCAAGAGGACCATTCGAAAGTTCGGGGCGATCGAAGTAGCCAAAAAGAATATGATGAATTACCAACTTATATTGTAAGAGAAGACAACTAAGCGCAAGTGTAACTCGTGCTTAGATAGCAGAGGAAGCCGAAACAGCTCTCCAGCAAACCGAGTAAAGAATATTCACCGACCATACATCCTTGGAACGAGATTGATATCTTGTTTCGTATGAACAGCAGAAGCGATCTAATTGACTAATGGAAACATAAACAAGATATGATACTAGAACAGAGAGATATGGAAGATGCAAGGAACTTCAAAACCTAAGGATGCCGCCACTTTGAGAGAGACGATCGATTCAGGAACGCCACTTAGCATAAACTGCTATTATACCTCACTCTGGTATGGAATCACAATACTGAAAGCAGGCGTCAGATGAGATAGACATCGTAAGTTTCGTGCTCTGTAAGAACAAAAGCAGCTACCTAATGGACTCATTGACAGCATATACGGAAAAGGTGTACTGAAGACCGACACTACAGCAGAGAAGAATGGATGATGCAAGGAACTTACAAACCCAAGGACGCCACTGTGAAAGGACTGTGAATTGGGGAACAGCACTTCTACGAAAGAAGTGATTCCACCTCACTTTGTTATGCTATCTCTATACTGAAGCAGGCGACGACGCGACGAGGCTGAAGGAGCTAGACTTATATAACAAGAGGTAGTGATGATACAACAACAGAAACGAATGGACGAAGATGCAAGGAGCTTCAAAACCTAGACATTAATTCAGGAACAGAACTTCTACGAAAGCTGTGATTCCACCTCACTTTGCTAAGGTATCTCTCAACACTGAAAGCAGGCGACGAGGCTAAATGAGCTAGACTTATACAACAAGAGGTTGCGATGATAGATACTACAACAGAAACGACTGGACGAAGATGCAAGGAGCTTCGAAACCTAAGGACGCCACTTTGAGACAGACTGAATTCAAGAAGAGCGTGACTTTCGCTAAGAAAGCTGTGATTGCACCTCCACTCTGTTATGGAATCTGAACACTGAAAGAAGGCAGCGAGGCTAAGGAGCTCCTCTAAGACAAAAGATAGTGATGATAATACTGCTACAGAAACGACTGGACGGAGATGCAAGGAGCTTCGAAACCTAAGGACGCCACTTTGAGACAGACTGAATTCAAGAAGAGCGTGACTTTCGATAAGAAAGCTGTGATTGCACCTCCACTCTGTTATGGAATCTGAACACTGAAAGAAGGCAGCGAGGCTAAGGAGCTCCTCTAAGACAAAAGATAGTGATGATTATACTGCTACAGAAACGACTGGACGGGAATGCAAGGAGCTTCGAAACCTAAGGACGGCACTTTGGGACAGACTGAATTCAGGAACAGCATGAATCCGCGAAGAAAGCTGTGATTGCACCTCTCACTCTGTTATAAAATCTCAATACGGAAAGTAGGAGACGAGGCTGAAGGAGCTCTTACCTATGTCACAATACGAGGAGTCTTACAGATCACCTGTCGGCACGAAACAAAACCGTAGCTTAACGTATTGCTGTCCGTGTCGAGAGCTTGTCGGAGTAAAGGTGGTTGTGAGGCCTGAAGGAGGGTAAGCAAGAAAGAGTATCGCAGAGCACGATAGATCCCCAGATCGAAGTAGGTCCGCTACTTGACCTGTATAATCCTGTGTATTCATCCCCCTGAGACATGGCTTGATACAGATGGAACGAGTCTGCGATCACCGGAAACCAGGCTGTAAATGGATGCCGCGTGATGGGAACGCTAGATCGTCGTTCGCAGTAGCTCGCTCTACATGAGACGTCCATCCACCTGCACAAGAAGGCAAGTTGCTGGATTCTTGGCAGCAGGAATTACAGCTTTTGGTCGGTACACCAACCGCGCCGGCCGTGCCTAAGACAGGAAGGATGGCGCTGGTAATGGAAAACAGTCGATAATACCGTGAAACTAACCGTGGCCGAAATTGCCGACACGAATCTTGTACCTCCTCAATCCTGTTACCAACACTGCAGCCAGCCGGGTCCTCACACGGCGGGGGTTGTTCAATTTCCACAATTTCGCCGCCAACTCAAAGAGGTCTCAGATAGCATTGCTTTGACGACTCGTGACAAGTGAAGAGAAGTACTCCTGTAAACGGCTGCGACCCGCAGCCGCAGCAGCGACTCGACTCGCCACAAATGGTTTAGAAATTGTTTAGAAATTGTTCATCCTGAGACAACTTATGGTTGCCGGAGGTTATTACAACAGGATTTCTCCAACGCTCTATAACCTCGCCATTGAATATTGCTTCTGCATATCGACGCATCAAGATCGACGTTCCATGTCACTTCTACCGCAGCAACGACTCACTAGAAACGGTTTAGAAAGGTTTTAGAAATGCTGCATCGTGGCAACCACTTACCAAAGGCTATCACACCAGGTTTTCTCCGATGCCCCACCTCGCCATTGAATGTTATTTCTGCATCAAGATCGATGTTCAATGTCGCTTATTCTTCCGCAACAGCGACCGTCGACCCGCTAGAAACGGTTTAGAAATGGTTAAAATATTCTTTGTGTCGCAGCCGCTTGCCCGAAAGGTTACTATACCAGACTTTCTCCAATGTTCCACGTCGCCAATGAACACTGTTTGTGCACAACGACGCATCAAGAATCAAGAGCGATGTTGCAAGTCACTTTTATTCTCCCGCAACAGCGACTCGCTAGACATGTATTAGAACCTCCGCTGTGGCACTGCCGCTTGTTACCGGACGCTATTAAACCGGACTTTCCCCAATGCTCCACCTCGCCCTTTAAATTTACTGTGTCTGCACATTATCGCATATTCAAGCTGAAAACCGATGTTGCAAATCGCTTCTTAACTTACTTCTCCCGCAGAATCGACATGACGCGGCAAGGTAATTGTGACAGACGATTGATTAAGGTTAATTTACTTACTAATGGCGGGTCCCGGCTGTGATTGGCTACGCAATTCTCGCACCGATCTCAGAATCTGCACATATCCACCAAGACGACTCACCGGCATGCCTCCAAAAGCAGAGGATAAGAGTCAGCACCACCTACGTACCTTCAAAAGCAGAGTATCGAGATTCAGATTCATCACCTCAAATGCAAATGCAGGTGGAGCCTACACCGAGAAGTACTACTGGATTCGAGCCTGTTGACTTGAAAGGGAGGATGGGAGACGCCTTACAAAAGTCGCCGAGCCCCTTTGAATTGCCTAAATAAGTCGACTGGCTATGCGGTCTGCCCCTCCGGACCTCCGTCCCTGGTAGCTGTAGTAGATCCCCGGGCTTTCATCCCTCTTCCGGGGCCATTTAATGTAAAGCCGCCCCCTTTTACTGCTCTGTATACACAACGCTCCCTTGCCTGGCTGCCAATGCTTGAAATTGTTTAACTTAATGGTGGGGCCTTGTGAGTTTGTTAAAATACTATATAGTCTAGAGTTAAGTTGGAATTGCAGGGCGGCTGTAGCATTGATGAGAAACACAATTACAACCATGGCACCAAGGGGAAACCGTGCTCAAAGGTGATCTCAAATGTTGACAGGATCTACGGTCTATATTATAGCTTGAATCAAAGATGTATTGGAGTTAACTACAAACTTTGGGGCCCAACATCAGGCTCAAAGGGGTATTAAAGATGTTGTTGTATTGACTCCGTGCATAAGAGGTGTCGAGGCTTAAAAGTAATACCTTCCTTTTGGTGATACTTATTTTTAATTCTTAAGTTGTCAACAAGTGAGTGTAATAGTGCCATCGAGTAAGTCATTGTTAGAAGCGATTAATCGTACGTGGCATCAAGTATAAAGTAGTACCACTTCAATCATTTATTATAGAGGTGTAAGAAGGATGCAAGAACACTTTTGGAAGAGCACCGACTTTGGCCAATCACAATGGTTAATCGGGGATCTATATGCTCAACGAGATGGTTTAAGAAGTGATCCACAACAAGGGGACAACAACTACGTTCAATAGAAGATCCTCGTCCACAATAAGGTTGATTTTGTGATGATTCTCACTTAGCAATCCAACATCAATAAGACCCCCCCCCCCTAGTGAAAATAGTGAAATGCTCTTTCCTTAAGATGACTTTGCAATTTTTTGTAGGTTGCATAAGAATTTTATTATTATCTACGTAGACTATGTATGTATTTTATAATCTATGGAATTTTTTTGAAATTTTTCTTATCTAACTAACATGCATGAAACAAAAAAAATTACTCAAACCGTTGCTTTAAGACCTTATTAGTACCTTATGCCCCCTCCCCACTTGACTTTAGCTAAGCCTAAAAGTTGGTTCTAAAAACACAACCTTCACACCATCGACATTATCTAGTGCCGAGCCTAGTTGGCAAATGATGTGGCATGGCTTAAAAGTGGAGGTTTTAAGCCTCAAGCACCGACCCCTCCCATCGGTACCTAGACATGAGGCAAGAATATAGGACCTTTAAAAGTGTCACCTCCTGCCCTTGTGACTGGTTGATTTTTAGTCTTAGCTATGAGGACACGAGGAGCTCCATTAACAAAAACCGATGGTAAGATAGATGAGTAGTAAGGGATTTGGGGATGAGACCAAAACTATCCAACATTCATTGCTTGGTAGATAAGACCATGAACATGTGTGAAAGTTGCTTAACTAAAACCTACTCAAAAATCTCCGGAGCAAGTTCTTGTAGATGCATTGGGATAGCCAGATGCCTCCCCTATAACTAAAGGAGCTTTACCCAGTTTTTAGAAAAGAGTTTGGTTATTTGGTAAAGTTAGGTGGGGAGGGGGCATTAGAGGCCAAGGCTTGAATATGCTACCAATGTCAACAAGAGTCCTTTTTTTTATCAATGCCATGCACCAATGGGGAGGGTTTAATGGGAGAAGAGGGGGATCGTTTGGTTGAAAGTGGAGGCCACACAAATCCAAAACTAGGGGTTTTCATTAAAAGCCATTTCAGACCAATGAGCTGAAACTGGATGTTTTGAAACTTGCAGTCACAACAAAAGGGTGTTTATATCATGGACCGTGAAGTCGTCCCTTGCTCCTCTAAAATATGTGACTAGCTAGTGAACTCATTCCGGGACTACTTCAATTTACATCAAGAAAAAAATATATGGTAAGAATGATCATGGAATTTGAGGTTCCCAAAAGGCCTATTTTCAAGCCTACATTATCCACTATCATGGTCCAATAATTTTTGTAAAAGGAGAGGCAAAAGAGGTCCTCTTGCTACAAATGTCGGGGGACCATGACAGAGAAATGCCGTTTTATTTTAGATTTTTTTTGCCAAACATTTTCATAGTTAAAAGGAAAGAAGGGGAGAAGAAGGGAAGAATATCAAACATGAAGACAAATCCCAAAACTTCTTATTTTGGATATATGGTAAAAAAATCAACACATCCACTTTCTAATGCATGGTCACTTCTCTTGGTCCACGTTCGATTTACATCTAGTGAAGGGCCAAAAGGCTTTAAGAATTCATTTTTTAGAAATTGGACCATGGAAGTGTCACCGTGAAGTGTGATCATGGAAGAATGCCCTCTAACATGGGACAACTTCATGTCCGTGATGTAAACAACCCCTGAATGATGAGCCATTGTTTTTGTTAGTCTAATGACATGTGGCGAGTTGAAGAGTTGCAAGGTCCTAAACACCTTTACCATGTGTTTTGACCAAATACTAATAAATCTACTTGGTTTCCACCCCTCCTCTTCTCGAAATTCAACAAATTAAGAATAGATAATTGGTTTCCATTGGCCCTCTTCCTTTATTCAACAATTTCTTAAATTAATAATTGCTCCTATAATACCATGGAGGAAGGTCATTGGAATTTCTCTCTTCATCACTCATGATTTGTCTTTGTGTAATATCAATGGGCCCTCTTGAATTGTTGTTGCTCTCCTCTCCCTCATTCAATGACAATGGTGTGGAAGAAGTACACATGTTGGTTATTTTTGTGATGGTCATTTTGTTTTGAATATGGTTTGGAAAAGTTTTTTAGGGAGTTTTGGGTGTCCCCTAGGTCCAATCATTGTTACGAGGTTACACATAAAGTAGTGCGACAAGCCACAATAAAAATGTACGATGAAAATATTGTGGCAGGATATTGAACAACAAACACAAAATCCACAACTCATAAATATAGCCCAAACTTTGAAAATAAATACCGGATGCAAATTTCGATGGAATAGTATGATCTTTGATTCATTTCCTCCCTCAAGTCAATTGTTTTGTTGGATGATGAACAACAATAACAAAATCTCTACATGCTTTCAACAACATCCAATAAATGTAAATTAATGTAAGTTTTGACATAAATCTTTCCAACCATTTATCATCCTCATTGCTTAGTGAAATTCAACAAAGAAAAATGCAATATAGATGCAATATAGAAGAATAGATGAACATATCGAACTGGAATTAAACAATTTCAACCAATGGATTATAATTGAACCAAAAGATAGAATATTCATAGTGGAACCAAAGATAGAGCTATGAATATAAGACTTTTACTACATGAGAAAGAAAAAGAAGTAAACAATAGTGTTTGGCATAAAAGGGAGCTCGGAAGAGGAAAGAGGATCTTTGCCTCTCTCTTATGGTCGGGTGGTTCGAGCTCATAAGCAATTACAAATTTGTGGTTAGGTTGTAAACTTTTTGGAATATACAAAGTTTGGAAGTTCAAAATCCATTGTTTAATGTGCATTCTTGGTTGTATTATTGTTGTGAAAAAAAGGAACGTGACATGTGCTATCCAAAAATACCCATGGCGAATGGTGAATGGCATTATCTTAGAAAACAAAGGCCCCCCAAAATCACAAATATACAATAACTTCTCCCATGAAGTTTATGACCATAGCCTCAAAAGACTAGCTCAAGGCAAGGCCCCATGGATGGAAAACATTATGAACAAAATAATGAAAGCCCTATCATGCCATGACACGTTTTTCCTATTTTTCCAACAATGTTATAAGTGAAAGGAAATCCGACTTTATGGAAACATAGTAAAACCATTCTCCTACACAAGAAAGAGGACCCCCTACTTCTCACAAGCTACAAACCAATCACACTAGCCAACACAATATATAAATTCTATACCAATACCCTAACTTCCCTCTCCACAAGCTATGTCGAAAAACATAGACTCTTGCACTTCAACCAAGAAAGATTTCGACCACAAAGAAACATCACAAGACAAATTCAAATGATCATAGCAACCCTTGAAGATGCTAAACTCATAAACCAAGACATATACCTTACCTACATTGACTTTTGAAACGCATTTGGTTTCATTGACCACCCAAGACTCTTAGCCCTAATGAAAGACCTAGGGTTTCCCCATGACATAGTTGAAGTTGTGGGCAACATATACAACTCCATTACATTCTTCACCGGAAACCACTTCAGAATCACACAACCCATACAAATAGATAGAGGCACAATCCAAGGGGACACCCCCAACCCCTACCTATTCATCATATTCCCACAACCACTACTCAAGTGGTTAGAAAATGACAACGTAGGATACCACTTCACCACGACCCCAATTGTGTGTACCACCACCGCCTACGTAGACAACCTAGCGATGAGCAAAGACACTATCAACACAATCCAACCACAAATCTATAAACTCCAAAAATTTGCAGAATGGTCCCATCTGGATTGACCTCTCCAAGTGTGCCATAATAGGATGTCCAAACTAATCCAAGCTCAAACCAAACACCTTTAAAACATAAATCCAAACACAAACATCATGTACCTAAAACATGAAGTTCCCCACCCTCACCCAAAACAAACCATACACATACTTGGGCATCCACCTCATCCCATCGCTCAAATGGAAAATACAAAAAGAAGTCATCACCAACAAAGCCAAAAAAAACAAAGTAAACTCCTATCCATCTCATTGGCCAACCTCAAAGAATAAATTAAAATCCTTAAAATGAAATTGGGAACCGCATACACCTACTATACGACCCCCTTCTCCAAACTAGATATTAAAAAACTCAACAAAACACTTAACAAATTAACCGATTTTTTTTTGCAATATACCCAAAAGCACCATAGACAACCTCACCCACCACTCCCATGAAGACGTTGGCATCAACACAACCTCTTTCCTCTTATACTACATAGTATGCATAGGCCGATAACTAATACAAGCTGTCAATGACCCATGACAAGGCCTCACCAAATACATCACCACTAAATATGGAGGCTTGCTACATCTCTCCGAACTGAAATGTCAAGCTTGCTCCAATTTTCCCATAGTAGGACATTATTCTTACTAAAAAAAGAATGAGAAATCATTATAGATCGCACATTCCCTATCAAAGAAGCCCCCTTAAAACAATAATGGTCATCTAACCCACTATGCGCAACCCTCCCACTAGAAGCCAAGAACAAGGCCAAAATATATCTCAATAAATTGTGTATATAGAACATCACATTCTTATCCCAAATCCAAAGTATGAACACCTCGATCATCCTTGCCCCCGATGAATTTTGCCATAAATATAAACATGCACCCAAACTCATCAAATAAGCCCTTCAACAAGCCCACACATCCCCCCCCCCCCCCCCCCAACCCAACAATTAGACTCACAACCTCACCACGCCATGACAAACAATGCCATACAACTCTACCACACTCTAGGGACACAAATAAGCAACATGATAGGCACCAAAACCATCATTAGAAAACATACGTGGGGTGCACAAGCTACCAAAAGACACTACCTATGTCAATGGAACCCCCCCCCCCCAAGGCATCACCACACAACGGAGAAGTGAAACAAAATCCTTAACCCAACAACATACTACTAGGCCACAATGTACTACAACTCAACCAATCCCACACAATAACCCATAAACAACACACACTCAAGACATACAAAAGTCTTTGAAGCCACGCACAAAAAGATACTAGATACATAGGATCCCTTGCTACAAATAATTGACCTCGCGCTATCTACACAAGAATGCAACCCGGACAAAGACATCAACACAAATTGGCCAACCATATAAATACACAACACGGAATCCCACATACAGTCATGTCTCTATAAGTGTTACCCCTATAAGCGTTATAATTTCATATATGTTAAGAAAATTTTACTCCCCTACAAAAACACAATTGGTAAGACTAGTGAGTGTTATGTGTTAAGTGTTATAACATTCTCTACTCCCTTCTTTGTTAATTGCACCTCTATAAGTCTTAATTTTGAGAAAATCAAGGTAATAATATATGAGAGCATACATTTTAAACATGTAATCACATTAATCCCATATTCTTTGCGAACAAATCAAATATTCTCTCTAATCTAGAGATCCTTCCTCCTTGTGCACTTTCAAGCAATTTGGGAGAGGATATGGCAAATATAAAAGGTTTGGGAGTTGGGGTGCTTGTTGGGTGCTAGTTTGCTAGTTGGGGTTTACAATACTTGTATAGCATCTTTCAGGCGCAACAATCAGGGTCAACAATCAGGCAGGCGCAAGTATTGTATGGGGCTTCTTTTTTTGGTTTCTTTTTTCTTTTTCTTTAAAAAAAAATTGCAAGTAGATTGTTAGTCAACAAGTTTATGGATCAATCAAGGGTATGGAGCCTGGATTTTATTTTGTTTTTCCCTTTTTATCCCCAAAAATTACAATTTTTGTGATTGTAAGAAAATTCATTTGTTGTTCAACCATGCATGACCAACCTTGTAGTATTGTAATATGTGTAGTGTTAGGTGGTAGAAACCAATATTAGAAAATAATGTTGAGACGGTAAGAGAACTTGACTTCGTAGGTGATGGATGGGGAGTGTGGAGAATTGGACTACGATAGTAAGGTAGATCGTCAAGATGGTAGAAAGAGGATTATTGGTAATCACAACTGGAGTAGTTACTTTGGTATTCCCGTAAGTTATGAATAACTAGTCTAGTAGAAAATTTGATGGAGAAGGGGATGGCTACTAGTTGTAAGAAATGATGTCATTACCAATAATGTGCATACCAAGAAGGGGGAAAATGACATGGCCAGTAGTCGTAGTGTATAAGGGATTTATATTAGTAGTCGAATTAGATTGGTAGCAAACCTTTGTAGGAACCCTAGCTGGTAATTCTCTAGTAATAGATATCTGATGATTACAATAATGGTAGATACACTGGTAGTGTATCTAGTAGAACGAATAAGCCCAACAATCGCAGCACAACTTGTAGGAGGAAGGACCAAGGAGGTAGGGGAACGGTAAGGATACTTAGTTTACTAGGGTAAAAGGAGTATTCTCTTACATTTGGCAACCATGTTGAGAACCATCCCTCGCATCCATCATCTGCATTCATAGTCAAACAAACCCTCCATCCAACACACAAATCCCACAAAACCTACAAATGATCTTCCAAAGAAACCACAACATTAACATAGACACCCACCTCCTACAAGGTTATATTCTCCCCCACATGGAAATTTGCACCTAGAATAGACCTCCCCCCTTAGACCAATTGCCACTATAGCCCTACCAAGTGAATACCATAACATCCACCCCCTCAAATTCAACCCTCAACAATGCATGTACACATACTCCACCAAAAATCACGAAGGAAATATAGAAGGTAACATCGCCGGCTTATAAAATTACAGTCTCACTAACAACATCCAAATACCATGAGACTACCTTGATACAAAAATATACTTTGAGCCAAACTGGATGTTATATTAATTGCCATAAAAAACATACATTCACCTGCCTCGACACCTATATATTTACTGACAACCTCAACATTACATTCCTAATCAACAACCATATCATACACTCATCCTCACTATACCACCACCCAAGCAGACTACCAATGGCTACAATTTTACACCCAAGTACATCATACCAAACACAAAATATCCATACACAAAGTCCACGCACACACTGACATTACCATAAAGAAACAAAATAGACACCCTAGCAAATGAAGAGCACACAAAGACCCCCCCCCCCCCAAAAAAAAAAAAAAAAACATACACACACACACACATAACCCATATTGACTTGTATTGGCAAGCATTTTGCCCAATTGCCACACACAACAATTCCATATGGAATCTACACACAAGGAGCACTGAACACAAGATTGGACGAGAAGCCACCACCGTCCAGAATAAATTATCATATGTAGAAAAATGCCCCTCCAACAATCGAATAAACCACAAACTCTCCGATCACTTCGGGAAAGGCGTGAGAATTGCCAAACACAATAAAATTGTACACCTTATTGAAAGGGGACAATGCAAGAGGACAAACATGTTTTAGGGAACGTAGATCTACTTCGGGCCATGTCTTTACATTACATACTTTAATCAAACAAGAGGTATTTACAAGTCGATGTCTTTAATCTTGTTTTTGTGATTCCAAAACAAAATCAACATGCTTCAATGCCTCCAACGATTAGGGGTACCATCTCATTTATAACATGTTGTAAAGGCCATGTACATCGCAATCTACACAAAAGTTTGAATAAACGGTGACACACATGGTGAAGTAATTTTAATGCTTGACATTGGTGTTAAACAAAGGTGTCCCCACTCCCCTGCACTATTCATCTTGTACATTGATGAATTTGAAACATAATTGGACGAGATCAATGGGGATTCCGTGTTTATTTAACACAATGGTTGTCATTCTTCTTTACAATGACAATGTTGTTCTACTATGTAGATTAGGATTAGGCCTACAAAGAATTTTAAACAAGCTATATGAGTTTTGCACTTTTCTAGCCTAGAAGTCAATATATCTAGGACTAATATCATGATATTTGGCCACAAAAAAGGAAATTAAACCAAGAGTCATTTATTTAAACAAAGACCAAATTGAGATCACCCATGAGTACAAACACCTCATGATTGAATTGTACTCACATGGTTGGTTTGAGCCATCTAGTAAATGGTGAAGAATTGTAGATATGAAAGCCTTGATGGTAAGAAACGGTAGTCATAGTCACGCGTTTGGGAATTCAAATCCCATCCATTCAAGGCTTTGGTGCTTCGTACTTTCACGTATGGTACCAAAATTAGGGAGGTGACTTGGAAAGATCTCATTAGAAAGTCTTTGAGAAGGGCATGAAGATGCAATTCATGTCTCACGTCAAAGTGTGTTCTTTGACTACCTATAAAATTTGAAGAACTTCCCATACACTTATACACTCTCAAGCTTATTGTGGGCTTTCAACAATGGCTTGCCCACCTACCCTCTTGGTTAGTCAATAAAGCAACCTCACTATCCTAACCCAAGCGACACGAGGACTTGATACTTGGCACAAATTGGCAACCATGTGGAAGACATCATGGGGTTTATGTCATTCGGAAACCCATGAAAGCCCAACCACATGAAAAACAACACATGATGATATCAAGGGGGCTTTTCTAGCTAGAGAGTGAAACTCTTTCCATCTCTATGAAAAGAAACTAGATAATCTCCACCTCAAAGATTTTCTTAAATACAAGTGGGTGCAAGCATGATAAAGTGGACCAAAATAGTGCTCCAATATTCTTAATACATTATTTTTTTGGTCAAAGGCCTAAAAGTAGTAGCAAAGTATTGTTTATATTGGATTTCTTTCATAATGACCTATGTTGTTGTGTTAAATACTCAAATATGGAACATGAAGTTGAGATCTTCAAAACATATCATCAAAAGTGATGCTCAAAAGCAAATGATTCAATCTACTTTTGGACGTAGATTTCATGACCTTGAATATTTTGAAGTTAGATTTTTTCTTCATATTCCTTGAATTCATTATCAACACGAGGGCATCATCACAAAACTTTGTAGAAAACCATCAATTTAATGTAAGTTTATTGTACTTTAAGCAAATTTTAGATAGTTGCCTACTTGCACACCATTTGCACGACCTTCTAAAATATGTAGGTTTCTCTTGGAATTTTTTTTGTCATCATAAATTAATTGGCTTTGTAGATCAATATGTTTTTAAAATGTCTATGATTTGTTTCTTCACAAAATTTAAAGGTAGTGTACAATTTTGAATCACTTTCACTTAACATTGGGTAGGGATCATGAGTTGTCCACTTTATTGTGCTTGCACCCAAGTGCAAATTTTGCTTGAATCAACCATTGACTCCACCACAACCCAAGATCATCGATGCCTAGGATACCTCAAACCATAGACTTGCCATTGAAATTGGACGATGAATGACTATCCCTAGTTCTAAAGATACTAAACTATGCCACTTTTGCTCCTATCATGCAGTTCAAAATCAGGCACATTTTGTGTTGAAATGTCCCCTATATAACCCCATTAGAGATAACTTGCCACCAATACTTTTAAAAGTTGTCCCATGGAGCCTCGAGTCTTTCTTTAATTAGACCGCCAAATTGACATTAGCCCTTATGCTCGGGGAGTTCACTAGACATGTATATATGTATACACGTGCATGACAAGGGTATTTATTCAAGGGGTATTTAATTATCCATCCTTAATTTTTTGTACCGTATTATTATATAATTTGCTAGTTTCTTTTTTTTTAAATGACCCTATAATTACTTTTAAATTTGATGAAGCTCTAATTTTAAGCTAGGTATGTTCATTATAATTATTTGATTTTGCTCCAAAGGGTTTAAGAGCATTCAAAGTACTAAGTCACCAAAATCCAAGGCACATAAAGGTTTTACATTAAGAGTGTTCATAAACTGTTTCAAACAACAAAATCAACCTATGTTCCTCAATCAAGTTACATGCACAATTAAACACAACAGTACTGAGTGTAAAAAAAAAACAATTAAAACACCAACAACAAAGCAAGCAAAAATAGGGTCCATGCAATAATGTAGAAGGGTATAGAGTTAATACTACAACATAATCAAAGCAACCAGATGGGCATTAAGCAACCAGACGGGCATCGTTTAGGGTTTAGGTTTATTCCCTACGTCTGTAAGGGCATTAAGCAACCAGATGTTCACGGAGATCAATCATGCACCATGGCAGGCACGACATTCTGAGTTGATGGATAACTCTAACAAAATTTTCCAAAAATATCATATTGCCGTGTAGATCAACTTCGAATCCCTCTTATAAAAAATTAAAACAAAAAACAAAAAAACAACGTGAGAAAAAAACTCTGCTAGTCGGCCGTGAAGAAAACTTTGGGAACCCTAAACGGATGGCAACTGGCAGTTTGGACTCAGGACTTGGGAGTGAAATGGGACTTACATGCAAACACGAGTTCCAAAGCTGGACTTGTGTAGTCGTTATGAAGATTCGACCTCCACTCAAAGTAGAGAGAGAGAATGTCCTACACAGGCCACATGCAAACCCCACCTCTCAGAAAGTCAACATCGTCGAAGAAAAAACTCTCGCCAACACTGAACTGCAAACCCCACCTCTTAGATCGGTGAAAAAAAACTCTCAAAACCTAATCCTCCAGTAACGCTCTCCCCCAATTTTTCCTAAACCCTAATCCGTCATCCGCCCTCATCAATCTTTCATCTCATTTTTTCAACTGAATCGACGTACTTTTTCATCCAAAATCTTCCCGCCTCTGAACACAAAGGACACCCTATTTCAAAAAAAACTTAGGATCCTTAAATCCTACGATATATTTTTACAAATATTTTAAAAATATGCGTTATTTGTATCAAGCCTATATTATTTATAATACAAATTTTATCATACATACTCACCTATATTACTTCTAAGAAAATTCTAAGTTTTTCCTTTTGTGAATATAAATTACCCTATATTTTCCTGCACGTTGTTTTCTAATATTATCGCACTGAACTCCCCGAGCCCTTATGTTATGGAGGTTACCAAGTGTAAGCATGAATTGGTGGAATATAACCATTACACGTGAAGTCCATCAACCACCAACACATAAACTACCATTTAGATGATTTATCTATATCGCATCATTCTCCATATCAAAGTTTGAATCCACAATGCTATATTGGTAATTTAGACTTTCTTTGTAGAATAGTGGCAATTTGTTTATTGGTTTAAATGAATTACAAAGGGGTATGGATTTTAATTTTGCTAAACTTTGAAATAGTTTATTTGGCCTTATATGACTAAAAATGACTCTTGATACCATTTGTTTGTAGAATCGGCACCAATCCACCCTCCATTATGTATAATTAAACAACTTTCTCTTTGGATTTAACTAGGAATTGTAAAACAAAAATGTGAAATGGACTACCACAGTTCTTAATACATATAATGACATATATGGTCATTGTTTTGACATGATTTCATTTAAAATTCATATTTGAATCCTCCAATTCTTTTTCTACATATTTTGAGATGTTTAGGATATGTGATGGGAGTCCACACCACTTTTGAGCAACCTATTACAACTTTTAAAATTCAATAAAAACAAATCCACATTATGTCATGGTAAGATGTTTAATTATGATTTTTTGCACAAATTTTTGGCATTGTGGTTGAGATGTGTTAGATCATAGAAATTTATCATTATTGTAGTTTACATAAACGTATGGACATGAAATGCAAGGATCATTAGTAGAAATCAACCATCGCGACAATCCAAATAGACCATCTAATTGTGCATACACCCTAGCGCACTCCGCCACTCTAGAGAATCAGATGGTTTGAAACCATCTTGATGTACTTTCAGCCTCATTAGCCTTTTTGGCTTCCTAGACTTTAGAATCAATTTCATTTCAAATTTACTTCATTACCCAAACACTACAAGCCAACAAATTCACCCGATTTTTGTACCTTGACCAATGCAAGGACTCACACCAACACACCCCCGGACTCCACAATTCCATAATGGATCCTCCAATGTACATGCACTTAGCTGCCATGGCATTGCCTAGCAAAATTGAGACCATATATCTTATGCATATTAGGTGCCCTCAACAATAGCCAAACCCCAATACTTCCCTCCCCTACACACACACACTCCAATGCATAGAATTTACATATTGTCATGACAAATACCTACAACAAGCCTTGGAACACAAACACACCAAATACGACCCACTAATAAATACCCTAAGAAAGACCAATTGGAAATTGAACCCCCTCAAAATCATCACAGTCAGGGTCAAAGGAACCATACATGAACACTCCATAAATAAACTTAACAACATCAACATTCCCAAATCCACCACTAAAAGCCTCATGAGAAACATACACCCAGATGTCATCAAATACCTCACCTACCTAATCCTTAACAAACAAAAATTAGATAAACAAGCAAACCCCTATCCCCCCCCCCCCCAAGCATGGTAAACATGGTATAATCAACCTTTGAACATAGAATGCTGCCTATACTATATAAACACAAAGCCCACTTCCCAAAAGGAAGGTAAAATTACCCTATATCACATCATGGGTACCCATGATGAATATAAGGCTAATAGGTTGACATTCACGCCGGTCAACAATTCGGCCGACATTTTATTTTATTTTCTTATATACATTGTACTACGTTGTAATTTTATCATATTTATGGTCAAAACTTTGAGTCAACACATGGACTTGTTTTTCCTTTATGAAAGATAGAGTAGGTTCCACAATAAGCTTCCTGATGCATCTCATGGGAAATATGTGGAAAATATTGATGGGCCCATGGAGCCATAATAGTTCGAATAGCAATATGACATAACATTACAAGACCTATACGTTTGGGCACCTGTTTTTGTTTTAAGAAGGGGATGCCTAACAGATGGCCATGAATGAAGGCACCTTGATTGTTGACACTCCAAGGTACCTTGATTTATGGGCGTGCAGTAATTTGTTGCGGCAGTACAGGGACGCATGCAATGGATGGACATGAATGGCAACAATTAAGTTGATTTGATGTTGAATCATGTTGGGTGGAGAAGAAAATGTAAGAAATGAAGAATATATCTGAGGTTGAGATAAATATCCCCCTTCCCTTCCCTGAATTACCTTCCCTTCCCTTTCGTTTGAGGCAATGTAGGGGGGGGGTTTGTTGATGTGAAGAAAGTGAGGGGGGGGGGCATGTGGGGTAGCGTAGCTCATGACTGACTGCTATGAAGATAAACAGACAGCCGCTTCTCCACGTGTTGCATTGAATGAAAAGTTGGGAACACGGATAATGGTTAACAATGGAGTCGTCTGCAGAGGAGAGGAGAAGGCCAGGGGAGCGTTGTGGAAGGCCGGAGCTGCTGGCGCATATATTCCTCGTCATGTGTGTCCCTGGTGGGCCCCACCCCATTCCCACTTGCAGCTCATGGGTGAGCCGGCCCTGCCCCCCTCTCCGCACGCACGCAGGTAGGCAGGCAGGCAGACAGGCGGGCAGGCAGGAGTGGGAGGGAGGGAGGGAGCCGCCGGGACGGCAAGGTTGGCGAGGTGCAGCACAGCACAGCACAGCACAGCTGAGCTGAGCTCTGCACTGGCCGCGCACCAGCTTCCCCCCACCTTCTTCTACACTCTAACCTCCTTCATACCACACTCGTTTAAGTTATATGCCACCCTCCCTCTTGCCACACATTTCTGCACTCCCCACCCTCCCTCTTTTATACGACGACCACTACCACCCTCCATAATGCCACATTTCCAATCTCCTTTTTCTCATATTCAACACCTAATTAATGCTAAACTTCTTTTCATCTATGTCGTGTACATTTCAAATACATCCATTTTCACTTCGCAACTATTTCGGAACTTCACTTATCATTGCCAACTTCATGATTACGAGGGTTACTACTGTACAATGGACTTGGTTACGGGTACAGTGGCCTCCTTCCTATTCTTTGCTTACATTATGTGCCTAAACATGTTTACAACATGGATGACACTAGATTGTATTTTACACCACATCCTAATAAATACATTAGCACGATGGCAGGTGAAGGCTTGGAAGTTATAGAAGGAGCGTGTAACACTTGCTCCTGTTGTTAATTCAACTGGGACTAATAAGTTGAAGTTGCTTGTGATTCGTACGTCTAAGCAACCACGATGTTTTGGAAGGTGGCAACCTCACGAGTATGTTCAGCGGCACTCAAATAAAATAGCTTGGATGAAGGGGCTTATATTTAAAGCTTCGATTTTGCAACTCGACAATTACTTCAAAGGCTAAAATTGAAAGGTGATTGTGATTTTCGATAATGCATCTTCACATGTTGTTAGCTATGCCAAAGTTGGTAAGTCCAGTGGTTTTTCAACCTTGGAATTGAGCAACATAATTTTCGTATTCCTTCCTCCCAATGGTACAAACGTAGTTCAACCTTTGGATCAAGGTATAATACCATCTTTCAAAATTCAGTATAAGAATAAACTTTTGTAATGGGTTTTATCACAATACGATGATGCTACATTGAAGGACTTAAGGAAGGTGGTGCCCAACATCATACATGCTATCATGTGGAGTTATGAAGTATGGAGTGAGTTGGATGCATAGATAGTCAAGAATTGTTGGAGGATGACGCGTATATTACGTGCAACATGGAATGTTGATTTTACCCTAGTTGATGAAAGGGAGAAGAATAGAATGCAAGAAGAGTTGGATGAACTTGGTGCTCTGATTTCAAAGTTGCGATTGGGTGATGAAGAGATGTCAATCGAGACTTACATTTAAATGGAAAGGGAAGAGAGTATTGAGCTAGAATTGAAGATTGATGAATTGGTGGATGTTGCTTTGGGAATCACTTATGCACAAGGCTTTGATCCTAATGTTGATCTAGATTCAGTAGATGTTGATGAGGTTGCTCCACCTACAGTAAGGTTTAGTGATGCTAAACATCATGCATCATTGTTGTCTAATTTCTTATTACACAACTCTTTACATTTTGGTGTTAATGAAGCTAGTAGGGAATTTAGATAAGATGACAATTGCTAACTTGGGTAGGCAACATCATAATTCTTTGAACTCCTATTTCAAGAGTTCTTGAGAATATTTGTATTTGTTTAGTTATCAGTTAATGTTTCATACAATCTATATTGCTTAAACTCGTTGTGTATATTTCTAAGCTCATATTGCTTATGTTTTTGTATCCCCTCGATAGTACGACAATTGCATGCCATTTGTCATAGTAATGACACCTCGCCGATATGACATTTTTGTGTTTCCCAAACGTGTCATACTAAAGAAGGAGAACAATAACCTTACCCCAATTAGACAACGCCCGAATCACGTGCTCCCCTTGCACTCTTCCCTCCCTCCTCTGACCACTCACATACTAAGGGGCCTCTTTACACCAGTGGCATTAGGTCATGGCTCTTCAATGACCATGCTACCCCACCCCACCCCACTTTCTGGATGGCATCGTGGACAAGCTCATGCACTAGTAATGTAGCCCACATTCTCATTGCAAATTTTGTCAAGCCTACCGTACCGTCAAGAACAATCCCAAAACAAAATTTTCTACAATCCCAGCCAACATTATTCATATTTGCCATGTGGGATTCCGTGTACAATTTTCATTCATTGAACATGTTGTGGGTTGTTTACTCTAGTGCCCAATGACCACCACTTTCTAAATTCTCTCGATGGTTGAGAAATGAGTGGCAAACCCACTACATTTTGCATGTCAACGGTCAAACCCCCCCCCCCCCAAAAAAACAAAAAAAAACAAAAAAAAACAAAATAAAAACAAAATAAAAATAAAAATAATGGCCATGTTAGAAATGGACAAGGAAGTGACATGAAAGGGGTATGGAACCCTACATGTCTAGAAATGGATAATGTTTGGTGATCACTGATCACCCAAATTTTGTCTTGAGGGAACCCAAACATATTGTCCAATAGAAAATGAAGGTGACCATGTGACAAATTTTTATTTGTATTCCTATAATAGTAGTAAAAACGACAATAACAATAATAATCATAATCATGGTTTAAGTCCATTTTTCCTTTAATTACACTAAACCTGGTCCAAGTCTGCTTTACAATAAGTCCCATGATTCAGGGATTCAAAAAGTGACGTGGATTTATCTTGGTCGTGGTCTTTAAATTGTTGACCATGTCCATTAAAAATCCAAAATCGTTTCGTTCTCTCTACCCTTGGCTATGTGTATAAATTAATGGTCACCATACAACCTATTTGGGTTCTCTCAAGGCCAATTCACACGGGGTCCCAAGTCCTAAGTCTCAAGTCCCAAGGATGACACGGATGCCTACATGGCAACACTTTTGGGAGGTGAGGCTTGGGACTTGTGTTGAGAGTTGGGTCAAGCAAAAAGCTAACCCAACTCTCAACACAAAGTCCCACGGATATTTTTGCATGAAATAATGAAGATCTAACTATCAACCATATTTCAATGGTTTTTTGAGGCTCAAAAGTTGGGACTTTGCTTTCATATCAGGACTTGGTAACATGAGCAAGACTTTAGAACTTCAGACCCCATGTGAACTGGCCCTCAATTGTGCAATTGCCAAAATTGATCCATTCAATGATATGTAAATTTACATGTCACTTTCTCATCCATTCTCTAACAGAGTTGATCTGGTTGTGAGTGACCTCGTGTGAGGTGGAGTGGGACCAATGCATTCGATTCTCAACCAAAGACAAATATAGAAAGTGCTGGTTGCGGCCCTTCATCACTACAGTGGTGTAAACAAACATGCCCTTAATAATCACATCCAACAGTTAGTAGTACGTGCAAGAAAATGTTGAATTGGCAGTTAATCTCCTTGTTGTGGTGGAGGTGTTTGTGCTCATCCTCTTTCCTACATAAGCTTAACCATAGCCCGACTCCGAGTCTTAGTCTACATAGAGTAGAGGTGCCCATAATTGATCACTTAAGAGTTTTTATGCCAAATTTGTTGCAACCTTTTTCCCATGTATGAAGACAGAAATTAGGAAGACTGAAAATTCTTTGGGTAAATTTATTCCTTAAAACAAAAATACCATGAATTTTTTTAGTCAAAGATTGGCCCGAACATATTACCAACGTCTAGAGTGTGCCATAATGACTCATTCTAACTGCTCGTTCCTCATATTAGCACTCAAAACTAGGACATGTGTCATGGCACTATTGGTTTTCGCCCAATTGAAATTTAGTCCCAACCCGGTTGAAATTCCAGCATCCTATAGATTGCCAATGGGGTCTTGATCGGGAATAAGTGCCTCTACTATAACTTAACACCCACCACTTTTGATCCAATTTGTACGTGTGCTCCAAGCCCCACTCACACAAAGCTTGAGTTAAGAGCTCAAACTTGCAAGTTTGCAGGTCCCTATAATTTGTGCAAGTGCAATAAATTATTGTATGTGGGGAGATATTTGAGTGTAATCAATCAACATATTGTAATCTTTCAATCCTTCTTCATTAATTCGAGGTATATTCCAAATATTCTTCTTCAGTGATCAGTACACCATATATGATATTTAGTGTCATATGGAATTTTATGTCATTGTGGTAACTTTTTGGATGACACTGCCTATGAGTAAGTGAACAAATACGGTCATGGATGATGGATGAGTTCATCCATTGGCCAAAACCCTACCTTCTCTTCTCAGCAACGTGTGATGTAATATTGTCATGGATGATTGAAATTTGGATGAAAAATCACTTGGTAAGTGACAGTAATTGTGACACTGTAAATCTATAATCCCCCCAAAATTTTACAAAGAGTGACAATTAATGGTGGCTTAAAATTTGGTGTTGGTGACACTATACCACGGTTGACAATTAGTATTGAGCAAGACAAATTGAATTGGTGACACTAAAGGACATGTGTAGTGTGGTTTTGCTGAAGTCGTGAACTTCAAGAAGTTATTCCTCCAACTCAATGGGTTCATCGGTAAGTAGCAGTGGGTTGGTTCATTGGGACAATATTGTCATGTTCACAGTGTGATACTGAGGAGCAATGATATTGAACAAAGGAGGATCCACGACAAACCAAAGTACACACTACTCAACAACCAACAAAAACACCCCCCCCCCCAAAAAAAAAACACAAACAAAAACAGGAGTTTGAATTCTTCATAACTCTAACTGATCTCTATGAGGAGATACACTAAGTGGTCTTATTACCATGCCCCACACTAATTATCATAGTAAGAGTTAATGTGGGCCACATTAATCCTCAACCCACACTAATTTTTAATAGAAAATCAGCGTGGGTCATATTTATTGTTTTTCCTAGAAAGTTAGTGTGGGTGATTTTTATTTATTTATTCTTTTAGTTTTTTTTGTTTATGTAGGGTAATTGTTTTATTTTATGTAAGGTGTTGGTCGAAAGTCTTAAGGAAGAATGAGGGGAAGACTAAGGTCTTGAATCCACCTTACTACCACCCTGATTAGAGAATTAGAGTAGCCCGACGCTAATTATTTCCATGCTAGTAGGACTTTTACATGTAGTTTGGGATTTCAAACAACAATGTATCCACAAAACAAAAAGTTTGTCATAGAGAGATACTACAACAACCCTTTGTATGAATGAGGCATGAATGAGGGACGCTTTGCCCTTGATCGTAGCTTCAAACTCATGTTTAACATGAAGCGGGTTTCAACTTGTCATAGACATTTCAAATGAAATCTATCAAGGCGTAACCTAGTTGTTATAAGCTTGGCTAAAAGCTCAAACTTTAAACTTTAAAGTTTATGTTTAAAGTAGAGTTGAGTCAACAACTGTGCATAAGAGATTCCATGCCAATGACGAGGTTCGTTCTTCAAGCTCTCAACCGCTCTAGTGTAAAAGGGACACATATATTAAATATGCATCAAATTCAATGCCACACTTAACCGAATATTTAGTGTAGTTGAATTCCTCAACTTCAATATTTAACATGGACCATATGATGTTCTCCTTTTCTCAATTGTGATCAACATAACCATCACAGATAATCATATTTTGTGTTACTCTACTTAATATGACCAACCTCTAACCTCTATTGGTGCAAGTAAGTTTACAATTTTGAGAATCGTAGAATAATCGAGGAATTATGGTAGGCGAATGTATCTTCAATATATTCTTGAATGTATTTTGACCAACTGTTATTACTTACTACATAGGAGAACATACAAATTTTATTGTTGAAATGCAATGTTGATCAAGATTGATCTCCTACTCAACCAACTTTTGGGGTCTTGAGGACCATGATTAGATCCTCTTATGTATCACATTCATAGTTGCATTCATTTGTCAAACATGGACTCATAATTTTGTTATGGTCCCCATCATTCAACTCAAATTGAGGGATTTGTGGACTACAATCGAAAGACATGGCTACCTAATTTTGCAAAATTTCTACAAAACTTTGTCAACTTTTAAGTTGACTCTACTCTATTGATCTAATGCATTTCATGCAATGATAGATTGTATCATTGTTTGATGTACTTCTTAGTTGATTGAAGAACCTCTGAATCATAGAGTCTATGTGGTGGATAATTGAAAAATTAAAAGTGATGGACAAAAAATACATCAGTGAATCATGTCAACAAACTAGGAACATCGATGGATGAGGGGAGGATCCGTAAAAAGTAACGTATTTTATATGTGTGTAATCCCTTGAGTTATTAAAAATAAACAAAGTCTTTTTTTACCTATGACCTAACTTGCACTTGCAGTACAAAATAGAAAAGAGTCTAGTAGAAAGTATCTATGTGTTATTATGTATGTAATGAGCTTGAGGATACTAAGATTACCCCCTTATTTCAGAGTATGTCACCATGTTGGGTGGTGAGCTTATAGTTTTATAAACTATTTCACAAGTTTGTGCTTGCCAAGCCACTTGTAGTTTTGCATACTTTAGCATGTTTTCATAAAATGTACATTATAATATCTCTACATATAAAAGTATCCAATATTTTATTTGGAATAACGTTTAGAGCACAATGAAATTAACATCATGTGAATCATTGCATATCTAATTTATATATTTATTCTCAAAATAAGAAACTTCATTCAACCTTTCCTTATCATATAGTATCCCCCTCCCAAAGTGGACAATGTTGGTCATTGACTTTTGTTTCCTTTATCAATGAGCTATGTTTTTAGTCCTTAAAATAATATAATTAGTGTTCATGTTGATGTACGTAGTTGCCCACTTTGGGGAAAAGTAGGTGTCATAATTGGGGTCATTGAAGTTTTGGATGCTTCTACCTTTTGCTCATATGCAATAAACTTCATTCAACCTTTCCTTGTCATATAGTATCCCCCTCCCAAAGTGGACAATGTTGGTCATTGACTTCTGTTTCCTTTATCAATGAGCTATGTTTTTAGTCCTTAAAATAATATAATCAGTGTTCATGTTGATGTTCGTAGTTGCCCACTTTGGGGAAAAGTAGGTGTCATAATTGGGGTCAGTGTCCGAAAAGTTTTTGAAGTTACTGAGGTTAATTGCCTACCTCTTTAAAAGGGCATAGGCTATTTCCCTCATGGCATAGGTTGCATCCTACAATATCAAATTTTTGTAAGTTGAAAACCTTTTACTTTTTAAGTTACCCGCCAATTGCCTTCAAAACTAATTTTTAGTAGGTTAAAATCCTTCATATCTTTTAATGTTGTAGGCTTTAAATTCAAAATTTGAGTATTGAGTGGTATCCTTGGCAGGAATTGAACCTGGCCAAGCCCTTCACCACGTTTGAAGGCCAAGGATTAACCAACTCTTTTTTAAAGAGTTGATTATAATGAAAGGTTGCTAAAATTCAAATGAGTTTAAGGGTGAAAGTCCTCTCCATCTTCTGATTCAACCTCTACTCTTCCTGCAAGATATTTCTCAGGATTAGTAAACAAGAATCGAAACTTTCTTGAATCCTTCCACAAAGATATAGCTTCCTCCAAAATAAACTCAAAATTTTTGGTTGGTCCTTCAATCGCCACCCGCATCACACTATCCAAGTGTGTTGTTGTCATTCGATTTCTTTTCTTGCTTGATGTTATTCTACACAGAGAAAGCTCTCTCACAAGTAGCAGTACTAACACATTGGCAAACACACAACTTTATTCAAGGCATGAGAGGTCACAAGTATTTAAAAACACTCTTTTACCTTGTACTCATTGCCACACACCATCATCCAATGAACACCAACCCCCACTCTCAAACTTCCGGCCACAATAATGTGCCAGCTAACTAATCTTGAGCTACCTACCAATGGCCTTAAGCAATGCCACAGTACACACTGGTGTGCCCAGGCAATACTAATTTCCCAATTTGAAGAAGGATGAATGGCTAAAATCCTCTCTTTTAAAAACTTTGTAGACAAAATTTCCTACATGTTTTTTATCACATAGGTTGATATCCTATGTTTTAAAATTGTCCATAGGCTCTTTGTCCTACACTTTCAAAATTTTATAGGCTAAGTCACAAATTTTGTAGGCTGCATTTACACTAGCCTTAGGCTCTTGGCGGACTATGATTGGGGTCATTGAAAGATTTGAATGCTTCTACCTTTTGCTCATATGCAATAATTCCCTCTTTAACATTAACAAGTGACCATCCTCAACTATAGAAACCAAATTAAGTATGGCTAACTTCCTAGCCATCATCTACAAATAGGTATGTAGGTGTTATTTGGGGTTATTTTTGTTACAAAATAAAATCAAGCCCTTATTAAATGACTGAGTGTGTGGTTAGGTGAGGTCAAAGAACAAATACCATAAAGACACATGTTTGAAATAGATTTGACACAATAGATTAGATCTTCAATTTTCTTACACTTCTTAGTGAACACAACTGGGAGAACCTATGTATGCAATGATTCATAAAATAACAAACATGCACTTTTGATAATCATCACTTTATCAAGGAAGTTCTATTTTTCCATATAAGTTTTGTGTGGGGTTGTATAACTTCCCGTGGCATGGGTTACATGTGTGAGATAGAAGGGAAGATGTCACAAACCCTGTATCTTAGCATTCTTCAAGATGGGTCATGAAGACAATTGAATGGTATTGTTTCAAACCTTCTCATGTCATATTTCAACATGATGATGATGCAAAATTTTGATGTACTTACTTGGCCTCCTCAATCACTTGACCTTAATCCAATGAAGCATGTGTGGGCTCTTGTGAAACGGAAATTAAATGAGCATGCAACACCAACCAAAGGAATGCTTTAATTGTGGAAGCATATGCAAGCTTCTTTCCATTCCATCACTCTTGAGTAGTGTCAAAAGTTTTGTCATAGCATGCTCAATTGTACCCAAGTTGTTTTAGAATCTAAGGAGGGTGGACAAATTATTGATCTATAGGTAAATCTAGATTACAAAATTGAGTCAATGTAAATAGTTCTCCTCAAATCAATGTTCCTTCATGTCTAGTTTTATAACAAACATGATAATTTAGAAATGATGTACTAGATTATGATTATTAAAGTACATAAGTGACAGTTTGTATGTTCTTATTTTTATTTGCGTGACATTGTATGTGAAGATTGATGTAGTGAGTCACTGACTTAGTTTTGAGAGTTAGTATATGTTGACTCTAAGTTATCATGTACTGTTACATAGAGCTTGAAGTGTTCCTCAAGGTGTCTGAAGAATAAGTCAACATTGCCTGGCCCAGCTTCACATTATAATCAAGTATCCCAATGGTGTGCATGTCTTTAGCATGTCAAAATCCTGTTATTCAGCACCATCAATATGGCTTCACCCCTAAATGCAATGCTTGGCAAGCAAGTTATTTCAATTCATAGATGGAATAACAACATTGGCTTCCTGGTTTCAGAGGACGTTTTGTCATTCTACGGAGTCATTCGTGGATGATACATCCACCACATCCATATGGGTATAAGGGCATCTCCACCCGTTCGCGGGTCCCGGCAAGACCCCCACCCACTGCGCCCATTCCACGCCATTAAACCCTAAAACCAGCCATGGCTGGCCAGCTGTGACCCCACCTTCGGTAAGAGAACCCTGGGAGCTCTTTTTTGGTTTTGGTCATGGAAGAATGGAGGGCTACGTTGGCGGGTGCCCATGTAGCGTTCAGGGAAGATGAAGAAGACGATGAGTTGGAGATGTAGATGGCTCTTGATCAACTGCAGTCCTTCATTGATTTGGAACCGGCACCGAAGAGACGGGCCGGTGGTTCGATTTCAGGGAAGTCTCCTAACATTGAGAGGGCCAGGATAGCTATGGATAACCAGATGTATATTGATTATTTCGATGATCCACCTATATGGGGACCTAGTTTTTTCCGACACCGGTATCGTATGAGGAGAAGTTTTTTTAATACGATTTTGGAGAAGGTGTGTGCCCGCGATAGTTACTTCGTACAAGGGAGGGATGCTTGTGGTATGATAGGCTTGAGTTCCCGGCAGAAAATCACGGCCGCCCTTCGCATGCTCTCGCTCGGCGTATGTGCATATGCCATGGATGACTATTGTCGGACTAGTGAGTCCACTGCAATGGAGTGCATGAAGCGGTTCTGTGTTGCGGTCCGGGCAGAGTTTGGAGACCATCACATGAGACAGCCTACGCGGGCCGACTTTGAGCAACAACTATCGATTAATGCACAATGCGGATTCCCTGGTATGTTTGCATCGTTGGATTGTATGCATTACCAGTGGAAAAATTGTCCAGTGGCATGGCAAGGCGATTTTGGAGATAGGGACGGCAAGAGCTCCATCATTTTAGAAGCCATTGCAGATCAGAGCTTACACATATGGCATATTTTTTTTGGGATCCCCGGCTCGAATAATGATGTCAATGTTCTTGATCGGTCGCCATTGATTCACAATATGCTAACTAGTGAGGCATCCAACATGACTTTTGAGGTGAATGGGCATGAATACAAACGGTACTATTTATTGGCAGATGGTATTTATCCACAGTGTTTTGTTCAAAGTATTCACATGCCCGGGGATGAGAAGAGGAAGCATTTTGCATCACGACAAGAAGCTTGCCGCAAGGACGTAGAGCGGTGCTTCGGAGTGTTACAAGCCCGCTTGGCAATCATCCGCAACCCGTGCCGGCAATGGAGTATGGAAACAATTGTGGACATCATGTTTGCTTGTTGTATTCTCCATAACATGATTTTAGATGATGAGCATGACGTCCCAGGGTTAGAGAACATTCTTGTAGGTGAATTTGGTGGCAATGTACCATTGCGTAGAGGCTTGTCTTTTCAGGAGTTAGCAACACGTACAATTGAGATTGAGAACAAAGACACACACTACGGTCTGAGAGGTGATCTCATTGAACACTTATGGGCATTGAAAGGTATTAGGGCCTGATTTTATTTATAAATGATATTGCCCATGGAGGCTTAATCCTAAATGTACATGTTGTTCACTGCCTACTGCATTTTCTTGGTATTCAGGGGAGATGTTATAGGAATCGATTGCTCTTGAGAAATTCTTGAGAAATTCTAAAAGAGAGGACGCTTTGCTACTATCTCAAGCCTCTCTTCTGTTTCGTTGCAGATGTAACATGGATTCTAATGAGTCTGCACCAGTGTTCGCAAAGATTTTTGGGCATAACCGGTAGAGATCCTAGTGTTTGCAATTCCAACCAGTTATATGATCAGTAATTAACCTGCAGTCTTGAACTTCAAACGGTTAGTTCTCAAATTCAAGGTCTGATACATTCCGAGATTGAGCTTGAGCATATCCTAGGTGTAGAGAGATCCTAGTTTCTGATCCTCTCTCCCTCGGAAGAATTCTACAAGATTTTTAACCAACAAATATGCCGTGCAATATATTGAATTCCGCATGATGAAAACACCACAAAAAACTTAAATCATGAGCCAGCTCTAATGTGCATACACATGATGAAAAATGTAAAAGTTTGCTTGTGGCATTTTTCATATATCAGATTCGAGTCAGATTGCACCTGTCGACTACTTTTATTTATCAATGATATTGCCCATGGAGGCTTAATCCAAAGTGTACATTTTGTTCACTGCTTACTGCATTTTCTTGGTATCCATCTAGTTCAATTGGCTGCGAGTTGCTATTAGACTACCTACGCAACTGTTGATCACCCAAGCTCCTAAACTGAGTTGGCTGGTGGGGATCTACGTGCTCCAAATCCAACCAATTCGCACCACGACCACGCCCAACATGCAATCCCATCATATTCAATCCCCAAGCTGTGCTCTCCACCGATCAACAACCATGGCCCCCTCTCCGAAATCAACTACATCTCGCCTGAATTCTCTCTGAGAAAAATGCAGAGCACCCCCTCCCTGTAAATTCACACCCCTACCAACCCGCCCCAAGTGGTCGATGTCCTCGTTTGCATGGTCATCGTGTCCTTCAGGTTGATGGTGCTCATCACCCACTTGGTCTTCGGCATCTCCATTACGCTGGGAGTGCAACCCATCCCCTTCGGTGTCTCCATCGCGCTGGGAATGCAGCCCATCCCCTTCGGCGCCAGGTGACCAGGCTTCAGGCGAGCTCGCAACAGCAACAACATTGGCAGCAGCGGCCTCCGCATCGCGGTCCTCTTCCTCAGCCAGAAGCTTGCGTAGCTTCCTCAACTCCATCTGTCTTTGGAGGTGCATGTATTTTTTGGCGTCCGAATCAACATCTGGCATCGACATCAACATGAGGAGGTTTTGATCTTCCAGCAGCGCAACCTTCTGCATGTGTGCCGCAACCATGCTCTTGGTGGCCTTGGCGTGTGCGAACAGAAGACCCTCGCGGATTTTGCCTTGGTGCTGATCCTCCTTCGCGAGGTGGGCGCCTCCCGGGCGCCCCTTGAAAATTCGCGTTGCCTCTGCAGCCACACTCCCTCCCTCCGCTGATCCGCCCCCTCCCTCCGAACCCACCCCTACACCCCGCTCCATCTCGCTTAAATCAATGCAGTTGAATTCCTCCTCACTACAAGGCGCTTTCCTCTTCGGCGTCACAACCTTCACCTGTGTCCAGCCCTCTGCCCACTTCGGGTGGTTTTTCAACAATACCCAACACTGTTCGAATGCGAAATCCGACCCCTTCACATTCTTCTGCTTGTACAAATCATGCGCCCTCCTCAAGGTATCTGCAGCGCTCGTCCCACTTCGATTCAACCGCATCACCTGTGAGTAAACACCAATGAACTTGGAGACATCGTGTTTGATGATGTCCCACTTGGTCTCCAATGAGCGCTGCGGGCGGGGTCCCTGTGGCTCATTCTCTTGGTAGTGAGTGGTAATCCGATCCCAAAAAACACCTGCTCTTTGTTGATTACCAACAATGCGATCTTGTGTCACATGCAACACACTTCTACAAAGTTGCTCCTCCTCATCCTTGCATAAATTCTTGCCTTTGACACCAGGTCGCACATGCCCTCCTTCCTCCGCCACCCTGGGCGCAGGCTTCTTCCTCCCTACCACCATTGGTCCAAGCAGATAGGATTCCCGGAATCTCAGGAGTTTGGAGTGAAGAAGTACTCACTGGAAGATCGCGGGCAAGGGGGTGATTTTGACGTGAACGGACAGAGTTGCCCGTTGCCACGTCGCCGGTGGCTATCTACGTGGCCCAAAATTCTCGGTGTAGACCGTTGGCGCACCCGTTGGCGCCAACGGTGGAGATGCTCTAAGGTTTTAAAATGTTTCCGAGCCTCAAACACATATAAGTTCACTGTGATAATTCATAATCTACAATGATGTATTTTAAGGTCCAATTTTGATCAAGGTTATCACAAACTACATGTTTTTTGAATCTACAAAAAGCTACAAAACACAGGTTACATGTGGAAGTTTTACAAAACTTTCTGCTGTTGAAAGAAAGTTAACAAAGAGGCAAAACTCACTAATTTTTGCTAAAGACAACAACCATTGTATTATTTTTAACAACTTTATTTACAAAGAAATGAAGAGATCTTTCCCCACTCATAGTCCGATTCTTTTGCCATCCATTCAAACTATACCTGGGCGTACCCATGGCTTGAATAATATATCATTTCATGACACCCCTGGCCTTCGGGGGTTCTTATACAAAATTATTTGGTAATCAACCAATACACGTAATTCACAATCTGCATGAATGTTGGGGGCAAGCATGGTCAAGTATACATAAAAGTGCTCATGTATACTAAAATTATAAATTTTTTTGGTCAAATGCTTAACAGTAGTAGCAAAGTGTGGTTAGATTTTTTTTTTCATGGCACTTTCTGTTGTTGTGTTAGGTGCTCAAATTTAGAATATGAAGATGAGATCTTCAAAACCTATCATTAAAAGTATTGCTCAAAAGGTAACGACTAAATTTGGTTTTGGACATAGATTTCATAACCTTAAATAATTTGAAGTTGGATTTTTTATTTATTCCTTGAATTTATTATAAACTTGAGGGCACCATTATGGAGATTTGTAGAAAAACATTGATTTAATATATTCCTATCATGTTCCAAACAAATTTTAGATCATTAGGTGTTCAATATATCTACTTGCACACTACTTGCACCATGTTCTAAAACATGTAGATTTTATTTATTTATTTATTTGTCCATATAAATTGCTTGGCTTTGTAGATCAATATGTTTTTCAAATGTTTATGATTTTTCCCTCCATAAAATTCAAAGTTAGTATATATATTTTTGAATCACTATCACTTAAACTTATGCGGAGTAATGGGGTTGTATACTTCACCATGCTTGTGCCCTCTTTTAATCAAATCATCCACAATTGCTTCATAATGGCATGTCATCTTGTTTCCATATTGTTGAAGCCATTTGTTGTCGACTGTTTTTGCAAGGTTGCAAGTTGGCATTTCCGCACGTTCCTTGCCAAGGATTTGAGCACTTGGGTTTGGGTTGTGTGCACTGAGCGCTAGTCCCCCAAATTTGTTGTTGTTGTTGTTGTTGTTGTTGTTGTTGTTGTTGTTGTGTGTGTGTGTGTGTGTGTGTGTGTGTTTTGTTTTTGTTTTATTTGGCTTTCCTCCTCAACGTGGCCTAAAATCCTTGGTGGGTGCATGGCAAGGATTTGAGGGTCTAGGCTTGGGTTTTTTGGACTGAGGACTAAGTTCCCACATCAAGTTGTAGTAGTACACCGGTTGTGGTATTTAGTGTCACATGTGTAGTAGTGTCATTTACCATGTTTTGAGGCATATGCTAGGTTACAATAATTATCAACAACTTCACCATGAGTGTCACCTCATCACACTTGGCATTCAAGTGTAATTTTTAACATCTTCATAGGAATATGTTCAACAGTGTTATGAGGTGCATGCCTATGTTACATAATGGTTTACAAGTTGACTATTCTATACGAATTTGACTACAAATGGTAGGTGCATCCATTCATGCATGCAAAGGTAGCGAGCATCACCTTGTGGCATTCGAGAAATATTTTGCCGTTTTTTATGCAATTATAGTTCCTTTGTGCAATGTAATCACCACCTTAGCCTCCGCACATGTGGGTCAGGGTGCATCCCTCAAGGGAGTTGATGGACACATTAGGAAGGTTGACAAATGCTCTTGCATTAGTAAGTAAATGTGCAATGTGTATAGCATGGCCACAACGACCTTCGTGATTTAGTGAGAGTCAATTAGTGTGTTTCTGATCTAATTATGTCATTTGGTTTTGCAGCCAAATGGAAGCCGAGATATCATCTCCTTCGATGATAATTCTCCCTCCAAATGCAGGGTGTATTGTATAGGTCATGATGGTCACAACAACTTTAATCGCTCATCAAAGGTCTAGATTTTAAATTTGCAATCTATATGTAGATGATGAGGCAAAGGAAGGAAATGAATATGATAATTTGGATGGTTCTAGTCATAGCACAACATAGAGCATAATACATATTTCATAATTTGGATTTATGTTTTTCAATTTTGATTTCCACCTTTATTTCAATAACCCACAATCAATGAGCATGGTTTGTGAGTGCAATTGAGTGTGTTGGTTCATGTTTGCCATGACTTTTATTTCATTTCTATGTGGGCTTAATTGGTCTTGGGAATTTCCAATGTGTTGGGTTTAGGGACATTGAGCCGAGTAGTTTTTATTCTACTCTATCATCAACAATATTTCAGCTTGTATTTTCACATACCCTTAATCATTTGGATAGTATTTATGCCGCAATACCACGGCTATAGGCTACTAGTGTGTGTGTTTCTGTATATATTTCTTTACCCACCGCTCACTGCTCTTATGATGGTATTCCCCTTTCATATATTTATTTACCTTTTGCAACAACATCATCTATAACAACAAGTCATGACCTGACCTAATATCAACAACTTCCCTAGACTCCATATAAGCTTCTTAAGGAAGTTCTCATTTTTATTGGAACTCAATAAGACTAGAGATAAAATTGCATAAGCAAGTTACACATACACAAAGGCATATAAACAATGCTTGGAGTGAGATGGTTTTCTCCACCCCTTGCCTTGCCCTTTATTGCTCATGGTCACCTCGGTTGCTCCAAACAATATGGGATAGCTCCTCTCCCACTACGGACTAGCCTTGTAGGCTTATTACAACCTTATTACTTCTAGTATTACATTTCTATGACTACGAGCAACCTAATGATCCACCTTCAACACTCCCACTTTGTGAGTAGTCAAAGACTTGTAAAGAAAATAAAAAGAAAAAATAATGCCAGTAATTAATGCCGGCGTGAATGTGAGCCCGTTGGCCATATACTGATCTCAAAGACTTGTAATACTATTGAGTTTCTTAGTTCTCAATCCTATATAGTGAGTTTCTAACGTTGCCCATAAGTTTCTTCATATTATTCCTAATTGCTTCATTCCAACTCAAATATTGCCACATTCACGATTTCCTCATCACATTGAAGCAAAATGAGGTTTTTCCACGAATCTCCGAATGGTCGTTGCTCCCTCGTGGGGTATCGCCGCTCCTCACCAAAACTCTTGACAATAACGTTGTTGTTTGCCGCTCTTTCACGTGGCTCTTCAATTGCGACTCCATTACCTCCCACTCGCTCGTTGCCATCCACGGATTGTCCGCCGCCATCAAACAAAGGTGGTTTGGAAGATTCGTCCACCATCATCACCAATGTGGGGCCTCCATTTCTCCCACTTGGACGCATATCCAAATCGTCTTTAATGCTCCCACTAACTTCTATAAACGCAACATCATTACTTTTATGATTTTCTTTGTTTCCAAACACATCAGCCTATACGCCTTTGTACCTTCACAATATCCGATAAACATGCATTTGATTGCTTTGGCATTGAGCTTGCCACTCTTCTCGTCCGAAACCATTGCATGTACAAGGCTTCCGAACATATGCATGTGCGCAACGCAAGGCCACCTCCCACACCACATTTCTTCGGGTGTAAGGGAGCGCAAAACTTTCGTTGGACATTGGTGTAGTGTATAAACCACATTTGCTATTGCTTCCGCCCAAAGCGATTTCTCGAGTTTTTGAGCCTTGAGCATACGCTTTTCCATTACAACAATACTTTAAATCGCACATTCTGCTAGTCCAATGTGTTGAGACGTGCTCTCAATGCCGTGTTCCATCAAAAATGTTTTAAAATCTTTCGAAATAGAGTCCCCTCCGCTCATCCACCGAAACGCCTTGATTGCGTGCTCCTATTGCATTTCTACAAATGCTTGGAACTCCTTAAACCTCTCAAACCATTCTCCCTTGCATTTCATCGTATAAACCTATGCCTTCCTCGAAAAATCATTGTGGTACTTTTGGGCCACCCCCTTTCGAGGGAGCCTAAAAGTATCACACAAGCCCTTCGGTGAAGGTGGCCTGCATTTGCAGGCGCCCAAGCCGAACCCGGATGATAGGTGTATAACGTGAGTAGTTAGATTTTTAAGGGAGATTAAATATGCGTCGTAGTACCTCCGGAGGTTAGGCCTTAGTTTTTTACTAGTGTGGCTTTAAACTCCACTAACCAATTTCATATCTAGTTCTAACCTTAACCTACAACCTATTCTACGCGCAGACGCACCAGCCTTGAAACCAATGCAATCCTAATTTGTGAATTGGGATGGTTCTGATACACCCAACCGGGTGTGACTCATACCACCCTAACTCAACGAACGGAATAACGACAATTTGATGGACCATTCAATTCTTCCTATTTCTTTATTTAGTTCTATTTAGTTTTCTAAGCGGGGGAACTTGGCCTAAGTCCCACCCTTCACACAAATTCCTTCTTAATTACTTACTTTTGTTTGCACGTCCTAACTTACTACATTAATATATTAGGCATCACCCCTTACCTCGGGTCTTTTGCCAACAAGGGTTTACGATTTATTTTGTATGTTTTGATTGTTAAATGTGTTTACACTGGATAGACCACGAAATGCAACTCAATGGGACCAGGGTGACGGGCGACCTGTAGGTTCAACCTGTTGCGCAATCTTCATAAATTGGGGCCATTACTCCCAATCTATGGGGCCAACAACATAATAGTGGATTCGCGGGTCATTAACCCCACCTTTCCACCAACAACATTCAGAGTGGTCGTGTCGGTGATTAATCCGACTTACCACACACGAAACTTGCTAATAAATGAAGCTACTACCACAAAACATACCAAGGGCCCCGAAAACAATGGAATTGGGTACTCCCTTGGCGGTCAAGTGGTCAAGCCACTTGACCTTACGAGATAGGTGAGTGGGTTTAGAGATGCGTACCTTAGCCGTGCTCCCTCCAATCCTAAATGGAAGGCTTAAGGTTAGTTAATTTACCTCAATTTTCCTCGGTTGATTTGGGCTTGATGTAGGCCGAGCCGCTACCTCCTTCCTTGCTCCACTTTCCGAGCGTCGACCTTGCCTCCTTCTTTGTAACTAGTTTGGTAGTAAGCGTACCTTAGTTAACAATTAAAATATAAAGTGTTATTCTGTCCTGTAATTTAATCCTAAGCATAATATTTATACTTAGTGCACCAAATTATCTTTCCAATGATCTAAAAATCACTCTAATCGGATAAGAAATGCAAAAGTTATGAGGGTTGGAAGTGTGAGGTCGATTCAACCGACCCTTCCAACCCACCTATCTACCTTCTAACTTCAAAAATTCATAGCACATTCCTTACTACTTGGATCTAGGCTTTCCTTATACCATTGGAAAGCTATGAACAAGCTCTAACTAGAAAAATTATGACATCAGCAGGTTAAGCTAATAGAAATTCAGCGGACTCCTTGTAACACAGCAGTCAATCAAGAAGGCTTAAACTATGTATCTCGCCTTCAACAATTCATATCTAATTCAAATCTTAGTCAAATCAAACGTTCTATATGACCCTGGAGAGATATTAAAAATATGTGATTAGAAAGGTAAGCCGAAGTGAACCCAGCAGATCCTCTGTAATGCAGCAGTCAACCAAAAGTTCTCAAACTATGTGTCCCATCTTGCACAATTCATATCTAATTCAAATCATGCTCAAATCAAATGTTCTAAGCCATTTTGGAAAGCTACACAAAAGTTCTACTTGGGAAAAATATAATTTCTTGGAATTAAAATTCCTATTGGGCTCGCAGGTCTGATCCAGCAGCCGCTACCCACAAGACCACCCAGTTTTTCTACTCCATCTTTGAAAATCCATAACTAATTGTCATCTCAACCAAATCACAAATGGGAAACGGCTATGGATGGCTATATGAAATCTCTCTAAGAGAAAAATGATAAGTATCTTGTTCTAGCTTTTGAACTAAGCCTTCAGGGCATTGGCAGATGAGGTCTATAATGCCTCTACTCAAAACTCTACCATCCAACCTACCTCTACAAAAGAAGGAATAATTTTGTTGGTGTGTTAATAAACACACAACCTAACTAGGAGAGAGAGAGTAGAGGAGGTTCTCAAGCCTTTCTTTTAGACCATTGAGAATACATGCTAAAGGATTTTTTCCTAACTACATTGAAGCAGGGCTTCGCCCAAAAACTAGAGAAAGAGAGAGAGCTACAAGGTGGAAGGAGGGGTTTTTAAACCCTCTCACAAAAGGGTTGGACCCCTCCTCCACCGGATCCATTTTTCAAACCCTTTCCCGAAATTTTGGCTCGGGGGTTTTCCCGGTTGAGGTTGCCACCCTCTCGCCGAGGTGGCTCCGACAAAAAACCTTTAGAAATCTTTCTAATTTTTCCGCCATCGAGTTGGCAAGGGGGCAAGTGGGCAAGTATCCCCCTTGCTCTCTTTCTTTTTTGTCTTCAAAATTCTTCACGCCGATTTTATCTTCTTACGTAAAACACCTCCAATAGTCTTGTGTGCCTCACACTAACTAATAAACTAACACTTGCTTAGCTAGCATCTACTAACATTTGCTTAATAGCTAGCATCTACTAATATTTGCTTAGCTAGTTGTTTTTACTAGCTAGCACATTTTTTCTAGTTTGCTATCTTCTAGCACTACTTAGTTTTATTTTGACCTTCCTTCTTCTAGGCTAAATGCTAAATGAACTAATTTTCCCTAAATTTCCTATCAATTCTAACTTTTAATGCTAACATTCTAACTAAAAGTGATCCCGCAGAGTGGTGGACCATTCAAAGGGTTCACAATCATCAACAAAAGTAACAAAATACTTTGCCCTTCCTACAGACATGGTCTTCATGGGGCTATAAATGCCCGAATGAACAATCTCCAATGGTTTTGTCGCTAGCCTTTCCGCATTGTTGCCCCACTTTGTTGCATATTGCTAACCCTCCGTGCATGCTTTGCAAACCAATGTAGTGATGGGAGGAGAGGTTTTACTTACATTTATGCCCTTCACCAAGCTTTATAGCGCATAAATGCTCCTCACATCCAAATGTCCGAGTTGGCGGTGCCATAGCTCTACCGAATTGCCTCCCACATGTGAATGTACAAAGTCGGCCGAATGCGCTTCGTATACCTCTGTGAAGATCATTTGATACAAATTCCCCTCATGTCGAGCTATTGCTACCATATCGCCGTTCACACCTCTCACAATGCATTTGTTTACATGAATTTGCACCTTCAACCCTTTTGACAAAAACTTGCTTACCGAGAGCAAGTTGGCTTGCAATTTCGGCATGTGAAGCACGTCCGTGATGCAAATTGTACTTGTTTTGCCTCTTATTTCAACTCCAACGATAATGGACCCCATTCCAATAGCTTTGGCCACGCTATCACTCAAACGTACATTGCATGGAGAAATTACCTCGTAGGTGTCAAATACCGTCCTATGTGAAGTCATGTGCTTTGTGGCTCCTGGATCCATGATCTATTTGCAAGCGCTCCTCGAATGCGCTCTGTGTTGTATTACAAATGCGAATTCATCATCGGCCTTCGGATTGTTGGCACTTTCCCTCTCCTTGTTATTTGCTATGTAGCAAAATTGTGCAATGTGGCCCGGTTTGCCGTAATAGAAACACGTCTTTACGCCTCGTCGTAAAAGTGGATTATCCGCTTTGCTTTGATGCGACACCATGGCCACGTCTTCGCCTTGAGGCTCCTTTTCCTTGCGCTTTGATATTTCGTGCATTAAATGTGCCATCACGTTTTCCATCGTCAACTCTCTCATCGGCATCGTCTCCAAAACGGTGATCAAATATTCGTATGAGGCCAACAAATTCTCGAGCAAAGTCATGACGACGTCTTCCTCCTGCACGGGTACCTCCAAGCACGCGAGTTGATCCGCAAACACTTTCACCTTGTTGACGTGATCCAACCAGTCATTGTTTTCTTCCATCTTGCACGTAAAAAATTTGCGACGCACAAAGAGGATGTTGGACAAACTCATCGTCTCATAAATGTTGCAAAGGGTCTTCCATGACTCCGCCGGTCCTTTGCAATTCTTTATGTGCGCAAGTTGGTTGTCCGCCAAATTGAGGCCAATGATGAACATGGCCTTCTTCACACGCATTTGGTACTCCTTCAACACTTTGGGATCCACGTTGGAAGGTGGAGCCTTCTCGGATCTGTCTACAACGTTCCAAAGGTCCACGGAAGCCAAAACCATCTCCATTTTTAAACTTCCAAATGCTAAATTTCTCTATGTGAAACTTGTCCATAATTCTAGCCGGGAAACTTGGTAGTGTGAGCGTAGAGCGGAGAGCGGAAAATTTAGATTTTCTTGGGTTATTTTAAGAGAAGCGGTGCTTATTTCCGTGGATTTAGAGGTAGTTTGAATTCAATTTGTTGGAAAGGCACCCCATTCCCGTGGACATAATAACCCAAAATTGTTCGGGAAACCAACGGATCCTATAGGCGTGGAAGATTGTGTTTGTTATCAAACATCTTATAGTCTAGGTTTCAAATGTTTCATATTAAATTAGGGCTGACGTCACCAATTGAAATCAAACATTAACATATGATGAACAACTTAAGTGTACATAAATGATTTCCACAAAGTAATAAATTGCCCCAAGTAGGTAGGGTACTCTTTCCAAGTACGATTAGATTTCAATAATTCCCATACACAAAATATTTGATGGCCGAGAAAATTTTCATGAAGTTAGGTGCCAAACTCAAGACATACAAAAATGTGTATTCAATTCAAGTAGCTATATACAACCATCCTCTACTTTATTTCCATCTACACCCTATCGGCCGGGCATGTCCAATATGGGTAAAATGATTCAAAGATCATGCCATAGAACTCCTCCGCACACCAGCAGCTCTCCAATTCATCCCTTAGCTTAGCCAATGAACGCAATGATAAATCCCCCAAGTCCGACATAAGAATCCTCTGCGAAATTTTTGAGTTGACGTGCCGGCTATGAGAGAACCACATCATGTTCATTTGAAATTGTGTGATGAGGTTATGTTCGCGTGGCAAACACACCCTTAAGTCTACATTGGGACCCATGGCGTATTCATATTGAGCCAAACGAATAGCATTGTACTCCACACTTTTATCCACAACATTTTTCCATGATTTGCAACATAGCCTCAAATCGTGGATTAGAGACAAACGACGTTGGGTGTCCAATACCGTCTCCTGGCCCGTATTCACATTTGCGGCACCCACCAATAAATTGGGAACTAAGACTGACAATTGTACATCTAGGTCCAGATGTAGTACGAGTGGCTCCATGACGTGCAATTAGAGCGATCTTCCACAACCTAATGAACAAATGATGAGGTACACAAATGAACTCAAAAATTCAGTGAATTTTGGCCAAGGCCTTAACCTCAACCCAAAGACTCAAGAATGCTTAAAATTTGGCCAAGGCCTTAATATCAAACACAACATACAAGAATCTGAAATTTGGCGAAGGCCGTAACTTCAACCCAAAGACTCAAGAATGCTTAAAATTTGGACAAGGCCTTAACCTCAAACACAACATACTAGAATATGAAATTTGGCCAAGGCCTTAACCTCAACCCAAAGACTCAAGAATGCTTAAAATTTGGACAAGGCCTTAACCTCAAACACAACATACTAGAATCTGAAATTTGGCCAAGGCCTTAACCTCAACCCAAAGACTCAAGAATGCTTAAAATTTGGACAAGGCCTTAACCTCAAACACAACATACTAGAATCTGAAATTTGGCCAAGGCCTTAACCTCAACCCAAAGACTCAAGAATGCTTAAAATTTGGACAAGGCCTTAACCTCAAACACAACATACTAGAATCTGAAATTTGGCCAAGGCCTTAACCTCAACCCAAAGACTCAAGAATGCTTAAAATTTGACACAACATACTAGAATCTGAAATTTGGCCAAGGCCTTAACCTCAACCCAAAGACTCAAGAATGCTTAAAATTTGACACAACATACTAGAATCTGAAATTTGGCCAAGGCCTTAACCTCAACCCAAAGACTCAAGAATGCTTAAAATTTGACACAACATACTAGAATCTGAAATTTGGCCAAGGCCTTAACCTCAACCCAAAAACTCAAGAATGCTTAAAATTTGGACAAGGCCTTAACCTCAAACACAACATACTAGAATATAAAATTTGGCCAAGGCCTTAACCTCAACCCAAAGACTCAAGAATGCTTAAAATTTGACACAACATACAAGAATATGAAATTTGGCCAAGGCCTTAACCTCAACCCAAAGACTCAAGAATGTTTAAAATTTGGCCAAGGCCTTAACATCAAAAACAACATACAAGAATCTAAAATTTGGCCAAGGCCTTAACCTCAACCCAAAGACTCAAGAATGCTTAAAAATTGGCCAAGGCCTTAACATCAAACACAACATACAAGAATCTGAAATTTGGCCAAGGCCTTAACCTCAACCCAAAGACTCAAGAATGCTTAAAAATTGGCCAAGGCCTTAACATCAAACACAACATACAAGAATATGAAATTTGGCCAAGGCCTTAACCTCAACCCAAAGACTCAAGAATGCTTAAAAATTGGCCAAGGCCTTAACATCAAACACAACATACTAGAATCTGAAATTTGGCCAAGGCCTTAACCTCAACCCAAAGACTCAAGAATGCTTAAAAATTGGCCAAGGCCTTAACATCAAACACAACATACTAGAATCTGAAATTTGGCCAAGGCCTTAACCTCAACCCAAAGACTCAAGAATGCTTAAAATTTGGACAAGGCCTTAACATCAAAAACAACATACAAGAATATGAAATTTGGCCAAGGCCTTAACCTCAACCCAAAGACTCAAGAATGCTTAAAATTTGGCCAAGAGACACACCTGAAGTCAAGAATGGAGCCTTCCTCAAATGTGGCCGAGAGATGCCCAAACAAAACTTGCATTTGCTATATAGCATTTGGGATTGGAAGACGGCCAATGTGAATGGGGTGCACGTGGAGACAAACATTATGGGTATGATATTTGATTGGATTCCACCAAATTAATGGGGTGAATCTTAACTTGAGTGGGGGTTGGAATCAATATCATAACTCCAACTAAACACCAATGTGAAAAGGATCCACGTGGATATGAAAATCAATGGTATATTAGTAGTTCCGATTGCACGAGATTGAAGGGGTGAATCTTAACTTGAGTGGGGGATGGAATCAATAACATACTGACCATAATGGCACATGCAATATCTGATGCCAACCCAAACCCCCTACCCTTAACCCCTCAACTAGAGAAATAGCAACCCAACTAGCAAGACACAATCAAGTCCACAACTAACACCATCCACATTAATTCAAAATGTGGTCCTAGACAACTAGTACCTTACCCTCTGGGAGCTGAGAGCCCACCCAAACATAAAATCAACCATCCACAGTAATACAAAATCTGGTCCCCTTCAACTAAGACCTTACCCTCTTGGAGCCGAGAGACTACCCAAACATAAAATCAAAGCATTTACATTAATCCAAAATCTGGTCCTAGACACCTAAGACCTTACCCTCTTGGAGCCGAGAGCCTAACCAAACATAAATTCAACCATCCACATTAATTCAAAATCTGGTCCCCCTATAACTAAGACCTTACCCTCACGGAGCCGACAGCCCAACCAAACATAAAATCAACAATCCACACTAATACAAAATTTGGTCCTAGACACACAAGACCTTACCCTCTCGGAGCCGAGAGCCTAACCAAACATAAAATCAACCATCCACACTAATACAAAATATGGTCCTAGACACACAAGACCTTACCCTCTCGGAGCCGATAGCCTAACCTAACATAAAATCAACCATCCACATTAATTCAAAACATGGTCCCCCTATAACTAAGGCCTTACCATCTCGGAGCCGAGAGCCTAACCAAACATAATATCAACCATCCACACTAATACAAAATCTGGTCCCCTTCAACTAGGACCTTACACTATCAGAGCCGAGAGCCTAACCAAACATAATATCAACCATCCACACTAATACAAAATTTGGTCCCCTTCAACTAGGACCTTACACTATCAGAGCCGAGAGCCTAACCAAACATAAAATCAACCATCCCCATTAATCGAAAATCTGGTCCAAGACAACACATACTAAGCTATCTGGTCCATCTCGGAGCCGAGAGCCTACTTGAAAATCAAATCAACTATCCACATTAATCCAAAAAGAAGTCCTAGACACCTAAGGCCTTACCCTCTCGGAGCCGAGAGGCTACCCAACCATAAAATCAACCATCGCCATTAATCCAAATTTTGGTCCCCCTATAACTAAGACCTTGCCCTCTCGGAGCCGAGAGCCTACCCAAACATAAAATCAACCATCCACAGTAATTCAAAATCTGGTACTTGACAACACATACCTTACCCTCTCGGAGCCGAGAGCCTACCCAAATATAAAATCAACCATCCACATTAATTCAAAATCTGGACATCTAAGACCTTACCCTCTCGGAGCCGAGAGTCTACACGAACACAAAAATCTAACATCCACATAAAATCAATATTTGTTCCTTGACAACAAATCCATTACCTTAGAGCCGAGAGCCTACATAAACATAGATTTGACAACTCGAAATAGAGAATTGAAATCAAACACCAACATAAGACGAAGAATGAGATATATGGGATTGCAAAAGGTAAATGGAAATTCATAAAATAAATTTATAAAAACTTTAACAAAACCAATACATATGAGATGGAGGTTAGAGATGCACGAGGCGTACTCAACCACTTGGACTACTATGTCTATCACTATCCTGGCCCTGCTCGGCCTCTATGTCTAGGAAATCCAATACTAGTTTGTTGAAAGGTCGGATACGACTAGGAGGTGGGGACGGTGCTTCCGCCAAAAGATGGGCAAGCTCCGCAGCATATTGAAGGAGCTCGAACGTCGTCGAAGGCGTTGTAAACATGTCCGCATTAAGGACGCGGATGGGACTCTCAATTTGAACTCTGGACATAGAGGAAAAGAAAGAAAATCATGAGCACATGTTTCTATCTCAAATATTTGAAGATACAAATGAAAACAAGATAGAATCAAAAAACGAACTTGCTCACAAAGCAAATCGAAATTGCGCTTCGCCATCTTTCGAGGAGGGGAGCAAAAACAGAGCTTTGTTGAGGGGCGGCGGGTTGAGAGGTCTGTTCTTGGTCAGACTCACGAATGGGGAGGAGGATGGACTTGAAGATATCAATGTCCGATTCAAGCGCCACAATATGGCGTTGAATGGAGCGGCATACTATGATAGAACCTCCTAAACCAACAAAATGCAAAGGGGTTAGGATAAGGAAATGAATAGGGAAACGAATACAAATGAAATCAAAAAATCAAAAAAGAAAGAAATGAAAAAACAAGAGAAGAAGAACGAACCAACGCCACACTGCCAATCCAATATAATGTCGTCATTGTTCGTGAGGGCGGAGAAAAAGATTGAGAAGAATTCGGGGCGCTTTTCACGAACACTTCTCCAAGGCACCCCGTCGTCCCTCACGGATTGGTTCTTCACATCGGTGAAGCTGTTGAGCCAACCATCTCGTTTGAGATTGTAACCCATGTCCTTGAAGTCCGAGGTCCGGACATTCAAAACGGACCGATTACGCACAAGCACCTTGATGAAGAATTTGCGAGTTTGCACAAATTTTTAATGATAGAATTAGAAAAACAGAAATGAAAGAAATAAATTACGAATGAAAATGGATGAAAGACAAGAATAAATTCCAATTCAGAAGAACTAGTGGGCGACTGGAAATCGAGGTCATTCATGCCGAACCAGTCCTCGGCAACATAAAATTCCTCTGTATGAGCCCAGTTATGAATTGATCTCGAAACTTCAGGATTGGCAGCGTGTGCAAAGACGATGACGCCATTGTCATGAAGGTTGGCATTCGCAAATGCAAACAAAACCTCGAAGTAAGTGGAAGATCGGATGTTCCACTAAGAAACATCCAAAGATGAGGCAGAGATGCCTGGGACACGTAGGTTCTTGGGCACATTTGCAAACAAGAGATCAATACCCGTGTGAACCTTAGGCTTGGTGTTTGGACGAGTACGCCCCGCTCCAACCTGAAAGAAAAAAATGCAAAGAAAATAAAAAACAAAACAAATGTTCAAACACATTGAATGAAAGACTGAAACAATAAAAATGCACACAAACCTTGGTTAGGAAGTCTTGTATGCGGCGGTAGGCGGGAGGTGGAACCTTGGTTTTTATGAGATCCTCAATGAGCTCCCCCATGTCCACATTTTCAATTAAAGAAAGGCTAGAGGACTTCTCCGAGGAAGTTGCCGATGTATCAGGTGCAACAACCTTCCGCTTGCGAGGCACCGATGGGATGGTTGCACCGCTATGAGAAGGAACAACAACCGGATTGGGTAGGGCAGCAGAAGGAGTGGCGGTTGGACTTCCAACCACGGTGGTGACTGGAGCAACATTGCGTTGAACGGAGGCCTTGGCGTAAGGACGTGTAGAAACTTGAGAAGAGGCATGGGCGAGAACCTTCTTACCTCTGTCTTTACCTTTGACGGGTGGAACATCCTTCTCAACGGATGGAGGAGCGGGATTATCTTCATCTGGCTCCTCCTCCAAATCAATGACGTCGGGGCCGGAGCTTACAAGGCTGCTGTAAAGGGATTCTTCCTCATCGGGCACGAATCCACGAGAGCAATCAAAGTACCAACCACCAGCCTGCAAGCGTAAGGATGGAAACTTTGTGACTTGCATGGCCGTATAGACACAAAGATTGGAGTTGACATCGATCCAATCGAAGAGGAAAGTGGGCAAGGACGAAGGAGGCAAAACATTCTTCACAACGAGCTCGCAGTGAATGTACCTGGAAAATGAAGAACATGGAGTAAGAAAATGGCCGTGGAAAGGAAAGGAAACGAAATGAATATGCAAAAAATGAAAACGGAAAAGAATACCGGTAAGCAACGCGTTTGATTGCGATGGGGCCCTCCTCGAACTCCAAGAGGTCAAGGCCTTTACTAAATATCAAATCGCCCTTGTCGTCAAAATACACCCGAAAAGCCTTGTCCCACAAAATGAGCCTCCAATGCTCAACATAATTGGACGGGTGCAAAATCTCCATAGAAATCCAATCAATGTCCACGGACAACTCGTTCTCAAACGATGCAATCTCAGCCTCAACCCCCTTCTCCAACTATGTTAAGAGAGACCAACAATTAGAATTGGAAAAGAATGAAACAAACAAACGAGAAGAAATAAAAAATGAAGATGTACCCGTGCCCAGAAAGAAGCTTTGTTAAGCCAGTCGTCAAGGACTTTCTCACGGAGAGGAATAGCAGAGGGGAATTTGTTTTCGATTTTGACCTTGGCGGGAGAATTCCACCACCGAAGCCACTTGGCTTTGAAGGAGGCATCGACATGGGTGGTTGCCACCTTTTGGAGTTTTTCTATTATCATATCGGGGACGAGGAAGGTGGAAAAATGGCGGTCAATCTGCAACATATGAGAGTGTAAGCAAAGATGAAACAAGAAGGAATGAAAGAGGAAGTTATAAGCCAAAAAGGAAACAAATGGAAGGCGCACCTCGTAGAAGAAGTCTTCGCCATTATCCTTGTGGGCGACGGAAATAAACTTCTCGAAATTTTGAGACCGAATATTCTTGATGAGTTTCTCTTGGGCTTTGATCATAGTATCCCAAATTTTGGGAGCAGACCTGAGGGACTCGGGTGTATTTTCCTGGTACAACCTTGTTGCAGTGTCGGCTGCGTTCGACAACTCTCTCTAACACACACAAAGAGGAGTGTAAATGAATGACAATAATCAAGAGGAGAAAGACATAAGCATAAGGAACAGAAGGAAGAATTACCTTATACAAGAATTTGACGAAGACGTCCAAGGTAAGAGGATACCAAGTTGGAGTTTTAACCATTTTGGTCTCGCACGTCTTGTAGTCTCCGGGAGAAATGAGGTCCTTGAACTCCTCAAGTTTCATCTTCCCAAATGTTCGAATGCGGAGTAGCTTGGCGGGAAGGTTGTCCTTGACATGGTCGTGCTCAATGGACCTACAAGGCATAAGTAAGCGAGAAACAAAAGAGGAAAAATATTGAGAATAAAAAACAAACAAAAAAAACCCAAACAAAAACAAACTTACCAGTTGATGTCATTCATGGCATTAAGGAAGACGGCAGTACAGTTTCTCGGGTCGACAACAATGCAGTCCACGGAGATGTGCCAATCTTTGTCCATGGAATGGTGCTTGTTAATGTGTCTAAACCAAGCCGTCAAGCGATGATTTCCCTCCCACACGAAAAACATCTTGCCAACAAAGTGAGAGAGGTCGGAATCCTTTTCGAGCATGGAATCAAACTCATCATTGGCCTCCTTCCATAATGAACTCCAGGAGGCCCAAATGTCGTCCGAAACATGAAGCACCTCATCAAGATTGTTGTAGGGAGAGACATATATGGCACGGTCGCCGTCACGGTAACCCATGACGAATTCGTTTTGCAACCGAGCAACATCGACCTCGCTGATGGGCCGAACAAGAGGAAGACATTGCAAGCGGCACAATGGAATAGAGAAACGTGACTTAGCAAGAGGTTTGATTCGAACCCGATGAATCATAGCGATAGAGTCTTCTTTTTGCGATCTCCGAATCTCGAGCTCAGTCTCATCCGGATTTGACTCATCAAGAGGACGCACAAGGTCGGATACATGAGGTGAATCATTCTACAAGGGTGGACACAAAATCATGAGGTTAAGCCCAAAATATATTGAAAGCCAAAGAACCGGAAGTGCTTGGACACAAAAGGAAAAGTTTACATAGAAAACACCTTTCCCCGTTGGACATCAACTAGTGTATCAACTTCCACCTCGGCAAGCTCCAATTGAACATTACGGTCATTTGTGGATGGCTCCTCGGAGAGAATGAGATCCATAGCTTGTGACTCCTACACAAATTGAAGCCCAAAACAAAAAACGAAAGTTAGACATTACCCTCTCGGAGCCAACACTACTACAAAACACGTCTTTTATTCCAACACCTACTTCACTACATGTCTTTTACTACTATAAACAGTGATTGGAGGAATTATAGAAATCCACATGGGCTCATTTGATGTCCAAATTAACTTTGCGGAGTCATAGTAGTGAAGTGGGACAACAATTCAGTTGGGAACGCTCTTGTAAACATGTTTGGGAACGTCCAGTAGAACGTGCATGACTGTGGGTAGTGAAGTGGTCCACATGGAGAGAATGTTAAGTCCAATTGTCATGTGTTTCAGGGTTTTAGACAGAATACTCATAAAAAATAACCCGTTAGTGTGTATGAGTGTGTGAGTGTGAGGGAGTATGTGAAAGTATGAATGAGAATGTGTTTGAAAGTGTGAATGACAATGTATGTGTGTGAGTATGAGAGTGTGAGAGTGTGAATGAGAATATGTGACAATGTGTGTGTTAGTGTAAGAATGTGAGTAAGAATGTGTATGTGGGTAGGAGTGAAAATGTAGTTGTGAGTGTGAGAATGGAAGTGTTGATGGACGCCGTGGGTCGTTTCTTTGTAATTAGCTAAGAAGACTCACGATGAGACATCATGTAAATTTATATTCGCTTGAGAACTACCGTGTCTCATTAATATGCACGGTCTCGAATTAGTAATCTCTCTCTTCTCCTTGTGATATGAATATAATTATTGGAGTGAACACATTCTCATTATCATATATTCTCACTCTTAATGTAAGGCATCATTGATAATAAGAACAATTAGATTAGAGAAGGTTTCAAGAGGTATAACAATATCGTTGATAACAATATAATTTTCAATAGGTTACATAAGTCTTCAAGGAGTTAAGTTCGTAGTTCATAAACGTCAATCACATACTTTATAATATTGCTCCATAACTTATAATAATAAGAAAGATATTGTGTTATTGAATCTTCGTTTTTAAGCTCAAGTGTTACTACTTATAGTATTGTAACTTTGATATGTGTAACATATAGTGGTTATAACCTTATATCCAAAACACCATTGATTGTTTTGTAATGTCACGTTTTTATTTCAAAGTGTTTCTTGATGACGAGAGTAATTATATCTCTCTTGAGTTTTGCTCAAGAGAGAGAACTTTTCTCTTTGATAGTTAATCGTTCACTTGTAATGACATCCAACAACTCACAAGAATCTTAAAGGTAAGAAGTTTCAATAACAATTGTTGTGAGTAGTTAATCAATCAATCTTTGTTAGTATCAATAAAATCTTTGTTACTATCTTTATAATTTACTTAAAGAATTGAATATGAGTAAGTTCAACTATCATCCATAAGTCACATAATATATATATATATATAGGTAGTTTATATTGAGAAATTTCTCTCAATTAATTGTATCTCTTTCTTAGTAATATTTAAGAAGTCTTACTCTCAATTTAATTGAAATATGCATGCAAGTCTTATCAATTCAATCTTAATCACTCTATCACTTTATATTTGGATAATTCCCTTTTGAGGAGTTCAATGATAACTTCCACTTTTAAGAGACAATCTTGTTTCCTTTATTCACGTTGTATGAATTGACGTTTGCTTCATCATAACAACATCTCTCAAAGTTCCATTGATTCTCCGAATATCCTTGAGCGCTTTGTTCTCACCCTCACACACTAATCTTTTGAGTTCTTGCTCAAAAGAGTCTACTCTTCTTTCGGTTGCTTAATCACTTAAGTTCCAAATACCGCTTAACAACTTGTAAGTCCAATTGAGAGAGAGAGATAGATCACACATATTTGTGAAAAAGATAGTATATTGCAAAAGTTTTTTGAGAGGAGAGATACAAAAGGAACTCAAGTGTTTTTTACATTCAAATTTAAGATAGCCTCGTCGTATTAAAAATGAGGTGTAGTCTCCTAAAAATGTTCCCTTTATATAGTCTTTTCTTTCTAACCCAAAATCTATATTTAAAATGGTTGTTAACTCCACTTTTCTAGATAACTACCTATCTCCGACATAGGTAGATGATATCTATTATAAACGGTTATAACCGTTTTACCACTCTAATGTTCGTCTTTCTAAGATTCCACTATATCTTTGTCGTGGCTACATTCCAAATCATTTTTGAGAATCCATCAAATCTTCATATTGATTGATTTAAATTCCAATGATCATACTAGTAGAATGTACCATATTCCTATATACTCCTTAATACTTATATACTCCTCGTAATTGCTTAAATATTTTTCTTTCATAATTGTCCTTGAACAAAATCTCGTATACTCATACTAATGGAATGTAATCCTAGTCCTATATACTTTCTAATATCCCTATATACTCCTATATATTCCTCATATAAGACGTTTCATACTTACATAGTGATCTTCTATCTCTAAGTTCTAAGTTTCCTTCACTAGGCTGCTGGGGACCCATTGCCGTGGGTAAGGGGCCCTATAATCGCGCGACTTCCTTGTATATGCGTGGAAAGGGGGCCTAAAACCGTGGCCGAGGGCTCTCCGAGTTCCTCTTGTCTTCGGTGCTCATTCTTCGTTTCGGTGGTGATTCCTTTCTCCTCTTGGTGATGTATGCTGTCGTTGGCTTCTCCATTGTGCCTCTTTTCTCTCTTATAATGTTGTTACTCAACAAGTGTAAGTGTGGATATGAGAGACAAACCAAAAGTGAGGAACTTAGAGTGTGGAACCCAATATTTGCAATATTAGGGTTTACCATAAATGTGTGAGGAAATAAATGAGAATGTATGTATGACTATGAGAGTGCTAGTGTGGATATAAGAGATAAATCAAAAGCGAGGAACTTGGAATATGCAACCCCATGTCTTCACCAAATCCAATGACAAAGGTATGTTTATATATTTGTGTGAATGAAAATGTGTATGTGTGTGTGAATATATGTGTGAGTGTAATATAAGAATGTTAGTGTGGATATGAGAAATAATCCAAAGGTTAGGGTTTAGAATGTGTATCCTAATGTCTTCACCAAATGCATTGACAAATGTATGTGTATATTTGTATGAATGAAAATGTGTGTGTGTGTGTATGAATATATATATATATATATATAAGTGTAATGATAAGATTGTTAGTGTAAATATGAGAAATAATCCAAATGTTAGGGTTTGGAATGTGTAACCTAATGTCTTCACCAAATGCATTGACAAAGGTATGTGTATATTTGTATGAATAAAAATGTGTGTGTGTGTGAATATATATGTGAATGTAATGATAAGATTGTTAGTGTGGATATGAGAAATAATCCGAATGTTAGGGTTTGGAATGTATAACCTAATGTCTTTACCAAATGCATTGACAAATGTATGTGTACATTTGTATGAATGAAAATGTGTGTGTGTGTGTGTGTGTGTGTGTGTGTGTGTGTGTGAGAAAGAGGGGACCTAAACCAAAGCGTATACGTCTGAGTGAAGACGAAAAATTAACTTTGGAGGCCGGTGCAATGCTACAGAAATGTTACATTCTCACGAAGGGGGGTTGCATTATTCTGAGTGTTTATGCTAAGTTATATTTTTATGTAAACATAACTCCACATGGTGAAGTATCACTGTAGCCAGTATACAATAATGGCCATTGTCGTATTTTTTTACTACCCGTAGTCACTAACGCTTACTACGTATAGTTATTGGCCTGCAACATAGTTGTCCTATATTACTAGAAGCAGTAATGTGATAGTCATAAAGCCGTGGAGTGTTTAGACATTAGAGATGGATTTCAAGAGATATACATTTATGTAAGAAGTGGTGCATACTAAGAACCAGCTGTAGGAAATTCTAAAATTAGGAAATTCTAAAACTTTCGGCTATGTTCGGTAGAACTAACATTAATGTCATTCTCTACATTAGTTTACTATGCATTAATCAATGTAAGGCTAAAATGGTTGAATAAACATTGCATAGAAATTGAGGTCTAGCCCATCAAAAACATTACTGCACATAATAAACATTACTGGACATAGTAAACACTACTGGACATGTCATAATAAACATTACTTGACATAGTAAAGAAAAACTGACATAGCAAAGTAGATATGACGACAATGTAACTTTAGTACTTTGGATTGAATATTTCTTTGATCTGCAAATATCAACACCAGCAAATTAGTGTGATTCGTGCTTAAAATTTGGAACAGTAACATATGTACGTGGGAATTGTGCAGACTACGGGGGACTTGGTTTACCTGCGTGACTATGATTCTCCGGATTCGAAAGCGAAAACCATTGGGAAGGGTGTAGTTCAAAATGTAGCAGGTGGGATGCTGCATGGGAAGGTGATTGGCAATGGTTATGTATCATTGGCCGTCACGGAGTCACTTGAAGACGACTATCCTTTGCTCGAACCTCTCACTGGAGACGACCCTCCAGTGACTACTATTGGCAAAGCGAAGGGCCATTACATTCTTTGGTCAAGCGAATGTGTAAATTTATGTGCGGCTACGTGAGTGTGGAGTGGATTTGTAGACCTAGGTTGATTTGCAGACATTTGGAATTCAGTGTTTACCATTGTTAGAAGCAATTTGTGAAACATTCATGACACTATTGGATGAATATGATTTGGCTTTTGAACTAAATGATCATGTTTGCGATGATCCTCGTATGATAAATATCAATATATTGTTAATGCCATAAATTTATGACTATGTTGAGTCAGCCGCATGTTACTAGTTGCAGTAAACGCGCACAGTTGCAGCCTAATCATGCCACTTAGCGCAGTCGATATTCACTGCAGTACCAGTACTATACACTAAAGACATGTGAAGACCACATAACTTCACAACGTACAACAAAATACCGGAATTTGTTGTCTACATTACGTTACATAGTATTATAGATATCACGACTTCAAGTAAGAAATATATGCCATCTAAATATGTATTCACTCTTGTTAGTCACAAACACTTACTACGTACAGTTACACATACACTTGGCAATATCATGTATACTTCACTGCTAGTAATACACAAAAAAGACATTCGTGAACCACATGACCTAACAACGTAGATCATAAACCACTGGTTGAGGTAAACATCACTCTAGACAGTGATATTTATATGACGACGTGAAGTAAGAAAATATGCAGTTGTTGTATGTATTTACTACCTAAAGTCAAAGAAGCTAACTACGCAACGTTATTGACTACCCACTTGGTTGTCCGCGATTACTGGAATAAGTAATGTGTGAAAATTAATTCAATTAATCTTAACCACGTGGTTACATATTTGTTTCAACCACGTTCTTATCGTTCACTAGTAATTTGGAATGTATGTATACGCATTTTTCATTGTATTACTTTGTTCAGTGAAGTAAACAAAACCTTACATGACTAGTGCCCGTGATATTGTATCACTTCGTTGAGTTATATGGACGTGTGTCGTATCTTACTTATATTGCCAAAACATAGTGAAAAAGGACATGACTCTATGAAGTAAGGCACGCGTCGCAAGTCCAACTTCACTGCCATTGGGAACGTATCCATTGGGAACGTCCTGTCCGATATTCCTTTACTGCTTGTCCGGAGCGACTGGTCGTTTTCCACGTTAGTAAAGTCCTGGTTTTCTCACTTGTATGAGTTGGAAAACCCAGTTGTAAAAGACGTGTTTTGTAGTAGTGCAAGAGTCCATCCAAACATAATATCAACCATCCACATGAATGCAAAATCTAGTCCTAGACACACAAGACCTTACCCTTTCGGAGCCGAGAGCCTACTTGAAAATAAAATCAACTATCCACATTAATCCAAAATCAAGTCCTAGACACCTAAGGCCTTACCCTCTCGGAGCCGAGAGCCTACCCAAACATAATATCAACCATCCACACTAATACAAAATCTGGTCCCCTTCAACTAAGACCTTACACTATTAGAGCCGAGAGCCTACCCAAACATAAACTCAAAGCATACACATTAGTCCAAAATCTGGTCCTAGACATCTAAGGCCTTACCCTCTCGGAGCCGAGAGCCTACTCAAACATAAACTCAAAGCATACACATTAATCCAAAATCAAGTCCTAGACACCTAAGGCCTTACCCTCTCGGAGCCGAGAGCCTACCCAAACATAATATCAACCATCCACACTACTACAAAATCTGGTCCCCTTCAACTAAGACCTTACACTATTGGAGCCGAGAGCCTACCCAAACATAAAATCAAAGCATCCACATTAATCCAAAATCTGGTCCTAGACACACAAGACCTTACCCTCTCGGAGCCGAGAGCCTAACCAAACATAATCTAAACCATCCACATTAAATCAAAATCTGGTCCCAGACAACACATACCTTACCCAAACATTATCTCAAAGCATCCACATAACTTGAAAATTTGGTCCAAGACAACACATACCTTACCCTCTCGGAGCCGAGAGCCTATTTGAAAATAAAATCAACTATCCACAATAATCCAAAATCAAGTCCTAGACACCTAAGGCCTTACCCTCTCGGAGCCGAGAGCCTAACCAAACATAAAATAAAACATCCACATTAATCCAAAATCTGGTCCCCTTCAACTAAGATCTTACCCTCTCGGAGCCGAGAGCCTACACAAACATAAAGTCAACCACCCACACTAATTCAAAATCTGGTCCCCTTCAACTAAGACCTTACCCTCTTGGAGCCGAGAGCCTACCCAAACATAAAATCAAACCATCCACATTAATTCAAAATGTGGTCCCCTTCAACTAAGACCTTACCCTCTCGGAGCCGAGAGCCTACACAAACATAAAGTCAACCACCCACACTAATTCAAAATCTGGTCCTTGACAACACATACCTTACCCTCTCGGAGCCGAGAGCCTACCCAACCATAAAATCAACCATCCCCATTAATCCAAAATCTGGTCCCCTCCAACTAAGACCTTACACTATCGGAGCCGAGAGCCTACACAAACATAAAGTCAACCACCCACACTAATTCAAAATCAAGTCCCCTTCAACTAAGACCTTACCCTCTCGGAGCCGAGAGCCCAACCAAACATAAAATCAACCATCCACACTAATACAAAATCTGGTCCTAGACACCTAAGACCTTACCCTCTCGGAGCCGAGAGCCTACCCAACCATAAAATCAACCATCCACATTAATCCAAAATCTAGTCCCCTTATAACTAAGAGCTTACCCTCTTGGAGCCGAGAGCCTACCCAACCATAAAATAAACCATCCACATTAATACAAAATCTGCCCCCCTATAACTAAGAGCTTACCCTCTCGGAGCCGAGAGCCTAGCCAATCATAAAATGAACCATCCACATTAATCCAAAATCTGGTCCCCCTACAACTAAGAGCTTACCCTCTCGGAGCCGAGAGCCTAGCCAATCATAAAATCAACCATCCACATTAATCCAAAATTTGGTCCCCCTTCAACTAAGACCTTACCCTCTCGGAGCCGAGAGCCTACCCAAACATTAACTCAAAGCATCCACATTAATCCAAAATCAAGTCCTAGACACCTAAAACCTTACACTCTCGGAGCCCAGAGCCTTACCAAACATAATCTAAACCATCCACTTTAAATCAAAATCTGGTCCAAGACAACACATACCTTACCCTCTCGGAGCCGAGAGCCTACCCTAACATGAACTCAAAGAATACACATTAATTCAAAATCAAGTCCTAGACACCTAAGGCCTTACCCTCTCGGAGCCGAGAGCCTACACAAACATAAAGTCAACCACCCACACTAATTCAAAATTTGGTCCTTGACAACACATACCTTAGCCTCTCGGAGCCGAGAGCCTATTTGAAAATAAAATCAACTATCCACAATAATCCAAAATCAAGTCCTAGACACCTAAGGCCTTACCCTCTCGGAGCCGAGAGCCTAACCAAACATAAAATAAAACATCCACATTAATCCAAAATCTGGTCCCCTTCAACTAAGATCTTACCCTCTCGGAGCCGAGAGCCTACACAAACATAAAGTCAACCACCCACACTAATTCAAAATCTGGTCCCCTTCAACTAAGACCTTACCCTCTTGGAGCCGAGAGCCTACCCAAACATAAAATCAAACCATCCACATTAATTCAAAATGTGGTCCCCTTCAACTAAGACCTTACCCTCTCGGAGCCGAGAGCCTACACAAACATAAAGTCAACCACCCACACTAATTCAAAATCTGGTCCTTGACAACACATACCTTACCCTCTCGGAGCCGAGAGCCTACCCAACCATAAAATCAACCATCCCCATTAATCCAAAATCTGGTCCCCTCCAACTAAGACCTTACACTATCGGAGCCGAGAGCCTACACAAACATAAAGTCAACCACCCACACTAATTCAAAATCAAGTCCCCTTCAACTAAGACCTTACCCTCTCGGAGCCGAGAGCCCAACCAAACATAAAATCAACCATCCACACTAATACAAAATCTGGTCCTAGACACCTAAGACCTTACCCTCTCGGAGCCGAGAGCCTACCCAACCATAAAATCAACCATCCACATTAATCCAAAATCTAGTCCCCTTATAACTAAGAGCTTACCCTCTTGGAGCCGAGAGCCTACCCAACCATAAAATAAACCATCCACATTAATACAAAATCTGCCCCCCTATAACTAAGAGCTTACCCTCTCGGAGCCGAGAGCCTAGCCAATCATAAAATGAACCATCCACATTAATCCAAAATCTGGTCCCCCTACAACTAAGAGCTTACCCTCTCGGAGCCGAGAGCCTAGCCAATCATAAAATCAACCATCCACATTAATCCAAAATTTGGTCCCCCTTCAACTAAGACCTTACCCTCTCGGAGCCGAGAGCCTACCCAAACATTAACTCAAAGCATCCACATTAATCCAAAATCAAGTCCTAGACACCTAAAACCTTACACTCTCGGAGCCCAGAGCCTTACCAAACATAATCTAAACCATCCACTTTAAATCAAAATCTGGTCCAAGACAACACATACCTTACCCTCTCGGAGCCGAGAGCCTACCCTAACATGAACTCAAAGAATACACATTAATTCAAAATCAAGTCCTAGACACCTAAGGCCTTACCCTCTCGGAGCCGAGAGCCTACACAAACATAAAGTCAACCACCCACACTAATTCAAAATTTGGTCCTTGACAACACATACCTTAGCCTCTCGGAGCCGAGAGCCTACCCAAACATAAAATCAACCATCCCCATTAATCCAAAATCTGGTCCCCCTATAACTAAGACCTTACCCTCTCGGAGCCGAGAGCCTACCCAACCATAAAATCAACCATCCCCATTAATCCAAAATCTGGTCCCCTCCAACTAAGACCTTACACTATCGGAGCCGAGAGCCTACACAAACATAAAGTCAACCATCCACATTAATTCCAAATCTGGTCCCCCTATAACTAAGACCTTACCCTCTCGGAGCCGAGAGCCCAACCAAACATAAAATAACCATCCACACTAATACAAAATCTAGTCCTAGACACACAAGTCCTTACCCTCTCGGAGCCGAGAGCCTACCCTAACATGAACTCAAAGAATACACATTAATTCAAAATCAAGTCCTAGACACCTAAGACCTTACCCTCTCGGAGCCGAGAGCCTACACCAACATAAAGTCAACCACCCACAATAATTCAAAATCTGGTCCTTGACAACACATACCTTAGCCTCACGGAGCCGAAAGCCTACACTATCAAAATCAAAAGCATCCAAATAACTTGAAAATTTGGTCCCCTTCAACTAAGAACCTACCCAAACACAAACTCAAATCATCCACATTAAATCAAAATTTGGTCCTACACAACACATACCTTACGCTCTTGGAGCCGAGATCCTACCCAAACATAATCTCAAAGCATCCACATAACTTGAAAATCTGGTCCCCTTCAACTAAGAGCCTACCCAAGCATAATCTCAAAGCATCCACATAACTTGAAAATCTGGTCCCCTTCAACTAACAGCCTACCCAAGCATAATCTCAAAGCATCCAAATAACTTGAAAATCTGGTCCCCTTCAACTAAGAACCTACCCAAACACAAACTCAAATCATCCACATTAAATCAAAATTTGGTCCTACACAACACATACCTTACGCTCTTGGAGCCGAGATCCTACCCAAACATAATCTCAAAGCATCCACATAACTTGAAAATCTGGTCCCATTCAACTAAGAGCCTACCCAAGCATAATCTCAAAGCATCCACATAACTTGAAAATCTGGTCCCCTTCAACTAACAACCTACCCAAGCATAATCTCAAAGCATCCAAATAACTTGAAAATCTGGTCCCCTTCAACTAAGAGCCTACCCATACATAAACTCAAATCATCCACATTAAATCAAAATCTGGTCCTAGACAACACATACCTTACGCTCTTGGAGCCGAGATCCTTCCCAAGCATAATCTCAAAGCATCCACATAACTTGAAAATCTGGTCGCCTTCAACTGAGAGCCTACCCAAGCATAATCTCAAAGCATCCACATCACATTCAAATCTGGTTAACACATACCTTACCCTCTCGGACCCGAGAGCCTACCCAAGCATAAAGTCAATGCATACACACTAATTCAAAATCTGGTCATAGACACCTTAGACCTTATCCTCTCGGAGCCGGGAGTCTACCCTATCATAATATCAACCATCCACACTCATTCAAAATATGGTCCTAGGCAACAAAGACATTACCCTCTCGGGGCCGAGAGCCTACCCAAACTTCATATCTACCATCCACACTGATTCAAAATCTCGTCCCCTTCAACTAAGACCTTAGCCTCTCGGAGCCGAGAGCCTACCCAAACATAAACTCAAAGCATCCACATTAAATCAAAATCTGGTCCTAGACAACACATACCTTACCCTAGATCCAAGATCCTACCCAAACAAAATCTCAAATTATCCACATAACTTGAACCACACACATTCAACTACACAAACATATTTCCATCCATACATACAGCTTGAGAATCTTGAATCAATATCCTACTCACACTAAAATGTGGCCGAGAATTTAACCTTGACTCAAGCATTCTGTTGACATTCAAGCATTCCGTTGTCATGTTTGCTTTTGATTAAATCTTCAAATGCCCATTTTTCATATAACTTGAACAACAATCTTACTATAAGAATGGAATCATCTCTTGTCTCCTCGTGATACCCGCTTTGATTAGAACTAGTGGGATGCTCGCTCTCTTCCATAGATGGTGCGGGGGATTCACTATCCTCCCGGTCTTCCTCTATCGGCTGCAGATTCAATTGTCGTTTCGAAGATCCTCTATTGCTCTCTCCACCTGTGCTTTGCACGTCTGATGGGGTGCCTCTTCCCTCTATGTACGATTCTTCCTTCTTCGATTATCTCCGTCTCCTCTGTTTCAAATTGCTGAAACTCAATCCTCCCTTTCGCTTCTTCCGCTTCGTTCCTAGATCTATTGTGGAATCTGTATTGTGCTCTGGTTCCTTCATGTGTGTGTCCTAGTTCCCCTCTGCTTCCCTTTTCGTTCTCTCTACTCTCTCAGCATCCCTATCCTTCGCTTCCAAAAGGACCCTTCCCCAACCCTCTCTGACCTATATAGTGCCAGTGTTCAAGGGTTAGGGATTACAGATTTTTTGGTCACTGTTACTTGTTTACCCCGTTTGGTTTATTTTCATATTCCCCCCTCTCTTTGTCCATGGCTTCCTCGTCCACCGTGCCGTCTGTATCCAAAATGGTTGAGCTCCGTGCCAATGGCCTAGGAATCCCTATTCTTTTTCCCGTCAATGCCAATGGTGTTGCATCTGTCTCTTCTCTTCACCTTAGTATCAGGTTTTCGTTGCTAGATAGTACAATATGGGTCGAACGCGAAATTTATGATACTGCTACTTCTTTGTTGTCATTGACCATGCGTGAGAATCCTAGGGTTGCCGACAACGGATCCTCAACGTGGGAACTTTGCGCTGGTAAATACAGGGTGTACGGACTCCCAGGTCTTTGCACGAATGTATCCACGGAATTCCGTACCCCTCCCCATTCCTTGGCTTCCACTTTCAACACTCCTCCCCTGGTCAAAGTTAAGATTGAACCCGGTATACACACTGTCATTCATCTTTCTGATTCCTCTGATGGTGATGAGCCCCCTCTGTCCACTCCCATTCCCAAGCCATCTCCATCCTCCCTCCGTTCCACCTTCGTTACCCCTCATCTTTTGTCTCCTCACCATCTATCCCCTGCCAAACCCCCCATTTCCATTCTCCATTGTCTACGTACTCTTGCTTCCATGCCCGGTAGGAAGAACATCCTCAAGAAGCTTGATAATGACACCTTGCAAATTGAGGAAGTCAATTTCCTGCCGCCTCTCTTTGATGGGAATTGGATGTTTGTCCTTCCCCCCGTAGGCGTCTCCTCCACTCATACGAAGGCCAAGTCCATGGACGGCATGGACAAACGCTACGACGGCCATGTCTGGACCAAGACCCAAACCACCAACATTACCAATGACTTAGGCCTTGTTTTTCGTTCATCCACCTGCGTTGGCCACCTCCAGTGCCAAAACCCTCTTTGCGATTACCTCCAACGTGCTCACCGCACCTCCCCCCTCAATGATACTGATTTCGACGGCTTCACAAAGGAGCCCTTTTCCGTTGGTGGTCCCCTGCCTTTGGGCTCCACTCTTATGTGCAGGATCTGTAAGGAGCCCCCTACGTGCGTTGCATCATGCCATGCCAAAATCTTCTACATCCACGGCAATGACACCACTCAGCGTGCCTGCATTCATCTGGGCAACCATCGCCACCCCGTCAAGGTCGGCAACTGCAGAGATAGCCGCAAGCGCATCGACGCCCTCATCGAGGAGCACGTCGAGCGCACTCCCCAAGCCACTCATAGCAAAATTGTTCTTGAAGCCAGCAAAGACCTTGTAGGTGAGTTCCTCCTCCGCAACGATACTGATCCTCATCAACTTCTTTCGTTGGAAGAACTTCAACCCGTATTTGATCGTTGCAAGGAATTGAATTCCCCCCACCTCCGAAACAAGGTTACCACTTTCAAATACTTACGTAGGTTGAGGGTTATGGATGGCATCGCCAAGCTTCGAGATGTCAGCACCTGGGCCTATGTCCAGCGTAATCAATTCCCAGGCCAGGGTGACGACAATGACAAGGTTTTCGTTTTCAAAATGTCCGAGGTCGGCCCTGGTAGTGGGGTCGACTTGGTTAAGCGCATACAACCTGGCGGGGATCTCGAGCACGCTTGGATCATGTCCGACCATGTCAAACGCGTCGCCAAGTGGACCACCATGGCATGCCACGTATACGATGGAACCTCCCAGCGCATCATGACCATCGTTTGTTGCGACTTCCAATCCGAAGATAAGGATGCTCAAGTACTTTTCTGGCATAACCTCAACCATGTCATGGCCCGCCATGGTATTCCCAAACCTCACTTCAAAGGCTTCATGGCCGACAATGCTCAAGCCAATTGGAATGCCGTGAGGATTGTTTATGGGTCCGGAGACCCAAAGGTTCCCATCAATGGGCGTGAGAGAACCTGCTACTTCCATTGGACCCAGTCTTTGGAGAAACACACCAAACTCTATATCAAGCACGACTTGCAGGACCAACACAAGCGTCTCTGCCTCCAGTATCGCGACGCATCCTCTATGCTCGAGGCTGAGATGAGGTACCTCGCCATCAAGGCCTGGTGGGCTTCCTCTAACTGCACCTCCGAGGAAGGGCTGAAACACCTTCAGCTTTGGCTGGCCTTCTGGCACTTTCGGTATCGACAATGGGGTGGCTTTATGGAATTGGTGCGTCTTTAGTGTTATTACTCTTTGTTTTTTGTTTCATGTGTTCTTTCCAGCTTTGCTTATTTCTTGCACTACCATTCCATTTTGCAGGAGAAAATCATGACCGCAGAGGAATTCGCACAAATGCCCAATTGCAACCTGGCTGAGTCCATTCACAACAAATGGCTTCAAGCGTCCGGCAACAATGGTGGCGATCTCTACGTGGCCACTGTCGATGACTATATTCGAGCCTTCCTCCAAGTTGTGGCGTACCATCAGTTTCTAAAGGGTGGCGTTGGGGGCGATGGCCCTAGCAAAGAAGAATTCAAGCTTCGTTGCGCTTAACGTCGTGCTTAGCGTACTGGTGACCCCGCTGTCCTACAGAAGGTCCTCCTCGACTTCGAAGGCGGAGATGATTTCTGTACTCGTAGTCCCCACCTCGAGGGTGCCGAGGTCTTCGGCTCGCAGAAACGCAAGCCCGACACCCCCATTGGTGCTGACGATGAAACCCACCGCCCCGACACCCTCAACTTCTCTCGCCCCCGTGTCGCACAGAGTATTGGAAGATAGTGTTAGGTTGCAAAGGTGACATTGTCCCATATGGGTTGTCTACGCTGGTCCTAACCCATACATATAAATAAAGGCATAAGGGGAGGAGCCCATCACTCTCTCCATTGTATGCAACCATTGTGTATTGTGTTCTTGCTTCCTACGCTGATCTCTTTGCTTCTTCCTCTCATTTCCCAATAGGTTATGGGCCCACTTTGCTTTAGAGCTTAGAGATCAACTTAGGAAGAGGTAGGAGAGAGCCGGATCTGATCGGAGGCGATTTGGAGGTGTTTCAAGCTTTTGGTGGAGTTTTGGAGTTTTGGAGCACTTTTGGAGCGCCTTGGAGCATTCTTGGACACTTGGACCAGCGTGGAGGACACCTTAGGTTGAGGTTCATTGTATCTTGAGTGTTTATGTGAGATCGATTCGCATTTTGAGGTTTGAGGTGTTTTGAGTTCCAAAAGGCTTAGGTGTGGCTTTTTGACGGTTATGTAGTTATAAAGCTTAGTTTTGGAGTGGAAAGGTGCTGACTTGAGAGATCCATCCATTCTATGCTAACTCTGAGGTGTTTTGAGTTCCAAAAAGCTTAGTTGTGGCTTTTTGATGGTTATCTAGTTATTTGGCTTAGTTTTGGAGTGGAAAGGTGCTGACTTGAGAGATCCATCCATTCAAGACTAACTTTGAGGTGTTTTGAGTTCCAAAAGGCTTAGTTTTGGCTTTTTGATGGTTATGTAGTTATTAAGCTTAGTTTTGGAGTGGAAAGGTGCTGACTTGAGAGATCCATCCATTCTATGCTTACTTTGAGGTGTTTTGAGTTCCAAAAGGCTTAGGTGTGGCTTTTTGATGGTTATGTAGTTATTAAGCTTAGTCTTGGAGTGGAAAGGTGCTGACTTGAGAGATCCATCCATTCTATGCTAACTTTGAGGTGTTTTGAGTTCCAAAAAGCTTAGTTGTGGCTTTTTGATGGTTATGTAGTTATTTGGCTTAGTTTTGGAGTGGAAAGGTGCTGACTTGAGATATCCATCCATTCAAGACTAACTTTGAGGTGTTTTGAGTTCCAAAAGGCTTAGTTTTGGCTTTTTGATGGTTATCTAGTTATTTGGCTTAGTTTTGGAGTGGAAAGGTGCTGACTTGAGATATCCATCCATTCAAGACTAACTTTGAGGTGTTTTGAGTTCCAAAAGGCTTAGTTTTGGCTTTTTGATGGTTATCTAGTTATTTGGTTTAGTTTTGGAGTGGAAAGGTGCTGACTTGAGAGATCCATCCATTCTATGCTTAATTTGAGGTGTTTTGAGTTCCAAAAGGCTTAGTTTTGGCTTTTTGATGGTTATCTAGTTATTTGGCTTAGTTTTGGAGTGGAAAGGTGCTGACTTGAGATATCTATCCATTCAAGACTAACTTTGAGGTGTTTTGAGTTCCAAAAGGCTTAGTTTTGGTTTTTTGATGGTTATCTAGTTATTTGGCTTAGTTTTGGAGTGGAAAGGTGCTGACTTGAGAGATCCATCCATTCTATGCTTAATTTGAGGTGTTTTGAGTTCCAAAAGGCTTAGTTTTGGCTTTTTGATGGTTATGTAGTTATTTGGCTTAGTTTTGGAGTGGAAAGGTGCTGACTTGAGAGATCCATCCATTCAAGACTAACTTTGAGGTGTTTTGAGTTCCAAAAAGCTTAGTTGTGGTTTTTTGATGGTTATCTAGTTATTTGGCTTAGTTTTGGAGTGGAAAGGTGCTGACTTGAGAGATCCATCCATTCAAAACTAACTTTGAGGTGTTTTGAGTTCCAAAAGGCTTAGTTTTGGCTTTTGGATGGTTATATAGTTATTTGGCTTAGCTTTGGAGTGGAAAGGTGCTGACTTGAGTGTGTGAGAACCTTGAATTAATTCCAAAGTTTAAAATCAAATTCTAAAATTTTCGAGGGTTTTTTAGCCCTCGTCGTACATTAAGTGAGTGGGAGCTTGCATTTGAGTTGCAAAATGGCTTCTAGTGAGGGCGATGGCCACATCACGCTCGACAAGTTCGGCGGCGACAACTTCAACCTCTACAAGTTCAAGTTGGAGATGGTGATGTCCACCAAAGACCTTTGGGAGATCGTGGAGGGTTCGGAGTTGCCGCCACCGTCCACGGCGAGCGACGAGGTGAAGAAGGCGTACGAGCGTCGATGCAAGAAAGCCTTCGCCATCATTGCCACGAGTTTGGTGGACAAGGAGTTGGCGCACATCAAAGGGTGTAAAGGACCGGCGGAAGCGTGGAAGACGTTGTGCAACATCCACGAAACCAAAAGCTTGTCCAACATCTTGTTCATTAGGCGGAAGTTTTTCACCATCAAGATGGACGAAGGCGCCGACATCCTCGACCACATCAACAAGGTAAAATCTCTCGCCGACCAACTCACATGCTTGGAGGTGCCAATGAAGGACGAGGATGTGGTCATGACCTTGCTCGATAGCCTACCGCCTTCATTCGACCATTTGATCACGGCGTTGGAGACGCGCCCCATGAAGGAGCTCACGTTGGATTTCATCACCGCACGTCTCATGCACGAGGTGTCCAAGAGGAAGGAGAAGGAGCCTCAAGGAGACGATGCGGCCATGTTGTCCCGCCAACCTCGCACGTTCGACAACAACGAGAGGCGAGGCGACGGCCCGAGGTGCTACAATTGTGGTAAGTTGGGCCACCTCGCTCGCAATTGTCGATTGAAACGCAAGGTGAATGCCAACGTCGCGAGGTCGAGCGATGATTTTGCATTTGTTGTGAGAGATGGGGCGTCTAAAACCTCCACCACTAGATGGATAGTTGATTCGGGGGCCTCGAACCACATGACACCGCATAAGCAATTTTTCGACACGTACGAATCCATTTCGGGCCGTAAAGTGTTTATGGGTGACAATGGCATCGTAGAGGTCCTAGGCAAAGGCTCCATCCTAGTGGAAACACGTGTGAAGGGTCGTGCACGGAGCATTAGAATGCACGACGTGCTTCACGTGCCCGACTTGCATTCCAACTTGCTTTCGGTGAGCAAACTCATATCGCGGGGTTTGAAAGTGCATTTCAACACGTTGGGATGCGTGGTGAGGGCGAGCAACGGCGAGATGTTGGCCGTGGCGTCGTTGGAGTCCAATTTGTACCAATTGGACACGAAGGTGATGCATGAGGCCGAAACGAGTTCTTTGGCGCATTCGGAGGCCGACTCGCATCCTTTGGAGCTTTGGCACAAGAGGTTGGGGCATCTCAACGCCAATAGCGTGAAATCGCTCCAAACCATGGTGAGCGGCATGGACGTGCGAGCGGTGCCCAACGACGTGCATTCGTTCGCGTGCGAAGGATGCGTCCAAGGCAAGCAAGCGAGGCGTCCGTTTCCCACGGAGGGAGGCACCCGCGCCACCAAGATCTTGGAGCTCGTGCATTCCGACGTATGCGGGCCGATGAAAACGCCGTCCATCGGAGGCGCAAGGTATTTTCTCACCTTCATTGACGATTTTTCGCGCAAGATTTGGGTGTATGTGCTCAAATCCAAGAGCGAGGTGTTGGCAAGGTTTAAAGAATGGAAAACCTTGGTGGAGAGGCAATCGGAACACGTAGTGAAGGTCCTTAGGACGGATAACGGCGGGGAATACATTTCTAAGGCATTCGATGATTTTTTAAGCAAACATGGCATCGCACGCCAAAATTCTTCACCTTACACACCGCAACAAAACGGTGGCCGAACGGGCCAATCGCACCATCGTGGAGATGGCGCGGTCCATGATTCATGCCCAACGCCTCGGCCACGAATTTTGGGCGGAGGCGGTGTGCAATGCGGTGTACGTGCGCAACCGGTGTCCCACGAAGGCCGTGGAAGCGTGGAGCAGGAGGATGCCGCACGTGTCCCACATGCGCGTGTTCGGTTGCATGGCTTATGCGAAGGTGCCGGATCAAAGGCGAACGAAGTTGGACGCGAAGGGCGTCAAGTGTTTGTTCCTCGGATATTGCGAAGGCACGAAGGCGTACCGGGTCATTTGCTTCGAGACGAAGAAAATCATCAAGAGTCCGGACGTGGTGTTTTTCGAGGACAAAACGCATTTGGAGGATTGTCCAAGTGGGAGCGTTGGCGAAACACCGGCGGTCAAGGTGGACATATCCGCCAAATCGGACGTGGACGAGTCGGAGGCCAACGGCGACGATCCTTTGGAGGAGCTCGACATCGAGGAGGAGGAGGATGCGGAGGCCAACATTCCGGCCACGAAATCCACTCGTAGCGCGGAGGCATCGAAACTTGACTACGGTAAGAAACCCGCAACTAAAGCACCTCCACCACCGCAACATAGCAATGAAACCATGGGCCATTCTAGGTATCCGGATAGGGCACGCAAACCGCTCGGGGAATGGTGGAAGAACCACATTCCGCCGCCCCAAGACAAAGAGCATGCAAACATGGCAACCATCGGGGAACCTAGAAATGTGAGAGAGGCCATTGAATCGAGTGATGCGAGCGAGTGGGAGTTGGCTATGCAAGAGGAGTTCGAATCTCTCATTGCCAACGGCACGTGGGAGTTAACTCCGTTGCCGAAGGGCCGCAAGGCCGTGAAGTGCAAATGGGTGTTTAAAACGAAAAAAGATGCGAGAGGCGTGGTGGTTCGTTTCAAAGCAAGGTTAGTAGCAAAGGGGTGCTCGCAAGTGGAAGGCGTAGACTTTAGCGAAACCTTTGCACCGGTGGCCAAATTCAACACCATTCGAGTCATACTCGCATTGGCGGCGGCCATGGGCTTGGAGATACATCAAATGGACGTGAAGACCGCATTCTTGAACGGCGAATTGGACGTGGTGATCTACATGGAGCAACCGGAGGGGTTCGTGCAAAAAGGCCGAGAGCATCTCGTATGCAAGTTGAGGAAAACGCTCTACGGATTGAAGCAATCCGGACGAGCATGGTACGAATGCATTCACGTGTTCTTCGTGAACAAAGGCTTTACGAGGAGCCATGCGGATCACTCGTTGTATGTTTTGCAAACTTGCAACTACATTGTGATTGTCATCATATATGTGGACGACCTCGTGATTTTGTCGGACGACGTGGACATGATCAACGAGTTGAAGGCTAGCCTCGAGCGCGAATTCGAGATGAGCGACCTCGGCGAGTTGCATTTCTTCCTCGGCGTTCATTTCGAGAGGGATAGGAGGTCGCGCACCATCACCATGCATCAACGAAGCTACATCGAAACCATTTTGGAGCGATTCGGCATGAGTGATTGCAAGCCCATCGCAACCCCGCTCGACACCAAGACATCGTTGCCGAAGCTTTCGGATGACGAGCACGAAGAGCATTTGCATGAAATGAAGGACGTTCCATACCAAGAGGCGGTGGGGTCGTTGATGTACGCAATGGTGGCCACAAGACCGGACCTCGCATTTGCGGTAAGCGTGGTAAGCCGCTATATGTCGAAACCCGGTCCGATGCATTGGATGGCGGTCAAACGGATCATGCGCTACTTGAAGGGCACCTTAGATATGAAGTTGCGCATCGGAGGCAATCATATTAACGTCAAAGGGTATTCGGATGCGGATTGGGCCGGCGATGTGGAAAACCGTAGGTCCACGTCCGGGTACGTATTCTTTGTCGGAGACGGAGCCGTTTCGTGGAATAGCAAACGGCAACAAACGGTGGCACAATCAACAATGGAGGCGGAGTACATGGCCATGAACCGATGCACGAGGGAGGCCATTTGGCTATGGCAATTAATGGAGGATGTAGGTTGTGTACAAGAGGAGGCCACGACCATCATGTACGACAACCAAGGTTCTATGGCATTAGCTAAGAACCCAACCAACCATGATAGGTCGAAGCATATAGATGTGCAACACCATTTCATTAGAGAAAAGATTGAAAACAAAATCGTAGAGTTAGAATATTGTCCAACGCAATATATGGTAGCGGACATTCTAACAAAGGCTTTAGCGAGAGATAGGCATGAGGGGTTAAGTGAAATAATGGGGTTGGAGTACAATGCCACCTCGCAAAGTGGAAGTATTGGAAGATAGTGTTAGGTTGCAAAGGTGACATTGTCCCATATGGGTTGTCTACGCTGGTCCTAACCCATACATATAAATAAAGGCATAAGGGGAGGAGCCCATCACTCTCCCCATTGTATGCAACCATTGTGTATTGTGTTCTTGCTTCCTACGCTGATCTCTTTGCTTCTTCCTCTCATTTCCCAATACAGAGAACCACAATATCTCAAGCTTCACCTTTGCCTACCATCGTCGAGGAGTCCTCCCCGACAGTGCTCGAGGTTCCCCCACCCCCTCCCATTGGTCTGGATTTTCGCCGTGTCACTGCTGTCCAAGAATCTGAAGTGGACGAGAAGCTTTGGCATATTGCTCGTGTCCCTTACAATTCCTCAAAGGCATGGTGGGCCATGCATGCTGTCACCAAGAAGAAATGCACTGCCAAAATCGTCTCCAACTCCAAGAGCACGCCTGCACCGGCTTACCTTAGAGTTTGGAACTATTATAAATTCACAACACCTAAATCTGAGAAGTTCTTTTTCTGCCCCGACGACATTGAGCGTTGTGTGAAAGGTTCACGTCGCAAGTGGGTCGACAAATTCTCTGCTGACCAAGAACGACCTCTGATTCCTCCCGTGTGGCCTGTCAAGTTTGGTACCAACCTCATTCGTACGGAGATCCTGAAGCTTGAAAATGCCGGATTCCAGCTCCCGCAGAAAGAACGCATCACGCCAACTCGCCTCTTCAACACTTCAGCTCCTCCCCTAGACCTCTCCGGAGTAGATGTTCCTGCCAACCCCGACTTTTATCCTTCATCCAGGCAATCCAAGGCTACGAGACGGTCTGCTACTGCACCGTCAACAAAACAAATGCAGATGGTCGCATCTGCACGAGCTATGGACGGGACCATTTTGAAGGTCACTATGATTCCACGCCCTGGATTTGGTTGCGTGCTCACGTTGCAATCCAAACCTGCACCTACACAATCTATTTACCAACTGACAGTCAGTTCCCTGCCCGAGTATAATTGCCCGGCCTTCAAGGATATGATATCAAAGTTTGGCCGGAAACGAAATTCGTTCCTACACTGCAAAAACCTGTACTTCATATTTGTTAAGGTATCTAATGCAGACCCTGAAGTTGATTTGTTCATACATGCCCCTACCTTCAGCTTCAATGAAGTCAAACTCATCCTAGAGGGAGGCCTCTTGACACAATCGACTTCCTAGAATTCTTCTCAGCCTAGCACTACATTAGGCTATGATATATGTGTCCAATTCTGGACCTCTTGTGCACTCATAATTGATTGATATAATAAATATATAATCTCATGGATTATTTTTATTCACTTCAAAATTTTGTATTACAATGTTTCCTATGTCTATCAACTCTATTTCCGTTTTGCATAATTCTTGGATGATTCCGAGGGAGGTGGACCCGGTCGAAGCAAGTCAATATAAGAAACTGTTTTATCTCTCATTCGATCCTTCAGTGGACGACGATGCGGCGACAAGCCTCTCATCCTTTCGCGAAATGAAAGAGACTTTGAAGATTCGCCTACCACCTTCACCTCCTGCTCCGTTTCGTTCGGTTTGTCTTCATCCAAATCAGCGTCTTTCTCCGGCACATCTGCCTGCCTCTTTTCATTTTTCTCATATTGTTTCTGCTCCTCCTACACCCTCCACCTCTATGCTTGTGTAGACTGCGAAAATGGAGTCATCTTTTAGTCATCACTACTTCGATTTCCAGCAGCAAACTCAAATTCCGGCGATGGATTAAAGGGAATATGAGGATCTCCTAGACTTCTAATTTCCTTCTCCCCTCCTAGTCCAGCAAACATGTCTCTCTCATCTCCCATTGTGTGCAAGTGTATATACAATCATGTTGGGTATGAGTTCAATTTATAATCTATTCGGCCAAAAACGATAATTGCTGCAGTCCAAGCTATAGAGTTGACTCACATATAGGACAAAGAGAAAAGTGATGGAATAAAAACAAAGCAAGTTGATTATTTTGATTGACTCATTTTTCAATTATACCAATCTCAGAAAATTAATTTTCATTGATTTTTTCTTGTTCTCATCCTTGGTTTTAATAATTCAACGACCTCACGGTTTCCAAACTTAATGAGACCATTTCAAATTCAGGGCCTCATTTTTTATTTTAGGATCTATACATCCCACGGAAATAGGTCCAAATTTTTACTATTTTTGGTAGATTATGGAATATTCTGGAATTTTCCTGTCTATTTTTTTAAAAGCCTTATTTTAGTCTATCAAGTTTGCTATTTTTATTTCCTCTCCGCTCTACGCTCACATAGGAGTGTCGTCCAACTCTAGCCACTTCACTCTCAAGATATGCCATCTTCGCTCAAAAAATGCATTTGTGCGCTTAAAGGTTTTAAATAAGATTTTTTCACCTCAAGGACCACTTTGGACACTCAAATCTCTCAAGTAAAGTCTAACTCACCTTAAAGGTGTTTTACACTCTCATAATCGTCAAGTAAGATCTTCTCCACTTCAAGAAAAGTCTTAAAACACTCAAATCGCTCAAATGCTTAGCCTTTTCCTTCAAATATGCTTTTCAATAGTCAAATCAATCAAAACAATCAAATATGCTCCTCTTGAACTTCAAATGACTAGCCCATACCTTAAGTCAGCGTTTGAACACTCAAATGACCAAGTCAAATCATTTCAAACTTCAAATGAACCCTCTTGCCATCGAACATTGTGGTTCCACTCCAATGCGTTCAAATAAGGTCCATTTGGGTTCAAAATGCTCTCGGGGTGTCAAATGGGTTATTAAACTCTCAAATAACTCAAGTCAAATCCAATCCACAATAAATAAGGGCTATTGTTCTCGAATATGCCCTCCAACCATCAAATCTCTCAAGTAAGATATTTTTCACCTCAAATGAGTCTACTTCTTCTCCAAAATGCCTAAAGACACTCTAATCACTCAAGTTTGATCTATCACACATCAAATGAGTCTACTTGCTATCAAATGTGGACTAAGACTTTTAATCACTTAAGGTAGATTTTGTTTCACTCAAATGAATGCATTTTCTCTCAAGTGTGTTGTTTGTACTCTCCAATCATTCAAGTATATGGGTATTGCACTCAATGCACTCACATAAGCATTTCGAAACTCAAGTGCATTCAAACAATATTTCTTACAACTCAAAATACTTTGAATGCTTTCAAACAAGTGTCTCAAAATTCAACCCTTATAAATTATCACCTCTAAACCTCTCAAGTATGCCCTCAAACACTTGAAACAGTCAAGTCATATCCTTTGAACTATAAACGACTCCAAACCTTGCAAATGAACTTCTCCATACTCAAAATACTCAAGTTTAATATTTTGGAAATCTAAACACCTCAAAACCACTCAAGTCAGATCCTTTGAACTCTAAACGACTCCAAACCTTGCAAATAAGCTTCTTCACATTCAAATACTCAAGTTGAATACTTTGGAAGTCTAAACACGTCCAAACCTCTCAAATCAACTCCTCCACACTCAAATCACTTAAGTCTGATCCTTTGGAAGTCTAAACACCTTCAAATCCTCATGGCTCACAAGTCAGCATTTTTTGCATCAAACAAACATTCAAGCAAAATCAAAACACAAAGAGACACTTACAACAACCAAATGCGACCTTACGCACCTCCAATGCGCCAACTCCTCAAAATTCACTCCACAACCTCAAAGCAATCAAATATCTAGGCATTTCACTTGCATAGTGGGCCCATAACCTAATGGAACTCAATAGGACTAAAGATGAGATTGCACAAGCAAGTTACATGTACACAAAGGCATATGATTAATGCTTGGAGTGAGATTGGTTTCCTCCATCCCTTGCTTTGCCCTTTATTGTTCATGGTCACCTCGGTTGCTACAAACAATATGAGATACATCCTCTCCCACTACAGACCAGCCTTGTAGGCTTATTACAACCTTGTTACTTTTAGTATTACATTTTTATGACTACGAGCAACCTAATACTCCACCTTCGACAATTCTTAAATTTGCTTGCAATCAATTTTTAAGTTGGTGACACTTTAAAGTGTGCGTCTTCTACCATCGTATTTATCAACCTACATTGTTGATCTTTTTGGAAATACCCTTAATTCCTAAACCCCTTACCATGCAAGAAGGTGATATCTTGTTGGACCATATCAACAAGTCCATGACCTTGCTGATTAACTTGTTTACTTAGAGGCATCCATGAGAAACGAAGATGTTGTCATGACTTTGCTCGAGAGTTTGCCACCCTCATACGAATCATTGATCACCATCTTGGAGACGATGCCGATGAAGGAGTTGACTAAGGAATATGTGACAACATGCTTGCTGCACGAGACATCAAAGTGGAAGGAAAATGAACCCTAAGATGATGATGCCGTAATGGTGTTGCGTCAAAGCAAAGGAGAAATTCATCATGACGTAAAGACATAAAGACATGTTACTATTATAACAAACCACGTTACATTGTGCGTTTCTATTACAAGACAAAGAATAACAACCAAGATAATATAAACAACACCAAAGATAATGATGACTAAGTATTTTTTTTTAATGCAACATGGAATGCATTCAATGACCATGCGTAAGTGGATTATGAATTAAGAAGCAACGAAACACATGACTTTCCATATGATAAAATTTGGCACAGACAAGGTAATTATTCCACACAATATCTATTTGGATGATAGTGTCATAGAAACAATTAGAATGGAATTCATTATTTTTGAGGTGATGGTGAAAGGCAAAACGAAAAGAATTTATATCAAGAATATCCTCCATGTGCCCAAATTGCGAGCAAATTTGCTCTGGGTGAATAACTTTTTGTCAAATGCATTGAAAGTGTAATTCAACCTAAATGAATATATCGTGAGAGCTCCCAATGATGAAGTTGTTGCAATGGCGCTATATGAAGGCAAATTATACCAAATGAACTATATTAAGGTTTATAGAATGGATACACCCAATTTGACACAATTATGAAAGAATAAAGGTGTACTTGAGCTTTGACATCGTCGGCTTGGATATTTGAATGTGGAGAATATTCATGCACTTCAAAATATGGTTGACATGAAACCTTGATAAAAAAAAATTATCCCACATCTTCGTTGATTTGTAAAGCATTCATTGAGGGTAAATAACATAGGGCAACATCTTCTCAATAATGGAGAAAAACAAACAACTAAGTCTTCGAAGATTATACAGTCGGACGTGTGTGATCTAATGAAGACCACATTCATGAGCAATGCAAGATATTTTATCATCTTCATTGATGATTTTCGAAGAAGGTGTGAGTGTACATGTTGAAGACGAAAGGAAATGCTTGGAGGAGTTCAAGATATTCAAGGCATTTATAGAGACGCAATTAGAGCATAAGATCAAATTGTTTCCGTCGGATAATGGTGGTAAGTTCATTTATGAGGTATTCCATATGTCTTTAAATGAAAATGACATTGATAGGCAAACATCCACCCCATATAGGCCGAAAGAAAATAAAGTGACGGAGCTTGTAAATCATACCATAGTAGAGATGATGAGGGGTATGTTTCATGCTCGAAAGCTCAACAAATCATTTTGGATGGAAGCAATGAAAAATATGATTTACAAACGAATGTTTTGCCCCCCATTACATCCAAAAAAGGTGGAGCAAGAAAACTCTTGTATTGCACACATGCGTGTGTTTGGATTTGTCGCATTTATGATGATGCCCAATGTAAAGAGTGTTAAAATTGATGCAAAAAAACACCAAATGCTTATTTTATTATTAGCAAAGGCACCAAAGCATATAAACTCACATATTTGAAAACCAACAAGATTACAAAATATAGATGTTTTGTCCATCAAAGACAAATCAAGTGTTGGGGAATGTTTTGTAGATACGTCCAAGTAGAAGAAACAAGGCTCCCATGGTGGTTATGATGGACGCATCTTCCAAATCAATTTTGTTTGATGACGGTAAAGGTATTTAAGAGTGTGAGAAGCAAGTGAAAGATAACTAAATTGCAATTCAAGAAGCAAGAAGAGGATCAACGAACAAAGGGTATTCTTCAACACCTCCGTCCCATAACAATTTAAATGAATTAATGTACGCAACTTTAAGTGTTCATGGAGAGGGGCGACCTTCCTAGGAGCAAAGATATCTCACAAGGGAGTGCCAGTCACTTGGAGAATGGTGGAAGAACCACATATTGCCCCAACATAATGTAGAAAGGGCTAATATGACATATTTTTATAATCTTTTGCAAAAGAGAAGCAACAATCACTATTAAGAGCAATGAAATTGCAAACCTTTGACTCTTTGCAAAGTAAATGTATTTCGGTTAGATGATTAGATTGCTCATACTTATAAGATTATGATTATTAAAAAATTATGAATGAATAACATTTGAATAATCCCATATGATTTGTGGGAAGTGAGAATTGAAATATCTCATATGCATAATATGAACCAAGCTGAAAAATACAATAAAAGACAAAGCAAAGAATAAAGGTGATCATCTCACTCCTATCATTATTCATATATCTTTGTGTATGTGCTTGTGCATCTTGATCTCTAATTCTATTGTGCTTCAATACTTTTGGGTATATTATTTCTTTAGGTTTTTTTCTTTTTACATCTTTTTCCATTCAAATTCTCATTTAATTGTATACTAAACTATACATAAAATTTACACAAAATCTCATTATTGTTAAAAATGGTGCATGGGCTTAATACAACCTTATTATGGAATTCTAATTGTACAAACAATTGCAATGATATTTATACCCATCGTTATTTTTGGGGACTGAAATAATGGTTGTTCATGTTAGAAAAAAGGTGAGTAACCTACAAACCAACGCTTCATGGTATATCTTTACTTCCCTTATTTAAATGAACATCCCTATAACTTTGAGGTTAGCAAGACCCAGCAATAACTTATTTTTGAAGTCCAACATCAAATATATGTGATTTTTCTGAAGTGCAAATTTTGTCGAAGCTTCAACTCACATAGAAGGGATAGCTTTCTGATCATGCAGAAACTATGTGAAAGACTACAAAATCAATCCAACTTTGCATGTAATGCTTCCGTTCAATAATAGCAAACACATTTTGGACATTCAGCCATATAGCATAAATAGCTAGAGTAGTATGCACATCAAGAAATAAGTAATAACTTGCTTGGTAAAGAATGGCACTCTCAAGAATAAGTTATAACAACACAAAACTTCAAATAATAGGACAGGTTGATGTACCTCTCAATTCAACAACCCAGTGGGGAGCACATGCATCCATGGATGGAGCACCTGATCATACTTCAGACACTGAAACAACATCACAGCTCACAGCTCTAAATGTTCTTCATGGTTCAAATTGAGGGTGCTAACATGACTAGGAAATTTGCACAATTGAGTCACATTCAGACTCCTTCGAAACCTCGATCAGGTTGGGATCTTCATGGAATAAAAGGTCATAGAAATGCAGTGCATGAAGGGGCAGCTAGTTTTGCGAAAGTCAAACCCAAAACGGGAGAGAGTAGGTAGTTTTTTAACTCTGGAAACCAAAGTCTCCTACAGAAAAAAGGAACAATCACTGTAAAGTTCCATCTAGCACATGTCCAGACAAATGCCTGAACAACCACTTCATACACAAAAGCGGTTTCTCGGTTCTCATGTTACTGATGCAGCTCCACCTCTATATATCCTTGCATTAAGTTACAAAACTTTGGAAGTATGTTGGGCTTTGTGGATTCAACAATGCAGTTTGAATTAAAACCTAACAGCATTTGGAGATATTTTTCGTTAACTCTTGTGATTGAATCGATTGTGATATTTCTGATATGTTGATGCATACTTGCCAGAAAATCATAGCGTATGTTACAGAAAAAAATAACAGCATCAATTTGCAGCTTAGATTTTCAAATGTTGTACTCTGTTCAACCTGCAAACTAACTGCAGGTTGACGTGGACTCTAGGCACTCAATCCTAAGTCAAGCCTCTTCAAGATCCAGCATGATTCCAGTATCATGTATTACTATCTATGAGATTCTCTAGCAACATGTACAGGTCGACTGCCAATGTGCTGACATGAGCCTAGTGTTTGTATAATCTGCCTCTCTGTAATTGTCCAAGGTTGAAACTTGTTTGTTATTTAAGTTGAAGCACACAGGCAGGCTGCTCTTCATTATTCTGGCCAAGATTTTCACTCCTCATACCTCTTCCCTTCGTCACCATAGACAACATAACCTTCACAGTTATGGAGTACCTGTCATGACCAGCACAGATTGACCCACTTGGACCCACTTGAGATCAAACCAACCTGCATTGTCAAAGAGCAAGCTTTATCAACGTGCATTTTCATTATTTTCAAATACTTTTATTTTCTACATACTCTTCAAATTGGGCCATGGAATCATCTTGCATTTGTCTGCACAAGTTACAACTCCATGGAATTAGCATCTACTAAGTGACACTTATCACCTAGTGCAAATTGATGGCCACAAAGCTAGAAAAAGTCATGCTTTGGCACTTGCAACAGGTGATCTGACTTGCTTAAATGCAATTAAATTAATCTTAATACACTGATTAATTAGACAAGCTTTCTGGCTACCTATGACTTATGGAGACTCCATGTCAGCTGGGTGGTAAGTGCATATATTAGACTCTTGGGGGATGAGCAATTTTATGACATTATTTAACTGTTGGTTGATGAATTTTGCATTTCGTCCATTTGGAGGTTGTTTTGTGCCAATTAATATCCCAAATGGTCAGTGACAGGGCCGTGTTCTTGAGGGTCACACACCTCACAGCTCTAAATGATGGCATCCTGTCATTTTCAACCATGGGTACCTATTCAGATGGCCTCCCCCTAGTCCCCACAATGGCAATAAGTCTGCTGACTAGGCACATTCTTCATCTGTGAAGGTGGAGACGAGTTCTTGAGCAATATGACAGTATCCAGATTTTGTTATACTTATACATATAGCCCACCCTGTGTCCCTAGCACACCAAACCATCCAATTACTGCACAACTGTCAAGGAAGGTTCCTGCCATCTTCTATATATAAAGCAGCTGGAAGGCTCACTCCAGCAATTGCAAGTTGCAACACCTCTTGATTTTGTAGGATCAGTTTCAACTAGGAGCAAATTGCAGGGTTTCAACTATCAACACATAAAATGCATTGCGGAAGACACCATCGGAAAGCGAACCAAAACCGCAATGCAACTAGCGACTTGAAACTGAAAAGTAGCGGTCTTGTGGTGATTTGTGACATCAAAACCAGCCCGAAATGTCCTAATTTCTTTTTTAGCTGTGTGGCCTTAATTATGTAATCTTAACACTCGGAGAGAAAAGTGATTCAGGAAGAATATATGTGAGAATTCCAGAGCATAATATATACCAGCTTCAGAGTGATTCTTGCACAGATGTCTTCTCCTGCTGCCTCCAACTTTGACCTTACAAACTTCATGTGCTTTCTTCCCAGTAGGAAGGTATTTGTAATCAGAATGAAACCGCATAAAAATCAACAAAATATTAACCGTTGGAAAAAAGACATCCGAAATGACAACCTATGATCCTCGATAAACATTACCTCATCCCAGTAAAACAACACATTATCTGCACATCTCAGATTGTCAAACTCCTACACCGAATTTCCATCTCAAACTGACTTGAACTGAACCGCATTAGAGAGTCAATGCCATGAATCAAAGTAGTTGTATTCTAATATGTGAATTATCGAGCAGGTGAACATCCATGCAAGGAATCCACAAAAAGAGCCTTTTAATTCTTGAATGAAGTGAATGTACAATTCCTACAGTCTCAAGCGAGTATCAAGAACAGCTACTGGACTACGTGAATCAAAGTAATATCGTCATCGGTAGTTGTGGAATCTAATTATACCCAGCTGAGGCCTGCTATTGATTAATGTAGTGCACATGGACTTAGTAGGAGAAGAGATGGTTGAGGAAATTGACCTACAAAATAACATTCATCTCATCCTTTCTTCACAGGTCGCTGCACATAGGACTTATTAGGATCCTCTGTTTTGAGTTTGGGAGGTCGTAATTCGCCCTTCTTGCTCTTCTTTCCTCCTTTCATGAAGTCTCTCCAGCTTGAAACCCTATTTTCCCTGGTTTCCTCCCACTTCTCCTGATGTTCCCTCTTGTGTTTCCACATCTCACGAGTCTCCTCTTCCTCTTTCTTTACCCTACCTTCCTCTTCCGAAATACGCATGGTCAATTTTCTACGTCGCCATTCTTGCTCCGTTAATATCTCTCTCACACGTAGCTTCCACGCTTGTCGAAACTCCTCGGAGTGTTCAAATGATCCCTCGGCCTTTCCCTCGTCGACCATGGACTTGATCTTGGAAGCATTATCCCGCTTCAGTTTCTTCCTCCTATCGGAACGCAACTCGTCCCTGGCTGCGTTGATTTGCGACACAATATAATCGCGTTCAGAGGGGTCCAACAACAGCTTCTGCGCCTTGGCCAGCGCCGCAAAGGCCTCGTTAGCTCGGGGATGTTTGCACTTATCAGGATGGATGAGCAGGGACAGCTTGCGATATTGGCGTCGCACGTCATCCACAGCGGAGTCAAAGGGGAGATTGAGATGCTCGAAGGGATTAAGCTTGAAGCAAGCTAAGACGCGCACCACTTCGTTGTCACGCTCCACATCACCAACTTCCGAGAAGAAGTCCTTAAGTAAGGCCTCCTCCGAAGGCGTAGGCGCATCCGCCATGGTCTAACTTACGACACAAACTAATCGAGGCGCAGCAGCAGCCGACTAGTCATGGTCTGTCTGTCTGTCTGTCCGTCCGTCCGTCCGTCCGTCCGTGCGTGCGTGCGTATCCTGTCGGAAGGAGGGGAGGGAAGGGAGGGGACGAGAGGGGGGAAGCGGAGGCAATTAGGGTTTGAAGGGCAAAGTTGAGTAGAGAGGAGAGGAGTTTGGCGATGACGAAACGAGTCCAGGGCAACATTGGCTTCTTCTGTGTTGACATGCATACAGATGTATGTATGTATGTTATTAGTAAAGGTGGTAACGAGTATGTTATTATGTGATGAGTTCTGATGTGAGCAGCACTCAGGTACGTTATGGTAGGTAAGTAGGTAGGTATGCCTACCAGCCTCGCCCTCTCTCTCTCTCCCCCTCCCTCTCTCTCCCTCTCTCTCGCTCGCCGTGAGTACCATTCCAACCGAGGACGCCACTACACTAATAAGTACCTACTACACTGTCTGCAGTCAGGAGTCCACCTCCCAGCCTCCCCTCCACTTACTTAAATTCCAACTCAACCCCATTCCACTCTAACCCCCCTTATACATGCACTCCATTATTCACCGCATTCAATTCCTACTCTTCATTCTCCCTCATACTACTACAACTACAACACTTATGATACAACATTTTTTACGCCCCAACTGTCATATAATACACATAATTAATGTATGACATTGGTGGGGCCCACACTATATTTGCCTTGGGATCAAGGAGTCCATGTTGAATTCATCAATGGGTCAACTTAAGTTAACTCATGTTAATTGTTTTAACCCTTGGTTTCAAAACATACATACACTTTTCAGTCTTTGGGTTGGATGGAGGTTACATCAAGGATTTAGGGATTGTTGGATTTGTAAACTATAATTTTCAAGTTGTTCATTTCTCTTCTTCATTCAAAATTGTCCTCACACATGAATCTCACAACTCTTTAGATTGGACATTTCAGTCCTTGCCAACTTACACTCCTAGATTTGTCCATGTTGCTCTTCAATTTCTTGGCTATGGAGACAACAATAGTCTTGAGTGGCAGATGCTTTTCATTTCCGTTATATTTTCAACAATTTTGGTGTTGATGACCACATCTCCACACAAAACAACTTGCACACAATTTGATGAGCACTGACCTCCTCCGCATTGGTTATCGCGTCGGAAGATGTTTACAATATGGATGAGACTAGTTTGTTTTATTGTGCCCAATCAAACAAGACACTAGTTGTAATGTAACTAGAATTATTAAAGAATATTCTAACTACATGTGCCAGTGTGTAAGCAGAGAAAGATGAGAGCTAAACAACTCTCAGTTGAAGATGAATGGATAGGAGTAAGACAACTCCAAATTGACAACATGTGCACTGGAGTTAGACAGCTCCGCATTTAGTGCATTGGAATTAGACTATTCCAATTGAGAACATGTGCACGTGAGTTAGACAACTCTCGATGAGGTGCACAAGAGTTAGACCACTCCATATTTGGAAAGATGAATGTTATTCATTGGAGTTAGACAACTCTCAATGAATAGATAAAGCTAGTTGGAATTAGACAGTTCCAACTAGAAGATTGAATGAATGAATGGATGAACTAGTTGGAATTAGACAGTTCCAACTAGAAGATGGAATGGATAAACTAAGTTGGAGTTAAACAGTTCCAACTTGAAGAAGGTTTGAGGGAGCCAAAAATAGAATATATATTCATAGTAGAACTACCAGATAGAGCTATGAATAGAATACTTTTACTATATGTAAAGATAGAAAGTAAAAATAATGCCTTTGGCATAAGAGGAAGCTCGGGGGAGGAGAGAGGGGTTTTTTGGTTGTTAGCTTTGTCTCCTACGGTCGGGTGGTAGAGCTTCTTTGACCAAAACTTACTTGGTCTCGGATTGTACTTAGAGGTCTCACAAAGAAATAAATTATGTTTTTTTTTCAATTCCCTACTATGAGAGATTGTTGTCGTGAAACCAATTGCCAACCGGCGAGAGGTGTGTAACACTAGTGCAAAGAAAAGTTCATGGGCGCAAATTTCCAAAGGATTGTCTCACTCTTGTTGCTGTTGTAAACACGACAAACATTGACAAGTTGAACTTGTGATTATTTACAAATCTCTATGCCCAAAATGATTTGGAAAGTGGTTGCCAACAAAGTATGTGCGGTGGTTTGCAAACCAAGTGGCATGGATGACACAAAGTGTATTTGAGAGTTGAATGATGAGCCTCAATGTAAATTTTGATCTCAAAGCAAAAGGTATTTTTAGTTACATACAAATATGTTACTTGTTCCTTTAAGCATGTTGGCAAGAATGAATTATTTGGTTTTCCAACCTTGCGGTTGAGCAATATAATTTATTTTTCTTACCACCTAATGTTACAAATGTGGTACAACCCTTGGATCAAGGAATAATTGCTTCATTCAAAGTTCAATATAAGAAGAAGTTTCCGGATTGGGTTCTCCCTTAGTTTGAGTCTTCTACCACTTACCACGACTTGAGGATTATAGTGCCTAATGTAAGGTAGGCTATTATGTGGTGCTCTCAATTATGGTTAAGGATGAATCCCCAAATCATACAAAACAACTAGAGGATGTTCAAGATTTTATTGGTAGACTAAAGTGCCAATTTTGCCATGGATGATGAATGGGAGAAATCAAAAATGAAAGAAATAACAAACAAATCAGCAAGTCTCATTTCTTCTTTGAATCTTAAAAGTGAAGAAATGCCTATTGAAGAATATGTGTAATTGGTAGGAGGGGAAATTATTGATGCAAAGTACAACATGGTTGAGTTGCCATAGACTAAAGAAATCCACTTGGGTAGAAATTTTAATGAAGATCCAGTGGAGGGGAATGATGCGGATGACCATCCAACACCAATAGTCAAGCTTCCCCAAGCCCATGAGTATGTTCGGTTACTATCAAATCTAAGCATCCTTCGGAGATTTTTACTGTAGATGTGATGAACATGCAATCTTTTTATGGATAAATTAAACAAGATGTCAATTTCCAACATCATCAAAAGACAATAGATTTTTACTTTTGTAATGTGTGATATGATGAAGACATCATCAAGGGATTCTTTATTATTATTATTATTAAACTCCATATTGTGTGACGTTGTGAGCATATTTCTCTAGTAAGAATGTCTTCTCATACTTATGTATCTTCATTATGTACACAAAATGGCATTTTACATTGAAGTAGGCTATTGAAAACCTCAATAGTACGATAGTTGAGGCCAAAATGTCATACTATGCAAAATACGACATTTGGATAATATGACATTTTAATGTGCAACCAATTGTGTCATATTAAAGGGGAAGAATAGTATGTACGTACCTAAGTTACTACATCCTCACTATCAAAACATTATTCGACAATGTGGGCCCTCAAAATATAACAGTCAGATGAAGGTCCTCTTTAACTCAATGACCTTAATATCTTCAAATGTGCACAATTTGTATCGAACAATGTCAATTTAAGTCTTCTTCAACTCAAATGACCTTAATACCCTCAAAAATGCATAATTGAACTTCACAACCTTAAATATGGTCATCTTTGGCCCAAATGACCCTAATACCCAAAAATGTGCGCAATTTGCACTCAACAACCTCAAATCAAGTCCTATTCGATTCAAATGACCTTAATACCCTCAAATGTGCACAATTGCACCCTACAAACTCTAAGCCTCCAAACACCAATGCACCTCCAACACTAAGCACCCCAAAAGCATATGAACAATGTTTGGAGTGAGATGATCACCTCCACCTCATGCCTTGTTATTTATTGCATGTTTCCTTCTTGATTCATACAATGCATATGGGATATCTGAACTCCCACTTCCCACAAACCATATGAATTTATTCAAACCTCATTCATTCTTATGCCTCTAACAATCACCATCCTATGACTACAAGCAACCTAATACTTTGCCTTCAACATGTACATGTTTTTGTTTATCTATTCTCCAACTTTCATCATATGTAGTTGCAAAACAACAAAATTCATTACGATCACTCCCAATCACTCCACCAATATGGATGGATTCCTCTTGCCACTAAAGCAAATCATTTGCTCACCAAGTACTTAAGACAGTGTCCTCTTCCAAAGAGATCTCCAACGTACGTATCCAATGTTGTAGCTTGCACAATACAGAATTGTGTGTGAGATTAACAAATGAATTACTTCTCATAACATGTCATGATATTCAATTATTTGGAGTAAGGTTCAGAGGCTTCTCTTGTACAATGGTACGTAATCCTCATTTATTGCTGCCAATAAACTGAGAATTCATAATTCAATGAATTAATCATAGATTATATGACCATGTATTTAGAAATCTATTTTTGACAACACTTCATTTGTTTAAAACCAGAATGATACGAAGTCTTCAATTCTTTGAAAATGTGACGCTGATTTATTGATGAAAATGTGAATATTTTGATTTCTAACATAATATAATTTCATAGTATAATTTGATTTCCAAAGTGGCCCAGACTATCAACTTTAGTTAGTAAAAAAACATTGGAAACTTCTCATTGGTTGGAACTTATTTGTCCAATCTTTTGAGAATATTCTATTACAATATGACTTTATTGTAAAAAAAAATTACTGTTTTTATAATTATAATATCATAGTTTAACACTACCTCAAGCAATAAATTGGTTTTTTTAATTTGTATGTAAAAATGAATCAAATCTAAACCCAAGTATGAGAAACTTTTAGGTCAGATCAAGTAACAGTTAAAGACATATTATTGTATGGATGTTCGAGGTCCTAAGTCCCGAGGGAAAGGGGGGGGGGTTATAGAAAATGTAGGACCTAAGCGCAATAAGATATAGGGCCTATTACATTAACTATGGGTAGAACTTGTAACTTGATTACATATATTATAGGGTGCTCTAGATATGTGAAACATTATTCTTTGTAATATAGCATTTGACATAACATCATAAAAGGACACAAGTGGTACATATAAAACACCATGGAAATAAGGGGCTAGATATGAGAATCACATACATTGCTTTTCAATTATATGGAATGAATGAATAATTGTGCATCTTTTGTGAAGCATCGACATATCAATCATGAAATCATTATCCCAACAACTCCAAGATCGGTGTTTCAATATTCTTTGTCTTCAAAAGATCTTCAACCCAACGAATGGGAATTATAATTTGTTAGAATTCTTAAAGACTTTGGGGGATGTAGATTTTCTTTTACATCTAAGTAATATAGGGTATCATTAAATCAATCATCCACGAATTTAGAATTACCCATAGGGTGCTAATAGTCACAAGAACCTACCATTAATTTGAAAATTATCATGTTAATATCCACTCCAGCTAATAGGTAAATTGCCCCTGATAGATATTACATTATCGCACATGTACACTTATTCTAACAAGAAGTGCCACCCTTTACCCCCAAAAAAATTTAAAAAATTTAAACAAATAAAAATCCCAATGCCTCAAGGGTTTCCTTGATTATCCAAGTACAATGTGCTTGGATGTATAGCAACTACAAGGTTGGGCATTGTGTTCGAAGTGAAGGGCAAGCTCTTAATTGTGCAATTTTTGACATTACTTTAGGGGACGAGTGCTATATCAAATCAAAGAATTCCATCTATACATACATACATACATACATACATACATACAAACAAGGTATCTAATGTTGAATGTAAGACCAATTCAATCAATAAAAATCCCATTTCATTCCACTATGATGGAAGTTTATTTTTTAATCTTACAATGACAAAACCTAAAATGGATCTTGAATTATTTTGCACGTCCAACTTAATATTTTTTTAAACTGATGATGAATTATTTCATTGAATAACAAGGACATTCATTGGGAAATTTTATAGTGTATATACAATTATTATCATTTAAAAATATAGGTGGTTTGGGGATGAAATGGTCATTAGATGGTCACCTTAAAATATGATAAAGTTATCATTTTGTTTGTAATCAAATCACAATGAAGATGTGGAGGTGATACATTATCATCTTATGCAACTCTTCTACAACATTCTAATCAATATGAATTCGTTAAGACCTCACAAAACCTCTCCAAGTGAGCAATTGGGGTCATATATGCCCCTAAGTAGATTTAAGGCTTATTAAATATGAATAAATAAATATGTAATCCAACATCAATCATGAGATTCTAGTTATTTTTAAGATTCCATTTAAAATATGAATATATAGATGATTAGTTTTATGGGCTTCTACTTTGATTTTCAAAATTTTATTCATACATATTAGCTATTATGGTGAAAAAAAAAACGTGTAACATCTTTTGCAGCTTCTCATTGGTTGAACTATAATTATTTTAAAGAACTTGCAATTTTTAATGGATATAATTTATCACAAATCTATCAAAACATTTGGTATATGATTTTTTTCATACATGATAGTTTTTGCATGCAAATGTATGTTTATATATATCAACACAACAATTGTTTGTGGTTTTTTTCTATTTTTTATTCTACAAAAATAAAGTTGTGTTTTTTTATTTACTATCCAAACTACATTGTTTCAATGTTTTGTATTGATTACATTTACATGCTCAATAGGTAAAACCTTTTTAATTTAGACTTTCAAAGTAAATTAGTTGACAATATGGCTTTTTATTTAGTGTGGTCTTTGAAATTATAAGATTTAATATAAAAATAATTGAAATTTTACATACACTAGATTCTTCGATTTAATTGAGTTGATATAATTCTCCACAAGGAACATTTCATAATAAAGTGTGAGTACTTTGAGTTGGTGTGCCCTGCCAATGACAATAACATTTACATATTCATTAAATTGATGCAAGTGATGTGATGTGACGAAGGTAATGTATTTAAAATTATCAAAATGCTAGAGTTTATTGTAGAAGTCACAATAATTTCTATAATATATAAGAAAGTGGATGCCCATTTATCATAAAATTATTTGGCCATACAAAATAAGTGACAAATTTGAGGTTGTTATTTTTGTTACCTATCATTTGCCCAATTGTCATTTATTCTTTCTTCATTATTGCGTGAAATATTTTGGACTTTGTCTTCATGAAAGTAGAATCATGCAATCTTGATCACCATTGAGAACACATTCTCAAGATAACATTATTGCATTATGTATATTTATGCTACAAACGCCAAATTTTTAGCCATTCTTGTATTGATTGCTCAACAAATCATCAAGGACATCTTTGATCATACATAAAAGGTAATCTTGCCACCAAAATTGTAGCGAACCAATTCAAGTTTGGCCAATTCTACTCCATTGATGCATTATGTATGTTGGGTTATTTGCCAACAAAGTTCTCAACAACTTCAATGCCTATCGGATTATGGTACAAGTGATGACTTAGGTATAACACAAGCGGTGATACAATAGAAATAACTTAGAATGAAAAGTTTGTAACTATACGTTATCACCATGTGATTGATTTTTATTTGAAAGAGTTTGGTAGTGATTTGATGATTGTCCCACCATTGCCTATTAGGCATCATGAAGTTAAGCTAAGTTATGGGACATGTTAATATGAAAAATTTGATGATGTCACGTATTGACTCATAGGGGGTATACAAAAAATAGACCATACTAAGAGGATAAAATTATTTGAAGCCATGGGAGTCATTCTAGATGTGAAAATAATTTTACTATGTAGAGTGGAGATTATTGATCTTATTGGAAAAATAGTAAAAGACTTCTAGGTACCCGTATGCCAAGTGTAGACATCTCTTGATGAACTAATTGTAAACATTCTACTTGGCCATGTTGACAAAATAATATCCCAATAAATGAACATACGAAGTGCTAGCATTATTTTATTCAAATTTGTACCATGTTATTCATAAAAAAAACATAACATTTAACGATCAATCTCCCACGAATAAGTTAATTAAATGAATTCATCAATCATTTATGTCACTTTTCATGTCAATTATTTGTGCACTCCCCGGGTACATATTGAGCCACTTGACTCTTGATATTTAATATTAGTCCAAATTTGAATCCAACTTATTGTTTTCTTGTAAGTAAGTTGGTGAAAGGTTCCAAGGCACTTTTCATGTTTGTGTTATGAAGACAAAACCACCAACCATTCAAGTGCGAAAAGGCTTGATATGAAAAGACACATGTCAAACCCTTTCTTCCTTTGAAGTTTCCCATTCAACTAGAAGAATAACACTTCAAGTGGCACATTATGTTGCAAAAGATTCATAGTTTGCTTAATGCCACTGACAAAGTTTGCATCTTAAATGTCTATTGTGTAAAGATCTTTGTAAGAAACCAAAAGTGAGTGCCCTATGAACTAAGTACAAAGACATTTTTGCTAAGAATAAGTGTCTTTATCTTCTTCTTGAAATATATAACTCCAAGTTTCTTTATGTAAATTATTATTTGAAACCCACACATCAAGTAAAGTCGTAGAACATTCTCACATGATACGTGAAATGTAGCTTGTGAAAGGTTATTGAATTGTTGAGGTGTATATATGGAGTTGGGGTGCAACTTGGAGACTGGTTTTGGACCCATGTTGGCAACATCTGAATTAGAACTAACTGAGCCTCTTGTGAAGTTGCCAAACATAAAAGTGAACCAAACACCGTTGGAAAGGTATAATTGGTGCAATGACTCACATGGGGAAGGCAATGATACCGATGATGGGGGCAAAAGAGGTATGAACGCATCAAAAGATTTAAATGAGGATTGGAGCCCAAGTGCAATTTCATCTCTCCTTGATGTATGGGGTGATTGTTACCAAACCTTGAACAATGGTAAGCTACGGATGGAGAATTGGAGTGACATTGCAAGCCAGGTTAGCAATCGATGCCGCAAAACCAAAACCCCAAAAGACCCATTGCAGTGTAAGCTGAAGGTGAAATCCTTGAAGAGAAGGTATAACCGTGAAAGGATGGCCAAGAGGTTTCCTCCAAGTGCACGAGATTTGCAACAATGGGAATGGTATGATGTCATGGATGCAATTCTTGAAGGGGCACCACATTGTGTAATGGTTGTTGCACATGACCCCTCAAAAGGCGAAAACTCCAAATTGTGCAAGGAAAGTGTTGCAAGTCCCATGTCAGTATGCAAAGAAATAAAAGCGTGCGACGAGAGCATCACAAGTCCTATGTCTGAGTTACATGAAGTCCCTGAGCACAATTCAACAAAGGCGATCGAGTCATCAAGGTTGGATGAGGCAAAATCTCATCTCCGAGTGAAATTGCCAAAAGAGGATGAACCTCCATTTGTGTGTGCCACCAAGATGAACTCAAAGGTGCGGACAACCAAGTTGTTTGTGAGAGATTCAAACTCTTCAGCAACAATGACCCCACGAAGTGAATCGAGTTATTGCATGAAACGGAAGTGTAAAAAAACAATGGCCTTCCAATGTGATAAACACCGACATGATCGGGAAATTCGAATGACACGAGCTCTTGTTGCAGCCATCTTTCGAATCGCAAAGAGGCCAAATCAAAAAACAAAAAGAAAATCTGATACATGTAAAAGTCGTGGGGTTCAAGAATCAAAAGTATTGAGTGCATGCATGGATTTTGGAGCAATGTTCCAACAATTCGAGAAGAACCAAATGAACATCTTGGAAAATATTCTAAAAGAACAATCTTTTGTTTTATCCGAATTTGTCAAAACACTCAAGTACAACAATCATGTCAGAGAGGTAAGTAATGTTCCAACTCAAACATTCTTCAAACTTGATTATGACCAATTTTAGCAAGAAACGCAAAGATTCCATTGTATATTTTGATCATGAATGAAGACTTCATGTGTTATTCCCAAGCTTATGCTTTAAACTTGCATGTTTTATTTAACACATGCATTCGTTGAGTATAATCAAAATACATTTCTTGTGGTTTATGAATGCAGACCTCAATGGTGGGGTTGACAATCCGACTACTATCGTCAATTTTTCTCATTGTGTGTTTGTTCTTACTTGCAATGGCTACAACATCTAAGGGTCCATGGATGTCACCTAGATCAAATTGGCTTACAAAGTTATGATGTTCCTCAACAAAATTTAAATGGGGGGGGGGGGCATTATGGTTACAATGCTATTTTGTTGAAGATTAGTCTTCTTAGTAAACAAACACATGTGGATGATGACAATTTTTACATAATATTTTTATTTTACCTCGCATAACAACAAATACCCAAGAACATCATGTATTTGTGATACAAACATCTTGAAGTTTTCAATAATGACAGCTAAGGAACAAATGACAAACAATGTGGGGTCCCGATCACCTAAATAGATACAATGACCAAATGACCCGTTGATAATCAAAAATCCAAAAGGGCATGTCATGTCCAAAATGTTTGAGGTAGATAATGTTCAAATGACACACTTTTAATTCACATAGTGCTCAAACCCACTTTAGTTCTTGACAATTCTAAAAAACCCCAAATCTCAAAGGTTTGTTTTTTACATGAGCAAATCCATTTCAGGAATGTAATCATTAAAATTGTTAATTTTAGAGTGGTACCATTTGAGTTTTTAATGATTTGTATTCTTCGTAATTTGCACATTTTGGATTTTTATATGTACCTTATACGATGATATGGTAGAAGCAATTTAAAGTCACTAACCACTTTATGCACATTTGGGGCACATATAATTTAGTGTATTTTAGAAGACTTTGATAATTTGAAGCTTTACGACAAGAAGATGCTCAGTAAAGTGTGGCAATAGTTGCAATAAGCTTCTTGCAAACTTTTACAAAGTAATGGAAGGGACCTTTCATAATTCTAATTCCATAATTTTGTGGGGCCGGACGCTTTGACAAGAAAAATATGCAATATGTGGATATTGGTAATTGATGAGTGACCTTGATGATGATATTATTAGATTTTTTAACCATGGGCCTTCATAGTACAAATGGGCATTTGAAGTGTAATTTTCCTCTACTGGTGCCAACAAACATTGTTGACAAAAGATGTAACTAGTGGTTACCTACATGTGACTTATTAAATTATATATGTTCAAGGTTATAAGTTATTGGGGCTATGAAGAGAATAATTCAATGCTTCCACTAGTTACAATGACATATTAGACAAGCTCACTCACCTTGGATGATGCAAAAGGCCACAAGACTGTGTCACTATTGGGAAATGAGAGGAAGAAGCAAAGAGATCAGCGTAGCAAGCAAGAACACAATACACAATGGTTGCATACAATGGGGAGAGTGATGGGCTCCTCCCCTTATGCCTTTATTTATATGTATGGGTTAGGACCAGCGTAGACAACCCATATGGGACAATGTCACCTTTGCAACCTAACACTATCTTCCAATACTCCCACTTTGCGAGGTGGCATTGTACTCCAACCCCATTATTTCACTTAACCCCTCATGCCTATCTCTCGCTAAAGCCTTTGTTAGAATGTCCGCTACCATATATTGCGTTGGACAATATTCTAACTCTACAATTTTGTTTTCAATCTTTTCTCTAATGAAATGGTGTTGCACATCTATATGCTTCGACCTATCATGGTTGGTTGGGTTCTTAGCTAATGCCATAGAACCTTGGTTGTCGTACATGATGGTCGTGGCCTCCTCTTGTACACAACCTACATCCTCCATTAATTGCCATAGCCAAATGGCCTCCCTCGTGCATCGGTTCATGGCCATGTACTCCGCCTCCATTGTTGATTGTGCCACCGTTTGTTGCCGTTTGCTATTCCACGAAACGGCTCCGTCTCCGACAAAGAATACGTACCCGGACGTGGACCTACGGTTTTCCACATCGCCGGCCCAATCCGCATCCGAATACCCTTTGACGTTAATATGATTGCCTCCGATGCGCAACTTCATATCTAAGGTGCCCTTCAAGTAGCGCATGATCCGTTTGACCGCCATCCAATGCATCGGACCGGGTTTCGACATATAGCGGCTTACCACGCTTACCGCAAATGCGAGGTCCGGTCTTGTGGCCACCATGGCGTACATCAACGACCCCACCGCCTCTTGGTATGGAACGTCCTTCATTTCATGCAAATGCTCTTCGTGCTCGTCATCCGAAAGCTTCGGCAACGATGTCTTGGTGTCGAGCGGGGTTGCGATGGGCTTGCAATCCGCCATGCCGAATCGCTCCAAAATGGTTTCGATGTAGCTTCGTTGATGCATGGTGATGGTGCGCGTCTTTCTATCCCGCTCGAAATGGACTCCGAGGAAGAAATGCAATTCGCCGAGGTCGCTCATCTCGAACTCCTTCTCGAGGCTAGATTTCAACTCGTTGATCACGTCCACGTCGTCCGACAAAATCACGAGGTCGTCCACATATATGATGACAATCACAATGTAGTTGCAAGTTTGCAAAACATACAACGAGTGATCCGCATGGCTCCTCGTAAAGCCTTTGTTCACGAAGAACACGTGAATGCATTCGTACCATGCTCGTCCGGATTGCTTCAATCCGTAGAGCGTTTTCCTCAACTTGCATACGAGATGCTCTCGGCCTTTTTGCACGAACCCCTCCGGTTGCTCCATGTAGATCACCACGTCCAATTCGCCGTTCAAGAATGCGGTCTTCACGTCCATTTGATGTATCTCCAAGCCCATGGCCGCCGCCAATGCGAGTATGACTCGAATGGTGTTGAATTTGGCCACCGGTGCAAAGGTTTCGCTAAAGTCTACGCCTTCCACTTGCGAGCACCCCTTTGCTACTAACCTTGCTTTGAAACGAACCACCACGCCTCTCGCATCTTTTTTCGTTTTAAACACCCATTTGCACTTCACGGCCTTGCGGCCCTTCGGCAACGGAGTTAACTCCCACGTGCCGTTGGCAATGAGAGATTCGAACTCCTCTTGCATAGCCAACTCCCACTCGCTCGCATCACTCGATTCAATGGCCTCTCTCACATTTCTAGGTTCCCCGATGGTTGCCATGTTTGCATGCTCTTTGTCTTGGGGCGGCGGAATGTGGTTCTTCCACCATTCCCCGAGCGGTTTGCGTGCCCTATCCGGATACCTAGAATGGCCCATGGTTTCATTGCTATGTTGCGGTGGTGGAGGTGCTTTGGTTGCGGGTTTCTTACCGTAGTCAAGTTTCGATGCCTCCGCGCTACGAGTGGATTTCGTGGCCGGAATGTTGGCCTCCGCATCCTCCTGCTCCTCGATGTCGAGCTCCTCCAAAGGATCGTCGCCGTTGGCCTCCGACTCGTCCACGTCCGATTTGGCGGATATGTCCACCTTGACCGCCGGTGTTTCGTCAACGCTCCCACTTGGACAATCCTCCAAATGCGTTTTGTCCTCGAAAAACACCACGTCCGGACTCTTGATGATTTTCTTCGTCTCCAAGCAAATGAGCCGGTACGCCTTCGTGCCTTCGCAATATCCGAGGAACAAACACTTGACGCCCTTGGCGTCCAACTTCGTCCGCCGTTGATCCGGCACCTTCGCATAAGCCACGCAACCGAACACGCGCATGTGGGACACGTGCGGCATCCTCCCGCTCCACGCTTCCTCGGGCGTCTTACCTTCCACGGCCTTCGTGGGACACCGGTTGCGCACGTACACCGCATTGCACACCGCCTCCGCCCAAAATTCGTGGCCGAGGCGTTGGGCATGAATCATGGACCGTGCCATCTCCACGATGGTGCGATTGGCCCGTTCGGCCACCCCGTTTTGTTGCGGCGTGTAAGGTGAAGAATTTTGGCGTGCGATGCCATGTTTGCTTAAAAAATCATCGAATGCCTTAGAAATGTATTCCCCGCCGTTATCCGTCCTAAGGACCTTCACTACGTGTTCCGATTGCCTCTCCACCAAGGTTTTCCATTCTTTGAACCTTGCCAACACCTCGCTCTTGGATTTGAGCACATACACCCAAATCTTGCGCGAAAAATCGTCGATGAAGGTGAGAAAATACCTTGCGCCTCCGATGGACGGCGTTTTCATCGGCCCGCATACGTCGGAATGCACGAGCTCCAAGATCTTGGTGGCGCGGGTGCCTCCCTCCGTGGGAAACGGACGCCTCGCTTGCTTGCCTTGGACGCATCCTTCGCACGCGAACGAATGCACGTCGTTGGGCACCGCTCGCACGTCCATGCCGCTCACCATGGTTTGGAGCGATTTCACGCTATTGGCGTTGAGATGCCCCAACCTCTTGTGCCAAAGCTCCAAAGGATGCGAGTCGGCCTCCGAATGCGCCAAAGAACTCGTTTCGGCCTCATGCATCACCTTCGTGTCCAATTGGTACAAATTGGACTCCAACGACGCCACGGCCAACATCTCGCCGTTGCTCGCCCTCACCACGCATCCCAACGTGTTGAAATGCACTTTCAAACCCCGCGATATGAGTTTGCTCACCGAAAGCAAGTTGGAATGCAAGTCGGGCACGTGAAGCACGTCGTGCATTCTAATGCTCCGTGCACGACCCTTCACACGTGTTTCCACTAGGATGGAGCCTTTGCCTAGGACCTCTACGATGCCATTGTCACCCATAAACACTTTACGGCCCGAAATGGATTCGTACGTGTCGAAAAATTGCTTATGCGGTGTCATGTGGTTCGAGGCCCCCGAATCAACTATCCATCTAGTGGTGGAGGTTTTAGACGCCCCATCTCTCACAACAAATGCAAAATCATCGCTCGACCTCGCGACGTTGGCATTCACCTTGCGTTTCAATCGACAATTGCGAGCGAGGTGGCCCAACTTACCACAATTGTAGCACCTCGGGCCGTCGCCTCGCCTCTCGTTGTTGTCGAACGTGCGAGGTTGGCGGGACAACATGGCCGCATCGTCTCCTTGAGGCTCCTTCTCCTTCCTCTTGGACACCTCGTGCATGAGACGTGCGGTGATGAAATCCAACGTGAGCTCCTTCATGGGGCGCGTCTCCAACGCCGTGATCAAATGGTCGAATGAAGGCGGTAGGCTATCGAGCAAGGTCATGACCACATCCTCGTCCTTCATTGGCACCTCCAAGCATGTGAGTTGGTCGGCGAGAGATTTTACCTTGTTGATGTGGTCGAGGATGTCGGCGCCTTCGTCCATCTTGATGGTGAAAAACTTCCGCCTAATGAACAAGATGTTGGACAAGCTTTTGGTTTCGTGGATGTTGCACAACGTCTTCCACGCTTCCGCCGGTCCTTTACACCCTTTGATGTGCGCCAACTCCTTGTCCACCAAGCTCGTGGCAATGATGGCGAAGGCTTTCTTGCATCGACGCTCGTACGCCTTCTTCACCTCGTCGCTCGCCGTGGACGGTGGCGGCAACTCCGAACCCTCCACGATCTCCCAAAGGTCTTTGGTGGACATCACCATCTCCAACTTGAACTTGTAGAGGTTGAAGTTGTCGCCGCCGAACTTGTCGAGCGTGATGTGGCCATCGCCCTCACTAGAAGCCATTTTGCAACTCAAATGCAAGCTCCCACTCACTTAATGTACCACGAGGGCTAAAAAACCCTCGAAAATTTTAGAATTTGATTTTAAACTTTGGAATTAATTCAAGGTTCTCACACACTCAAGTCAGCACCTTTCCACTCCAAAGCTAAGCCAAATGACTACATAACCATCAAAAAGCCAAAACTAAGCCTTTTGGAACTCAAAACACCTCAAAGTTAGTCTTGAATGGATGGATCTCTCAAGTCAGCACCTTTCCACTCCAAAACTAAGCCAAATAACTACATAACCATCAAAAAACCACAACTAAGCTTTTTGGAACTCAAAACACCTCAAAGTTAGTCTTGAATGGATGGATCTCTCAAGTCAGCACCTTTCCACTCCAAAACTAAGCCAAATAACTACATAACCATCAAAAAGCCAAAACTAAGCCTTTTGGAACTCAAAACACCTCAAAGTTAGTTTTGAATGGATGGATCTCTCAAGTCAGCACCTTTCCACTCCAAAACTAAGCCAAATAACTACATAACCATCAAAAAGCCAAAACTAAGCCTTTTGGAACTCAAAACACCTCAAAGTTAATTTTGAATGGATGGATCTCTCAAGTCAGCACCTTTCCACTCCAAAACTAAGCCAAATAACTACATAACCATCAAAAAGCCACAACTAAGCCTTTTGGAACTCAAAACACCTCAAAGTTAGCATAGAATGGATGGATCTCTCAAGTCAGCACCTTTCCACTCCAAAACTAAGCTTAATACCTACATAACCATCAAAAAGCCACACCTAAGCCTTTTGGAACTCAAAACACCTCAAAGTTAGTCTTGAATGGATGGATCTCTCAAGTCAGCACCTTTCCACTCCAAAACTAAGCTTAATAACTACATAACCATCAAAAAGCCACACCTAAGCCTTTTGGAACTCAAAACACCTCAAAGTTAGCATAGAATGGATGGATCTCTCAAGTCAGCACCTTTCCACTCCAAAACTAAGCTTAATAACTACATAACCGTCAAAAAGCCACACCTAAGCGTTTTGGAACTCAAAACACCTCAAACCCTCAAAATGCGAATCGATCTCACATAAACATTCAAGATACAATGAACCTCAACCTAACGTGTCCTCCACGCTGGTCCAAGTGTCCAAGAATGCTCCAAGGCGCTCCAAAAGTGGTCCAAAACTCCAAAACTCCACCAAAAGCTTGAAACACCTCCAAATCGCCTCCGATCAGATCCGGCTCTCTCCTACCTCTTCCTAAGTTGATCTCTAAGCTCTAAAGCAAAGTGGGCCCATAACCTATTGGGAAATGAGAGGAAGAAGCAAAGAGATCAGCGTAGCAAGCAAGAACACAATACACAATGGTTGCATACAATGGAGAGAGTGATTAGCTCCTCCCCTTATGCCTTTATTTATATGTATGGGTTAGGACCAGCGTAGACAACCCATATGGGACAATGTCACCGATGCAACCTAACACTATCTTGCAATAGCCGCCACCGTCCACGGCGAGCGACGAGGTGAAGAAGGCGTACGAGCGTCGATGCAAGAAAGCCTTCGCCATCATTGCCACGAGCTTGGTGGACAAGGAGTTGGCGCACATCAAAGGGTGTAAAGGACCGGCGGAAGCGTGGAAGACGTTGTGCAACATCCACGAAACCAAAAGCTTGTCCAACATCTTGTTCATTAGGCGGAAGTTTTTCACCATCAAGATGGACGAAGGCGCCGACATCCTCGACCACATCAACAAGGTAAAATCTCTCGCCGACCAACTCACATGCTTGGAGGTGCCAATGAAGGACGAGGATGTGGTCATGACCTTGCTCGATAGCCTACCGCCTTCATTCGACCATTTGATCACGGCGTTGGAGACGCGCCCCATGAAGGAGCTCACGTTGGATTTCATCACCGCACGTCTCATGCACGAGGTGTCCAAGAGGAAGGAGAAGGAGCCTCAAGGAGACGATGCGGCCATGTTGTCCCGCCAACCTCGCACGTTCGACAACAACGAGAGGCGAGGCGACGGCCCGAGGTGCTACAATTGTGGTAAGTTGGGCCACCTCGCTCGCAATTGTCGATTGAAACGCAAGGTGAATGCCAACGTCGCGAGGTCGAGCGATGATTTTGCATTTGTTGTGAGAGATGGGGCGTCTAAAACCTCCACCACTAGATGGATAGTTGATTCGGGGGCCTCGAACCACATGACACCGCATAAGCAATTTTTCGACACGTACGAATCCATTTCGGGCCGTAAAGTGTTTATGGGTGACAATGGCATCGTAGAGGTCCTAGGCAAAGGCTCCATCCTAGTGGAAACACGTGTGAAGGGTCGTGCACGGAGCATTAGAATGCACGACGTGCTTCACGTGCCCGACTTGCATTCCAACTTGCTTTCGGTGAGCAAACTCATATCGCGGGGTTTGAAAGTGCATTTCAACACGTTGGGATGCGTGGTGAGGGCGAGCAACGGCGAGATGTTGGCCGTGGCGTCGTTGGAGTCCAATTTGTACCAATTGGACACGAAGGTGATGCATGAGGCCGAAACGAGTTCTTTGGCGCATTCGGAGGCCGACTCGCATCCTTTGGAGCTTTGGCACAAGAGGTTGGGGCATCTCAACGCCAATAGCGTGAAATCGCTCCAAACCATGGTGAGCGGCATGGACGTGCGAGCGGTGCCCAACGACGTGCATTCGTTCGCGTGCGAAGGATGCGTCCAAGGCAAGCAAGCGAGGCGTCCGTTTCCCACGGAGGGAGGCACCCGCGCCACCAAGATCTTGGAGCTCGTGCATTCCGACGTATGCGGGCCGATGAAAACGCCGTCCATCGGAGGCGCAAGGTATTTTCTCACCTTCATCGACGATTTTTCGCGCAAGATTTGGGTGTATGTGCTCAAATCCAAGAGCGAGGTGTTGGCAAGGTTCAAAGAATGGAAAACCTTGGTGGAGAGGCAATCGGAACACGTAGTGAAGGTCCTTAGGACGGATAACGGCGGGGAATACATTTCTAAGGCATTCGATGATTTTTTAAGCAAACATGGCATCGCACGCCAAAATTCTTCACCTTACACGCCGCAACAAAACGGGGTGGCCGAACGGGCCAATCGCACCATCGTGGAGATGGCACGGTCCATGATTCATGCCCAACGCCTCGGCCACGAATTTTGGGCGGAGGCGGTGTGCAATGCGGTGTACGTGCGCAACCGGTGTCCCACGAAGGCCGTGGAAGGTAAGACGCCCGAGGAAGCGTGGAGCGGGAGGATGCCGCACGTGTCCCACATGCGCGTGTTCGGTTGCGTGGCTTATGCGAAGGTGCCGGATCAACGGCGGACGAAGTTGGACGCCAAGGGCGTCAAGTGTTTGTTCCTCGGATATTGCGAAGGCACGAAGGCGTACCGGCTCATTTGCTTGGAGACGAAGAAAATCATCAAGAGTCCGGACGTGGTGTTTTTCGAGGACAAAACGCATTTGGAGGATTGTCCAAGTGGGAGCGTTGACGAAACACCGGCGGTCAAGGTGGACATATCCGCCAAATCGGACGTGGACGAGTCGGAGGCCAACGGCGACGATCCTTTGGAGGAGCTCGACATCGAGGAGCAGGAGGATGCGGAGGCCAACATTCCGGCCACGAAATCCACTCGTAGCGCGGAGGCATCGAAACTTGACTACGGTAAGAAACCCGCAACCAAAGCACCTCCACCACCGCAACATAGCAATGAAACCATGGGCCATTCTAGGTATCCGGATAGGGCACGCAAACCGCTCGGGGAATGGTGGAAGAACCACATTCCGCCGCCCCAAGACAAAGAGCATGCAAACATGGCAACCATCGGGGAACCTAGAAATGTGAGAGAGGCCATTGAATCGAGTGATGCGAGCGAGTGGGAGTTGGCTATGCAAGAGGAGTTCGAATCTCTCATTGCCAACGGCACGTGGGAGTTAACTCCGTTGCCGAAGGGCCGCAAGGCCGTGAAGTGCAAATGGGTGTTTAAAACGAAAAAAGATGCGAGAGGCGTGGTGGTTCGTTTCAAAGCAAGGTTAGTAGCAAAGGGGTGCTCGCAAGTGGAAGGCGTAGACTTTAGCGAAACCTTTGCACCGGTGGCCAAATTCAACACCATTCGAGTCATACTCGCATTGGCGGCGGCCATGGGCTTGGAGATACATCAAATGGACGTGAAGACCGCATTCTTGAACGGCGAATTGGACGTGGTGATCTACATGGAGCAACCGGAGGGGTTCGTGCAAAAAGGCCGAGAGCATCTCGTATGCAAGTTGAGGAAAACGCTCTACGGATTGAAGCAATCCGGACGAGCATGGTACGAATGCATTCACGTGTTCTTCGTGAACAAAGGCTTTACGAGGAGCCATGCGGATCACTCGTTGTATGTTTTGCAAACTTGCAACTACATTGTGATTGTCATCATATATGTGGACGACCTCGTGATTTTGTCGGACGACGTGGACGTGATCAACGAGTTGAAATCTAGCCTCGAGAAGGAGTTCGAGATGAGCGACCTCGGCGAATTGCATTTCTTCCTCGGAGTCCATTTCGAGCGGGATAGAAAGACGCGCACCATCACCATGCATCAACGAAGCTACATCGAAACCATTTTGGAGCGATTCGGCATGGCGGATTGCAAGCCCATCGCAACCCCGCTCGACACCAAGACATCGTTGCCGAAGCTTTCGGATGACGAGCACGAAGAGCATTTGCATGAAATGAAGGACGTTCCATACCAAGAGGCGGTGGGGTCGTTGATGTACGCCATGGTGGCCACAAGACCGGACCTCGCATTTGCGGTAAGCGTGGTAAGCCGCTATATGTCGAAACCCGGTCCGATGCATTGGATGGCGGTCAAACGGATCATGCGCTACTTGAAGGGCACCTTAGATATGAAGTTGCGCATCGGAGGCAATCATATTAACGTCAAAGGGTATTCGGATGCGGATTGGGCCGGCGATGTGGAAAACCGTAGGTCCACGTCCGGGTACGTATTCTTTGTCGGAGACGGAGCCGTTTCGTGGAATAGCAAACGGCAACAAACGGTGGCACAATCAACAATGGAGGCGGAGTACATGGCCATGAACCGATGCACGAGGGAGGCCATTTGGCTATGGCAATTAATGGAGGATGTAGGTTGTGTACAAGAGGAGGCCACGACCATCATGTGCGACAACCAAGGTTCTATGGCATTAGCTAAGAACCCAACCAACCATGATAGGTCGAAGCATATAGACGTGCAACATCATTTCATTAGAGAAAAAATTGAAAACAAAATTGTAGAGTTAGAATATTGTCCAACGCAATATATGGTAGCGGACATTCTAACAAAGGCTTTAGCGAGAGATAGGCATGAGGGGTTAAGTGAAATAATGGGGTTGGAGAACAATGCCACCTCGCAAAGTGGGAGTATTGGAAGATAGTGTTAGGTTGCAACGGTGACATTGTCCCATATGGGTTGTCTACGCTGGTCCTAACCCATACATATAAATAAAGGCATAAGGGGAGGAGCTAATCACTCTCTCCATTGTATGCAACCATTGTGTATTGTGTTCTTGCTTGCTACGCTGATCTCTTTGCTTCTTCCTCTCATTTCCCAATAATAACCATCAAAAAGCCACACCTAAGCCTTTTGGAACTCAAAACACCTCAAAGTAAGCATAGAATGGATGGATCTCTCAAGTCAGCACCTTTCCACTCCAAAACTAAGCTTAATACGTACATAACCATCAAAAAGCCACACCTAAGCCTTTTGGAACTCAAAACACCTCAAAGTTAGTCTTGAATGGATGGATCTCTCAAGTCAGCACCTTTCCACTCCAAAACTAAGCTTAACAACTACATAACCATCAAAAAGCCACACCTAAGCCTTTTGGAACTCAAAACACCTCAAAGTTAGCATAGAATGGATGGATCTCTCAAGTCAGCACCTTTCCACTCCAAAACTAAGCTTAATAACTACATAACCGTCAAAAAGCCACACCTAAGCCTTTTGGAACTCAAAACACCTCAAACCCTCAAAATGCGAATCGATCTCACATAAACATTCAAGATACAATGAACCTCAACCTAACGTGTCCTCCACGCTGGTCCAAGTGTCCAAGAATGCTCCAAGGCGCTCCAAAAGTGGTCCAAAACTCCAAAACTCCACCAAAAGCTTGAAACACCTCCAAATCGCCTCCGATCAGATCCGGCTCTCTCCTACCTCTTCCTAAGTTGATCTCTAAGCTCTAAAGCAAAGTGGGCCCATAACCTATTGGGAAATGAGAGGAAGAAGCAAAGAGATCAGCGTAGCAAGCAAGAACACAATACACAATGGTTGCATACAATGGAGAGAGTGATTAGCTCCTCCCCTTATGCCTTTATTTATATGTATGGGTTAGGACCAGCGTAGACAACCCATATGGGACAATGTCACCGATGCAACCTAACACTATCTTCCAATAGGACGTTCCATACCAAGAGGCGGTGGGGTCGTTGATGTACGCAATGGTGGCCACAAGACCGGACCTCGCATTTGCGGTAAGCGTGGTAAGCCGCTATATGTCGAAACCCGGTCCGATGCATTGGATGGCGGTCAAACGGATCATGCGCTACTTGAAGGGCACCTTAGATATGAAGTTGCGCATCGGAGGCAATCATATTAACGTCAAAGGGTATTCGGATGCGGATTGGGCCGGCGATGTGGAAAACCGTAGGTCCACGTCCGGGTACGTATTCTTTGTGGGAGAGGGAGCCGTTTCGTGGAATAGCAAACGGCAACAAACGGTGGCACAATCAACAATGGAGGCGGAGTACATGGCCATGAACCGATGCACGAGGGAGGCCATTTGGCTATGGCAATTAATGGAGGATGTAGGTTGTGTACAAGAGGAGGCCACGACCATCATGTGCGACAACCAAGGTTCTATGGCATTAGCTAAGAACCCAACCAACCATGATAGGTCGAAGCATATAGATGTGCAACACCATTTCATTAGAGAAAAGATTGAAAACAAAATTGTAGAGTTAGAATATTGTCCAACGCAATATATGGCAGCGGACATTCTAACAAAGGCTTTAGCGAGAGATAGGCATGAGGGGTTAAGTAAAATAATGGGGTTGGAGTACAATGCCACCTCGCAAAGTGGGAGTATTGCAAGATAGTGTTAGGTTGCATCGGTGACATTGTCCCATATGGGTTGTCTACGCTGGTCCTAACCCATACATATAAATAAAGGCATAAGGGGAGGAGCTAATCACTCTCTCCATTGTATGCAACCATTGTGTATTGTGTTCTTGCTTGCTACGCTGATCTCTTTGCTTCTTCCTCTCATTTCTCAACAACATCTCGCCGTTGCTCGCCCTCACCACGCATCCCAACGAGTTGAAATGCACTTTCAAACCCCTCGAAATGAGCTTGCTCACCGAAAGCAAGTTGGAATGCATTTTCGGCACATGAAGCACGTCGTGCATTCTAATGCTCCGCACACGGCCTTTCACGCGCGTTTCCACTAGTATAGAGCCTTCGCCTACGGCCTCTACCATGCCGTTATCACCCATAAACACTTTGCGACCCGTGACGGGTTCGTAAGTCTCAAAAAAATGCTTATGTGGTGTCATGTGTTGCGAGGCCCCCGAATCCACGATCCATCTAGTGGCGGAGCTTTTAGACGCCCCATCTCTCGCTACAAATGCAAAATCATCACTCGCCCTTGCCATGTTTGCGTTCCCCTTGCGTTTCATTCGACAATTACGAGCAATGTGGCCCAACTTACCACAATTGTAGCACCTCGGGCCGTCGCCGCGCCTCTCGTTGTTGTCGAACGCTCGAGGTTGGCGGGACAACATGGCCGCATCGTCGCCTTGAGGCTCCTTCTCCTTCCTCTTGGACACCTCGTGCATGAGACGTGCGGTGATGAAGTCCAACTTGAGCTCCGAAATGGGGCGCGTCTCCAATGCGGTGATCAAATGCTCGAACGAGGGTGGTCGGCTATCGAGCAAGGTCATGACCACGTCCTCGTCCTTCATAGGCACCTCCAAGCACGTGAGTTGGTCCGCAAGAGATTTTACCTTGTTGATGTGCGTGAGGATGTCGTCGCCCTCGTCCATCTTGATGGTGAAGAACTTGCGCCTTATGAACAAGATGTTGGACAAGCTTTTGGTTTCGTGGATGTTGCACAAGGTCTTCCACGCTTCCGCGGGTCCCTTGCATCCTTTGATGTGCGCCAACTCCTTGTCCACCAAACTCATGGCAATGATGGCGAAGGCTTTCTTGCATCGTCGCTCGTACGCCTTCTTGACTTCGTCGCTCGCCGTAGAAGGCGGTGGCAACTCCGAACCATCCACGATCTCCCAAAGATCTTTGGTGGACATGGCCATCTCCAATTTGAACTTATAGAGGTTGAAGTTCTCGCCACCGAACTTGTCAACCGATATAAGTCCATCGTTTTCCCTAGAAGCCATTTTCAAACCCAATGCAAGCTCCCACTCACTCAATGTAGTACAAGGGCTTAGAAACCCTCAAGGAAGTTTAGAAAATGATTTTAAACTTTGGAATTAATTCAAGGTTCTCACACACTCAAGTCAGCACCTTTCCACTCCAAAGCTAAGCCAAATATCTATATAACCGTCAAAAAAACCACAACTAAGCCTTTTGGAACTCAAAACACCTCAAAGTTAATTTTGAATGGATGGATCTCTCAAGTCAGCACCTTTCCACTCCAAAACTAAGCCAAATAACTACATAACCATCAAAATGCCAAAACTAAGCCTTTTGGAACTCAAAACACCTCAAAGTTAATTTTGAATGGATGGATCTCTCAAGTCAGCACCTTTCCACTCCAAAACTAAGCCAAATAACTACATAACCATCAAAAAGCCACAACTAAGCCTTTTGGAACTCAAAACACCTCAAAGTTAGCATAGAATGGATGGATCTCTCAAGTCAGCACCTTTCCACTCCAAAACTAAGCTTAATAACTATATAACCGTCAAAAAGCCACACCTAAGCCTTTTGGAACTCAAAACACCTCAAAGTTAGTCTTGAATGGATGGATCTCTCAAGTCAGCACCTTTCCACTCCAAAACTAAGCTTAACAACTACATAACCATCAAAAAGCCACACCTAAGCCTTTTGGAACTCAAAACACCTCAAAGTTAGCATAGAATGGATGGATCTCTCAAGTCAGCACCTTTCCACTCCAAAACTAAGCTTAATAACTACATAACCGTCAAAAAGCCACACCTAAGCCTTTTGGAACTCAAAACACCTCAAACCCTCAAAATGCGAATCGATCTCACATAAACATTCAAGATACAATGAACCTCAACCTAACGTGTCCTCCACGCTGGTCCAAGTGTCCAAGAATGCTCCAAGGCGCTCCAAAAGTGGTCCAAAACTCCAAAACTCCACCAAAAGCTTGAAACACCTCCAAATCGCCTCCGATCAGATCCGGCTCTCTCCTACCTCTTCCTAAGTTGATCTCTAAGCTCTAAAGCAAAGTGGGCCCATAACCTATTGGGAAATGAGAGGAAGAAGCAAAGAGATCAGCGTAGCAAGCAAGAACACAATACACAATGGTTGCATACAATGGAGAGAGTGATTAGCTCCTCCCCTTATGCCTTTATTTATATGTATGGGTTAGGACCAGCGTAGACAACCCATATGGGACAATGTCACCGATGCAACCTAACACTATCTTCCAATAGGACGTTCCATACCAAGAGGCGGTGGGGTCGTTGATGTACGCAATGGTGGCCACAAGACCGGACCTCGCATTTGCGGTAAGCGTGGTAAGCCGCTATATGTCGAAACCCGGTCCGATGCATTGGATGGCGGTCAAACGGATCATGCGCTACTTGAAGGGCACCTTAGATATGAAGTTGCGCATCGGAGGCAATCATATTAACGTCAAAGGGTATTCGGATGCGGATTGGGCCGGCGATGTGGAAAACCGTAGGTCCACGTCCGGGTACGTATTCTTTGTGGGAGAGGGAGCCGTTTCGTGGAATAGCAAACGGCAACAAACGGTGGCACAATCAACAATGGAGGCGGAGTACATGGCCATGAACCGATGCACGAGGGAGGCCATTTGGCTATGGCAATTAATGGAGGATGTAGGTTGTGTACAAGAGGAGGCCACGACCATCATGTGCGACAACCAAGGTTCTATGGCATTAGCTAAGAACCCAACCAACCATGATAGGTCGAAGCATATAGATGTGCAACACCATTTCATTAGAGAAAAGATTGAAAACAAAATTGTAGAGTTAGAATATTGTCCAACGCAATATATGGCAGCGGACATTCTAACAAAGGCTTTAGCGAGAGATAGGCATGAGGGGTTAAGTAAAATAATGGGGTTGGAGTACAATGCCACCTCGCAAAGTGGGAGTATTGCAAGATAGTGTTAGGTTGCATCGGTGACATTGTCCCATATGGGTTGTCTACGCTGGTCCTAACCCATACATATAAATAAAGGCATAAGGGGAGGAGCTAATCACTCTCTCCATTGTATGCAACCATTGTGTATTGTGTTCTTGCTTGCTACGCTGATCTCTTTGCTTCTTCCTCTCATTTCTCAACAACATCTCGCCGTTGCTCGCCCTCACCACGCATCCCAACGAGTTGAAATGCACTTTCAAACCCCTCGAAATGAGCTTGCTCACCGAAAGCAAGTTGGAATGCATTTTCGGCACATGAAGCACGTCGTGCATTCTAATGCTCCGCACACGGCCTTTCACGCGCGTTTCCACTAGTATAGAGCCTTCGCCTACGGCCTCTACCATGCCGTTATCACCCATAAACACTTTGCGACCCGTGACGGGTTCGTAAGTCTCAAAAAAATGCTTATGTGGTGTCATGTGTTGCGAGGCCCCCGAATCCACGATCCATCTAGTGGCGGAGCTTTTAGACGCCCCATCTCTCGCTACAAATGCAAAATCATCACTCGCCCTTGCCATGTTTGCGTTCCCCTTGCGTTTCATTCGACAATTACGAGCAATGTGGCCCAACTTACCACAATTGTAGCACCTCGGGCCGTCGCCGCGCCTCTCGTTGTTGTCGAACGCTCGAGGTTGGCGGGACAACATGGCCGCATCGTCGCCTTGAGGCTCCTTCTCCTTCCTCTTGGACACCTCGTGCATGAGACGTGCGGTGATGAAGTCCAACTTGAGCTCCGAAATGGGGCGCGTCTCCAATGCGGTGATCAAATGCTCGAACGAGGGTGGTCGGCTATCGAGCAAGGTCATGACCACGTCCTCGTCCTTCATAGGCACCTCCAAGCACATCATGGTCGTCGCCTCCTCTTGTGCACAACCTACATCCTCCATTAGTTGCCTTAGCCAAATGGCCTCCCTCGTGCATCGGTTCATGGCCATGTACTCCGCCTCCATTGTGGATTGAGCCACCGTTAGTTGTCGTTTGCTATTCCACGTCACGGCCCCGTCTCCAACGAAGAAAACGTATCCGGAGGTAGACCTTCGGTTTTCCACATCGCCGGCCCAATCCGCGTCCGAATAACCTTTAAGGTTTATGTGTTGTCCTCCGATGCGCAACCTCATATCAATGGTGCCTTTCAAGTATCTCATGATTCGTTTCACGGCCATCCAATGCATCGGACCCGGTTGCGACATAAACCGACTTACCACGCTTACCGCGAATGCGAGGTCCGGTCTTGTGGCCACCATTGCGTACATCAACGACCCCACCGCCCTTTGGTACGGAATGTCCTTCATTTCGTGTGAATGCTTCTCGTATTCCTCCTCCGAAAGCTTCGCCAATGAGGTCTTGGTGTCGAGCGGGGTTGAGATGGGCTTGCAATCACTCATGCCGAATCGCTCCAAAATGGTTTCGATGTAGCTTCGTTGATGCATGGTGATGGTGCGCGTCCTCCTATCCCGCTCGAAATGGACTCCGAGGAAAAAATGCAACTCGCCGAGGTCGCTCATCTCGAACTCCTTCTCGAGGCTAGATTTCAACTCGTTGATCACGTCCACGTTGCTTGCCAAGATGATGAGGTCGTCTACATATATGATTACGATCACAATGTAGTGGCAAGTTTGTAACACGTACAACGAGTGGTCCGCATGGCTCCTCGTAAAGCCTTTGTTCACAAAGAATATGTGAATGCACTCGTACCACGCTCGTCCGGATTGCTTCAATCCGTAGAGCGATTTCCCCAACTTGCATACGAGGTGCTCTCGGCCTTTTTGCACAAACCCCTCCGGTTGCTCCATGTAGATGACCACGTGCAATTCGCCGTTCAAGAATGCGGTCTTGACGTCCATTTGATGTATCTCCAAGCCCATGGCCGCCGCCATTGCCAGGATGACCCTAATGGTGTTGAATTTGGCCACGGGTGCGAAAGTCTCGCCAAAATCCACACCTTCCACTTGCGAGCACCCCTTGGCCACCAACCTCGCTTTGAACCGAACTACCGTACCGTTGGCATCCTTCTTCGTGCGAAACACCCACTTGCATTTCACGGCCTTGCGGCCCTTCGGCAATGGAACCAACTCCCACGTGGCGTTGGCTATGAGAGATTCGTACTCCTCTTGCATAGCCGACTCCCACTCGCTCGCATCACTCGATTCAAATGCTTCTCTCAAGTTTCTAGGTTCCCCAACCATTGCTATGTTTGCGTGCTCATCGTCTTCGGGTTGCGGAATGTGGTTCTTCCACCATTCCCCAAGAGGTTTGCGTGGCCTATCCGGATACCTAGAATTGCCTATGGTCTCATTGCCATCTTGCGGTGGTGGAGGTGGTTTGGTTGCGGTTCTCTTACCGGCGTTAAGTTTCGATGCCTCCGCGCTACGAGTGGATTTCGCGGCCGGTACTTCGGCCTCCCACTCGTCCTCAATGTTCGGCTCCTCCTCGTCCGGCTCCGAAACGTCGCCGCTCGCCTCCAACTCCTCCGCTTCCGATTTGGGAGATATGTCCACCTTCACCGTCGGTACTTCATCAACTCTCCCACTTGGACAATCCTCCAAATATTGGGAAATGAGAGGAGAAAGCAAAGACATCAGCGTAGAAAGGTAGAACACAACACACAAGGATTGCATACAATGGAGAGAGTGATTAGCTCCTCCCCTTATGCCTTTATTTATATGTGTAGGTTAGGACCAGCCGTGACAACCCATATGGGACAATGTCACCGATGCAACCTAACACTACCTTCCAATACTCCCACTTTGCGAGGTGGCATTGTACTCCAACCCCATTATTTCACTTAACATCTCATGCCTATCCCTCGCTAAAGCCTTTGTAAGAATATCCGCTACCATATATTGCGTTGGACAATATTCTAGCTCTACAACATTGTTTTCGATTTTCTCTCTAATAAAATGATGTTGCACATCTATATGTTTTGACCTATCATGGTTGGTTGGGTTCTTTGCTAATGCCATAGAACCTTGGTTGTCGCACATCATGGTCGTCGCCTCCTCTTGTGCACAACCTACATCCTCCATTAGTTGCCTTAGCCAAATGGCCTCCCTCGTGCATCGGTTCATGGCCATGTACTCCGCCTCCATTGTGGATTGAGCCACCGTTAGTTGTCGTTTGCTATTCCACGTCACGGCCCCGTCTCCAACGAAGAAAACGTATCCGGAGGTAGACCTTCGGTTTTCCACATCGCCGGCCCAATCCGCGTCCGAATAACCTTTAAGGTTTATGTGTTGTCCTCCGATGCGCAACCTCATATCAATGGTGCCTTTCAAGTATCTCATGATTCGTTTCACGGCCATCCAATGCATCGGACCCGGTTGCGACATAAACCGACTTACCACGCTTACCGCGAATGCGAGGTCCGGTCTTGTGGCCACCATTGCGTACATCAACGACCCCACCGCCCTTTGGTACGGAATGTCCTTCATTTCGTGTGAATGCTTCTCGTATTCCTCCTCCGAAAGCTTCGCCAATGAGGTCTTGGTGTCGAGCGGGGTTGAGATGGGCTTGCAATCACTCATGCCGAATCGCTCCAAAATGGTTTCGATGTAGCTTCGTTGATGCATGGTGATGGTGCGCGTCCTCCTATCCCGCTCGAAATGGACTCCGAGGAAAAAATGCAACTCGCCGAGGTCGCTCATCTCGAACTCCTTCTCGAGGCTAGATTTCAACTCGTTGATCACGTCCACGTTGCTTGCCAAGATGATGAGGTCGTCTACATATATGATTACGATCACAATGTAGTGGCAAGTTTGTAACACGTACAACGAGTGGTCCGCATGGCTCCTCGTAAAGCCTTTGTTCACAAAGAATATGTGAATGCACTCGTACCACGCTCGTCCGGATTGCTTCAATCCGTAGAGCGATTTCCCCAACTTGCATACGAGGTGCTCTCGGCCTTTTTGGACAAACCCCTCCGGTTGCTCCATGTAGATGACCACGTGCAATTCGCCGTTCAAGAATGCGGTCTTGACGTCCATTTGATGTATCTCCAAGCCCATGGCCGCCGCCATTGCGAGGATGACCCTAATGGTGTTGAATTTGGCCACGGGTGCGAAAGTCTCGCCGAAATCCACACCTTCCACTTGCGAGCACCCCTTGGCCACCAACCTCGCTTTGAACCGAACTACCGTACCGTTGGCATCCTTCTTCGTGCGAAACACCCACTTGCATTTCACGGCCTTGCGGCCCTTCGGCAATGGAACCAACTCCCACGTGGCGTTGGCTATGAGAGATTCGTACTCCTCTTGCATAGCCGACTCCCACTCGCTCGCATCACTCGATTCAAATGCTTCTCTCAAGTTTCTAGGTTCCCCAACCATTGCTATGTTTGCGTGCTCATCGTCTTCGGGTTGCGGAATGTGGTTCTTCCACCATTCCCCAAGAGGTTTGCGTGGCCTATCCGGATACCTAGAATTGCCTATGGTCTCATTGCCATCTTGCGGTGGTGGAGGTGGTTTGGTTGCGGTTCTCTTACCGGCGTTAAGTTTCGATGCCTCCGCGCTACGAGTGGATTTCGCGGCCGGTACTTCGGCCTCCGACTCGTCCTCAATGTTCGGCTCCTCCTCGTCCGGCTCCGAAACGTCGTCGCTCGCCTCCAACTCCTCCGCTTCCGATTTGGGAGATATGTCCACCTTCACCGTCGGTACTTCATCAACTCTCCCACTTGGACAATCCTCCAAATGCGTTTTGTCCTCGAAAAACACCACGTCCGGACTCTTGATGATTTTCTTCGTCTCCAAGCACATGAGCCGATACGCCTTCGTGCCTTCGCAATATCCGAGGAACAAACACTTGACGCCCTTCGCATCCAACTTCGTTCGCCTTTGATCCGGCACCTTCGCGTAAGCCACGCATCCGAACACCCGCATGTGCGACACGTGCGGCATCCTCCCGCTCCACGCCTCCTCGGGTGTCATTCCTTCAACCGCCTTGGTCGGACACCGGTTGCGTACGTACGCCGCATTGCACACCGCCTCCGCCCAAAATTCGTGGCCGAGGCGTTGGGCATGAATCATGGACCGTGCCATCTCCACAATGGTGCGGTTGGCTCGCTCCGCCACGCCGTTTTGTTGCGGCGTGTAAGGTGAGGAGGTTTGCCGTGCAATGCCATGTTTGCTCAAGAAATCATCAAATGCCTTTGAAATGTATTCCCCCCCGTTATCCGACCTAAGAACCTTCACTACGTGCTCCGATTGCCTCTCCACCAAGGTTTTCCATTCTTTGAACCTTGCCAACACCTCCTTCTTGGACTTGAGCACGTACACCCAAATCTTGCGTGAGAAATCGTCAATGAAGGTGAGAAAATACCTTGCGCCTCCAATGGACGCCGTTTTCATCGGCCCGCACACGTCGGAATGCACGAGCTCCAAGATCTTGGTGGCGCGGGTGCCTCCGTCCGTGGGGAATGGTCGCCTCGCTTGTTTGCCCTCCACACATCCTTCGCACGCGAAGGAATGCACGTCGCCTTGCGCCGCTCCCACGTCCATCCCGCTCACCATGCTTTGGAGCATTTTCACGCTATTGGCGTTGAGATGCCCCAACCTCTTGTGCCAAAGCTCCAAAGGATGCGAGTTGGCCTCGGAATGCGCCAAAGAACTCGTTTCGGCCCCATTCAACACGTTGGTGTCCAATTGGTACAAATTGGACTCCAACGACGCCACGGCCAACATCTCGCCGTTGCTCGCCCTCACCACGCATCCCAACGAGTTGAAATGCACTTTCAAACCCCTCGAAATGAGCTTGCTCACCGAAAGCAAGTTGGAATGCATTTTCGGCACATGAAGCACGTCGTGCATTCTAATGCTCCGCACACGCCCTTTCACGCGTGTTTCCACTAGTATGGAGCCTTTGCCTACGGCATCTACCATGCCGTTATCACCCATAAACACTTTGCGACCCGTGACGGGTTCGTAAGTGTCGAAAAAATGCTTATGTGGTGTCATGTGTTGCGAGGCCCCCGAATCCACGATCCATCTAGTGGCGGACGTTTTAGACGCCCCATCTCTCGCTACAAATGCAAAATCATCACTCGACCTTGCCATGTTTGCGTTCGCCTTGCGTTTCATTCGACAATTACGAGCAATGTGGCCCAACTTACCACAATTGTAGCACCTCGGGCCGTCGCCGCGCCTCTCGTTGTTGTCGAACGCTCGATGTTGGCGGGACAACATGGCCGCATCGTCGCCTTGAGGCTCCTTCTCCTTCCTCTTGGACACCTCGTGCATGAGACGTGCGGTGATGAAGTCCAACTTGAGCTCCGAAATGGGGCGCGTCTCCAATGCGGTGATCAAATGCTCGAACGAGGGCGGTAGGCTATCGAGCAAGGTCATGACCACGTCCTCGTCCTTCATAGGCACCTCCAAGCACGTGAGTTGGTCCGCAAGAGATTTTACCTTGTTGATGTGCGTGAGGATGTCGTCGCCCTCGTCCATCTTGATGGTGAAGAACTTGCGCCTTATGAACAAGATGTTGGACAAGCTTTTGGTTTCGTGGATGTTGCACAAGGTCTTCCACGCTTCCGCGGGTCCCTTGCATCCTTTGATGTGCGCCAACTCCTTGTCCACCAAACTCATGGCAATGATGGCGAAGGCTTTCTTGCATCGTCGCTCGTACGCCTTCTTGACTTCGTCGCTCGCCGTAGAAGGCGGTGGCAACTCCGAACCATCCACGATCTCCCAAAGATCTTTGGTGGACATGGCCATCTCCAATTTGAACTTATAGAGGTTGAAGTTCTCGCCACCGAACTTGTCAACCGATATAAGTCCATCGTTTTCCCTAGAAGCCATTTTTACACCGAATGCAAGCTCCCACTCACTCAATGTAGTACAAGGGCTTAGAAACCCTCAAGGAAGTTTAGAAAATGATTTTAAACTTTGGAATTAATTCAAGGTTCTCACACACTCAAGTCAGCACCTTTCCACTCCAAAGCTAAGCCAAATAACTATATAACCATCAAAAAACCACAACTAAGCCTTTTGGAACTCAAAACACCTCAAAGTAAGCATAGAATGGATGGATCTCTCAAGTCAGCACCTTTCCACTCCAAAACTAAGCTTAATAACTATATAACCATCAAAAAGCCACACCTAAGCCTTTTGGAACTCAAAACACCTCAAAGTAAGCATAGAATGGATGGATCTCTCAAGTCAGCACCTTTCCACTCCAAAACTAAGCTTAATAACTACATAACCATCAAAAAGCCACACCTAAGCCTTTTGGAATTCAAAACACCTCAAAGTAAGCATAGAATGGATGGATCTCTTAAGTCAGCACCTTTCCACTCCAAAACTAAGCTTAATAACTACATAACCATCAAAAAAGCCACACCTAAGCCTTTTGGAACTCAAAACACCTCAAAGTAAGCATAGAATGGATGGATCTCTCAAGTCAGCACCTTTCCACTCCAAAACTAAGCTTAATAACTATATAACCATCAAAAAGCCACACCTAAGCCTTTTGGAACTCAAAACACCTCAAAGTAAGCATAGAATGGATGGATCTCTCAAGTCAGCACCTTTCCACTCCAAAACTAAGCTTAATAACTATATAACCATCAAAAAGCCACACCTAAGCCTTTTGGAACTCAAAATACCTCAAAGTAAGCATAGAATGGATGGATCTCTCAAGTCAGCACCTTTCCACTCCAAAACTAAGCCAAATAACTATATAACCATCAAAAAGCCACAACAAAGCCTTTTGGAACTCTAATCACCTCAAACCCTCAAAATGCGAATCGATCTCACATAAACACTCAAGATACAATGAACCTCAACCTAAGGTATCCTCCACGCTGGTCCAAGTGTCCAAGAATGCTCCAAGGCGCTCCAAAAATGCTCCAAAACTCCAAAACTCCACCAAAAGCTTGAAACACCTTCAAATCGCCTCCGATCAGATCCGACTCTCTCCTACCTCCTCCTAAGCTGATCTCTAAGCTCTAAAGCAAAGTGGGCCCATAACCTATTGGGAAATGAGAGGAGAAAGCAAAGACATCAGCGTAGAAAGGTAGAACACAACACACAAGGATTGCATACAATGGAGAGAGTGATTAGCTCCTCCCCTTATGCCTTTATTTATATGTGTAGGTTAGGACCAGCCGTGACAACCCATATGGGACAATGTCACCGATGCAACCTAACACTACCTTCCAATACCAAATGCGTTTTGTCCTCGAAAAACACCACGTCCGGACTCTTGATGATTTTCTTCGTCTCCAAGCAAATGAGCCGGTACGCCTTCGTGCCTTCGCAATATCCGAGGAACAAACACTTGACGCCCTTGGCGTCCAACTTCGTCCGCCGTTGATCCGGCACCTTCGCATAAGCCACGCAACCGAACACGCGCATGTGGGACACGTGCGGCATCCTCCCGCTCCACGCTTCCTCGGGCGTCTTTATTGGAAGATAGTGTTAGGTTGCAACGGTGACATTGTCCCATATGGGTTGTCTACGCTGGTGCTAACCCATACATTTAAATAAAGGCATAAGGGGAGGAGCTAATCACTCTCTCCATTGTATGCAACCATTGTGTATTGTGTTCTTGCTTCCTACGCTGATCTCTTTGCTTCTTCCTCTCATTTCAATAGGTTATGGGCCCACTTTGCTTTAGAGCTTAGAGATCAACTTAGGAAGAGGTAGGAGAGAGCCGGATCTGATCGGAGGCGATTTGGAGGTGTTTCAAGCTTTTGGTGGAGTTTTGGAGTTTTGGAGCACTTTTGGAGCGCCTTGGAGCATTCTTGGACACTTGGACCAGCGTGGAGGACACCTTAGGTTGAGGTTCATTGTATCTTGAGTGTTTATGTGAGATCGATTCGCATTTTGAGGTGATTAGAGTTCCAAAAGCCTTAGTTGTGGCTTTTTGATGGTTATGTAGTTATTAAGCTTAGTTTTGGAGTGGAAAGGTGCTGACTTGAGAGATCCATCCATTCTATGCTTACTTTGAGGTGTTTTGAGTTCCAAAAGGCTTAGGTGTGGCTTTTTGATGGTTATGTAGTTATTAAGCTTAGTTTTGGAGTGGAAAGGTGCTGACTTGAGAGATCCATCCATTCTATGCTAACTTTGAGGTGTTTTGAGTTCCAAAAGGCTTAGGTGTGGCTTTTTGATGGTTATGTAGTTATTAAGCTTAGTTTTGGAGTGGAAAGGTGCTGACTTGAGAGATCCATCCATTCAAGACTAACTTTGAGGTGTTTTGAGTTCCAAAAGCCTTAGTTGTGGCTTTTTGATGGTTATGTAGGTATTAAGCTTAGTTTTGGAGTGGAAAGGTGCTGACTTGAGAGATCCATCCATTCTATGCTTACTTTGAGGTGTTTTGAGTTCCAAAAGGCTTAGGTGTGGCTTTTTGATGGTTATGTAGTTATTAAGCTTAGTTTTGGAGTGGAAAGGTGCTGACTTGAGAGATCCATCCATTCTATGCTAACTTTGAGGTGTTTTGAGTTCCAAAAGGCTTAGTTGTGGCTTTTTGATGGTTATGTAGTTATTTGGCTTAGTTTTGGAGTGGAAAGGTGCTGACTTGAGAGATCCATCCATTCAAAATTAACTTTGAGGTGTTTTGAGTTCCAAAAGGCTTAGTTTTGGCTTTTTGATGGTTATGTAGTTATTTGGCTTAGTTTTGGAGTGGAAAGGTGCTGACTTGAGAGATCCATCCATTCAAAACTAACTTTGAGGTGTTTTGAGTTCCAAAAGGCTTAGTTTTGGCTTTTTGATGGTTATGTAGTTATTTGGCTTAGTTTTGGAGTGGAAAGGTGCTGACTTGAGAGATCCATCCATTCAAGACTAACTTTGAGGTGTTTTGAGTTCCAAAAAGCTTAGTTGTGGTTTTTTGATGGTTATGTAGTTATTTGGCTTAGTTTTGGAGTGGAAAGGTGCTAACTTGAGAGATCCATCCATTCAAAACTAACTTTGAGGTGTTTTGAGTTCCAAAAGGCTTAGTTTTGGCTTTTTGATGGTTATGTAGTCATTTGGCTTAGCTTTGGAGTGGAAAGGTGCTGACTTGAGTGTGTGAGAACCTTGAATTAATTCCAAAGTTTAAAATCAAATTCTAAAATTTTCGAGGGTTTTTTAGCCCTCGTCGTACATTAAGTGAGTGGGAGCTTGCATTTGAGTTGCAAAATGGCTTCTAGTGAGGGCGATGGCCACATCACGCTCGACAAGTTCGGCGGCGACAACTTCAACCTCTACAAGTTCAAGTTGGAGATGGTGATGTCCACCAAAGACCTTTGGGAGATCGTGGAGGGTTCGGAGTTGCCGCCACCGTCCACGGCGAGCGACGAGGTCAAGAAGGCGTACGAGCGTCGATGCAAGAAAGCCTTCGCCATCATTGCCACGAGCTTGGTGGACAAGGAGTTGGCGCACATCAAAGGGTGTAAAGGACCGGCGGAAGCGTGGAAGACGTTGTGCAACATCCATGAAACCAAAAGCTTGTCCAACATCTTGTTCATTAGGCGGAAGTTTTTCACCATCAAGATGGACGAAGGCGCCGACATCCTCGACCACATCAACAAGGTAAAATCTCTCGCCGACCAACTCACATGCTTGGAGGTGCCAATGAAGGACGAGGATGTGGTCATGACCTTGCTCGATAGCCTACCGCCTTCATTCGACCATTTGATCACGGCGTTGGAGACGCGCCCCATGAAGGAACTCACGTTGGATTTCATCACCGCACGTCTCATGCACGAGGTGTCCAAGAGGAAGGAGAAGGAGCCTCAAGGAGACGATGCGGCCATGTTGTCCCGCCAACCTCGCACGTTCGACAACAACGAGAGGCGAGGCGACGGCCCGAGGTGCTATTGGCGTTGAGATGCCCCAACCTCTTGTGCCAAAGCTCCAAAGGATGCGAGTTGGCCTCGGAATGCGCCAAAGAACTCGTTTCGGCCCCATTCAACACGTTGGTGTCCAATTGGTACAAATTGGACTCCAACGACGCCACGCCCAACATCTCGCCGTTGCTCGCCCTCACCACGCATCCCAACGAGTTGAAATGCACTTTCAAACCCCTCGAAATGAGCTTGCTCACCGAAAGCAAGTTGGAATGCATTTTCGGCACATGAAGCACGTCGTGCATTCTAATGCTCCGCACACGCCCTTTCACGCGTGTTTCCACTAGTATGGAGCCTTTGCCTACGGCATCTACCATGCCGTTATCACCCATAAACACTTTGCGACCCGTGACGGGTTCGTAAGTGTCGAAAAAATGCTTATGTGGTGTCATGTGTTGCGAGGCCCCCGAATCCACGATCCATCTAGTGGCGGACGTTTTAGACGCCCCATCTCTCGCTACAAATGCAAAATCATCACTCGACCTTGCCATGTTTGCGTTCGCCTTGCGTTTCATTCGACAATTACGAGCAATGTGGCCCAACTTACCACAATTGTAGCACCTCGGGCCGTCGCCGCGCCTCTCGTTGTTGTCGAACGCTCGATGTTGGCGGGACAACATGGCCGCATCGTCGCCTTGAGGCTCCTTCTCCTTCCTCTTGGACACTATTGAGAAATGAGAGGAGAAAGCAAAGACATCAGCGTAGAAAGGTAGAACACAACACACAAGGATTGCATACAATGGAGAGAGTGATTAGCTCCTCCCCTTATGCCTTTATTTATATGTATGGGTTAGGACCAGCGTAGAGAACCCATATGGGACAATGTCACCGTTGCAACCTAACACTATCTTCCAATACTCCCACTTTGCGAGGTGGCATTGTTCTCCAACCCCATTATTTCACTTAACCCCTCATGCCTATCTCTCGCTAAAGCCTTTGTTAGAATGTCCGCTACCATATATTGCGTTGGACAATATTCTAACTCTACAATTTTGTTTTCAATTTTTTCTCTAATGAAATGATGTTGCACGTCTATATGCTTCGACCTATCATGGTTGGTTGGGTTCTTAGCTAATGCCATAGAACCTTGGTTGTCGCACATGATGGTCGTGGCCTCCTCTTGTACACAACCTACATCCTCCATTAATTGCCTTAGCCAAATGGCCTCCCTCGTGCATCGGTTCATGGCCATGTACTCCGCCTCCATTGTTGATTGTGCCACCGTTTGTTGCCGTTTGCTATTCCACGAAACGGCTCCCTCTCCAACAAAGAATACGTACCCGGACGTGGACCTACGGTTTTCCATAGTAAGCACCTTTTTATACCATAAAAACTTAGTAAGCACCCATAGTATACCGTTTTCCTCAACTTGCATACGAGATGCTCTCGGCCTTTTTGCACGAACCCCTCCGGTTGCTCCATGTAGATCACCACGTCCAATTCGCCGTTCAAGAATGCGGTCTTCACGTCCATTTGATGTATTTCCAAGCCCATGGCCGCCGCCAATGCGAGTATGACTCGAATGGTGTTGAATTTGGCCACCGGTGCAAAGGTTTCGCTAAAGTCTACGCCTTCCACTTGCGAGCACCCCTTTGCTACTAACCTTGCTTTGAAACGAACCACCACGCCTCTCTCATCTTTTTTCGTTTTAAACACCCATTTGCACTTCACGGCCTTGCGGCCCTTCGGCAACGGAGTTAACTCCCACGTGCCGTTGGCAATGAGAGATTCGAACTCCTCTTGCATAGCCAACTCCCACTCGCTCGCATCACTCGATTCAATGGCCTCTCTCACATTTCTAGGTTCCCCGATGGTTGCCATGTTTGCATGCTCTTTGTCTTGGGGCGGCGGAATGTGGTTCTTCCACCATTCCCCGAGCGGTTTGCGTGCCCTATCCGGATACCTAGAATGGCCCATGGTTTCATTGCTATGTTGCGGTGGTGGAGGTGCTTTGGTTGCGGGTTTCTTACCGTAGTCAAGTTTCGATGCAGTTACGGCGCTGCCCGTCCGTCTTGATGGTGAAAAACTTGCGCCTAATGAACAAGATGTTGGACAAGCTTTTGGTTTCGTGGATGTTGCACAACGTCTTCCACGCTTCCGCCGGTCCTTTACACCCTTTGATGTGCGCCAACTCCTTGTCCACCAAGCTCGTGGCAATGATGGCGAAGGCTTTCTTGCATCGACGCTCGTACGCCTTCTTCACCTCGTCGCTCGCCGTGGACGGTGGCGGCAACTCCGAACCCTCCACGATCTCCCAAAGGTCTTTGGTGGACATCACCATCTCCAACTTGAACTTGTAGAGGTTGAAGTTGTCGCCGCCGAACTTGTCGAGCGTGATGTGGCCATCGCCCTCACTAGAAGCCATTTTGCAACTCAAATGCAAGCTCCCACTCACTTAATGTACGACGAGGGCTAAAAAACCCTCGAAAATTTTAGAATTTGATTTTAAACTTTGGAATTAATTCAAGGTTCTCATACACTCAAGTCAGCACCTTTCCACTCCAAAGCTAAGCCAAATAACTATATAACCATCCAAAAGCCAAAACTAAACCTTTTGGAACTCAAAACACCTCAAAGTTAGTTTTGAATGGATGGATCTCTCAAGTCAGCACCTTTCCACTCCAAAACTAAGCCAAATAACTAGATAACCATCAAAAAGCCACAACTAAGCCTTTTGGAACTCAAAACACCTCAAAGTAAGCATAGAATGGATGGATCTCTCAAGTCAGCACCTTTCCACTCCAAAACTAAGCTTAATAACTATATAACCATCAACAAGCCAAAACTAAGCCTTTTGGAACTCAAAACACCTCAAAGTTAGTTTTGAATGGATGGATCTCTCAAGTCAGCACCTTTCCACTCCAAAACTAAGCTTAATAACTAGATAACCATCAAAAAGCCACAACTAAGCCTTTTGGAACTCAAAACACCTCAAAGTAAGCATAGAATGGATGGATCTCTCAAGTCAGCACCTTTCCACTCCAAAACTAAGCGTAATAACTATATAACCATCAAAAAGCCACAACTAAGCCTTTTGGAACTCAAAACACCTCAAAGTAAGCATAGAATGGATGGATCTCTCAAGTCAGCACCTTTCCACTCCAAAACTAAGCTTAATAACTATATAACCGTCAAAAAGCCACACCTAAGCCTTTTGGAACTCAAAACACCTCAAAGTAAGCATAGAATGGATGGATCTCTCAAGTCAGCACCTTTCCACTCCAAAACTAAGCTTAATAACTATATAACCGTCAAAAAGCCACACCTAAGCCTTTTGGAACTCAAAACACCTCAAAGTAAGCATAGAATGGATGGATCTCTCAAGTCAGCACCTTTCCACTCCAAAACTAAGCTTAATAACTACATAACCATCAAAAAGCCACACCTAAGCCTTTTGGAACTCAAAACACCTCAAAGTAAGCATAGAATGGATGGATCTCTTAAGTCAGCACCTTTCCACTCCAAAACTAAGCTTAATAACTACATAACCATCAATGTAAAATATTAATATCATATGCACGGATGGAACGTGAACAGTGCACCCCAAATTGTTTTGGCGGCATTTAGAGCGCGACCAAGCCCGTGCCCGAACCGTGGCCGAATGTGCTCGCACTCATTTTTATGTGTCATGTGAATTTGTGTGTCACACATACTATTACCGCACGCAGTTGGAAATGAAGTTCGGACTGAACTCTCAATACGCTGGACGTGGCAAACTGTTGGATCTGACCGCTGCAAGCATTTAACTAATGGGAAATAGGAGGTTAAGTACTTTATGCGCGCAATCCAGACTGTTCGGAATCGACTGCAGCTTCAGATAATTAATTGTCCGATATGTCAATCAATGACATGTGTACGTACCACATGATTTGCAGGCCCTGCAAAAATATGGATCCCTTCTTGTGCAGGAATACCTACTGGAATTGGGATTTGATGTATAGTATTTGCTCAATATCGACGACGAAATCTAATGACTGCATAATGTACATGTAGTTGTGAAGACCATGCACGCAATGACCGCTCTAACAAAGTGTGACCGAAATGTTCATTTCCATGTGGCAGTCAATGGAAACACCAAGTGTACCATGAAATGGCGTTTGGTGGACCTCGCGGAAAAACAATGGTCAAAAGAACCGCAATGGGAAACCGACTACGGTTCTTTTTTACCATGTTTTCTACTAGTGCTAACACTACCTTCCAATACTCCCACTTTGCGAGGTGGCATTGTACTCCAACCCCATTATTTCACTTAACATCTCATGCCTATCCCTCGCTAAAGCCTTTGTAAGAATATCCGCTACCATATATTGCGTTGGACAATATTCTAGCTCTACAACATTGTTTTCGATTTTCTCTCTAATAAAATGGTGTTGCACATCTATATGTTTTGACCTATCATGGTTGGTTGGGTTCTTAGCTAATGCCATAGAACCTTGGTTGTCGCACATCATGGTCGTCGCCTCCTCTTGTGCACAACCTACATCCTCCATTAGTTGCCTTAGCCAAATGGCCTCCCTCGTGCATCGGTTCATGGCCATGTACTCCGCCTCCATTGTGGATTGAGCCACCGTTTGTTGTCGTTTGCTATTCCACGCCACGGCCTCGTCTCCAACGAAGAAAACGTATCCGGAGGTAGACCTTCGGTTTTCCACATCGCCGGCCCAATCCGCGTCCGAATAACCTTTAAGGTTTATGTGTTGTCCTCCGATGCGCAACCTCATATCAATGGTGCCTTTCAAATATCGCATAATTCGTTTCACGGCCATCCAATGCATCGGACCCGGTTGCGACATAAACCGACTTACCACGCTTACCGCGAATGCGAGGTCCGGTCTTGTGGCCACCATTGCGTACATCAACGACCCCACCGCCCTTTGGTACGGAATGTCCTTCATTTCGTGTGAATGCTTCTCGTATTCCTCCTCCGAAAGCTTCGCCAATGAGGTCTTGGTGTCGAGCGGGGTTGAGATGGGCTTGCAATCACTCATGCCGAATCGCTCCAAAATGGTTTCGATGTAGCTTCGTTGATGCATGGTGATGGTGCGCGTCCTCCTATCCCGCTCGAAATGGACTCCGAGGAAAAAATGCAACTCGCCGAGGTCGCTCATCTTGAACTCCTTCTCGAGGCTAGATTTCAACTCGTTGATCACGTCCACGTTGCTTGCCAAGATGATGAGGTCGTCTACATATATGATTACAATCACAATGTAGTGGCAAGTTTGTAACACGTACAACGAGTGGTCCGCATGGCTCCTCGTAAAGCCTTTGTTCACAAAGAATATGTGAATGCACTCGTACCACGCTCGTCCGGATTGCTTCAATCCGTAGAGCGATTTCCCCAACTTGCATACGAGGTGCTCTCGGCCTTTTTGGACAAACCCCTCCGGTTGCTCCATGTAGATGACCACGTGCAATTCGCCGTTCAAGAATGCGGTCTTGACGTCCATTTGATGTATCTCCAAGCCCATGGCCGCCGCCATTGCGAGGATGACCCTAATGGTGTTGAATTTGGCCACGGGTGCGAAAGTCTCGCCGAAATCCACACCTTCCACTTGCGAGCACCCCTTGGCCACCAACCTCGCTTTGAAACGCACCACCACGCCGTTGGCATCCTTCTTCGTGCGAAACACCCACTTGCATTTCACGGCCTTGCGGCCCTTCGGCAATGGAACCAACTCCCACGTGGCGTTGGCTATGAGAGATTCGTACTCCTCTTGCATAGCCGACTCCCACTCGCTCGCATCACTCGATTCAAATGCTTCTCTCAAGTTTCTAGGTTCCCCAACCATTGCTATGTTTGCGTGCTCATCGTCTTCGGGTTGCGGAATGTGGTTCTTCCACCATTCCCCAAGAGGTTTGCGTGGCCTATCCGGATACCTAGAATTGCCTATGGTCTCATTGCCATCTTGCGGTGGTGGAGGTGGTTTGGTTGCGGTTCTCTTACCGGCGTTAAGTTTCGATGCCTCCGCGCTACGAGTGGATTTCGCGGCCGGTACTTCGGCCTCCGACTCGTCCTCAATGTTCGGCTCCTCCTCGTCCGGCTCCGAAACGTCGCCGCTCGCATCCAACTCCTCCACTTCCGATTTGGGAGATATGTCCACCTTCACCGTCGGTACTTCATCAACTCTCCCACTTGGACAATCCTCCAAATGCGTTTTGTCTTCGAAAAACACCACGTCCGGACTCTTGATGATTTTCTTCGTCTCCAAGCACATGAGCCGATACGCCTTGGTGCCTTCGCAATATCCGAGGAACAAACACTTGACGCCCTTCGCATCCAACTTCGTTCGCCTTTGATCCGGCACCTTCGCGTAAGCCACGCATCCGAACACCCGCATGTGCGACACGTGCGGCATCCTCCCGCTCCACGCCTCCTCGGGTGTCATTCCTTCGACCGCCTTGGTCGGACACCGGTTGCGTACGTACGCCGCATTGCACACCGCCTCCGCCCAAAATTCGTGGCCGAGGCGTTGGGCATGAATCATGGAGCGTGCCATCTCCACGATGGTCCGGTTGGCTCGCTCCGCCACGCCGTTTTGTTGCGGCGTGTAAAGTGAGGAGGTTTGCCGTGCAATGCCATGTTTGCTCAAGAAATCATCAAATGCCTTTGAAATGTATTCCCCCCCGTTATCCGACCTAAGAACCTTCACTACGTGCTCCGATTGCCTCTCCACCAAGGTTTTCCATTCTTTGAACCTTGCCAACACCTCCTTCTTGGACTTGAGCACGTACACCCAAATCTTGCGCGAGAAATCGTCAATGAAGGTGAGAAAATACCTTGCGCCCCCGATGGACGCCGTTTTCATCGGCCCGCACACGTCGGAATGCACGAGCTCCAAGATCTTGGTGGCGCGGGTGCCTCCGTCCGTGGGGAACGGTCGCCTCGCTTGTTTGCCCTCCACACATCCTTCGCATGCGAAGGAATGCACGTCGCCTTGCGCCGCTCCCACGTCCATCCCGCTCACCATGCTTTGGAGCATTTTCACGCTATTGGCGTTGAGATGCCCCAACCTCTTGTGCCAAAGCTCCAAAGGATGCGAGTTGGCCTCGGAATGCGCCAAAGAACTCGTTTCGGCCCCATTCAACACGTTGGTGTCCAATTGGTACAAATTGGACTCCAACGACGCCACGCCCAACATCTCGCCGTTGCTCGCCCTCACCACGCATCCCAACGAGTTGAAATGCACTTTCAAACCCCTCGAAATGAGCTTGCTCACCGAAAGCAAGTTGGAATGCATTTTCGGCACATGAAGCACGTCGTGCATTCTAATGCTCCGCACACGCCCTTTCACGCGTGTTTCCACTAGTATGGAGCCTTTGCCTACGGCATCTACCATGCCGTTATCACCCATAAACACTTTGCGACCCGTCACGGGTTCGTAAGTGTCGAAAAAATGCTTATGTGGTGTCATGTGTTGCGAGGCCCCCGAATCCACGATCCATCTAGTGGCGGACATTTTAGACGCCCCATCTCTCGCTACGAATGCAAAATCATCGCTCGCCCTTGCCATGTTTGCGTTCACCTTGCGTTTCATTCGACAATTACGAGCAATGTGGCCCAACTTACCACAATTGTAGCACCTCGGCCCGTCGCCGCGCCTCTCGTTGTTGTCGAACGCTCGATGTTGGCGGGACAACATGGCCGCATCGTCGCCTTGAGGCTCCTTCTCCTTCCTCTTGGACACTATTGAGAAATGAGAGGAGAAAGCAAAGACATCAGCGTAGAAAGGTAGAACACAACACACAAGGATTGCATACAATGGAGAGAGTGATTAGCTCCTCCCCTTATGCCTTTATTTATATGTATGGGTTAGGACCAGCGTAGAGAACCCATATGGGACAATGTCACCGTTGCAACCTAACACTATCTTCCAATACTCCATGTCCTGAATTATTCCATGTACGAGGACAACGTGGAACATCCACCTCTCCAATGAGGATGGCTCGGAAACATAGGCATACATATCTCTCGGAGTCCTTCTTAGTGGGTGCTTTGGCAAAGAAGATTTATCAGAAGGATTCGACTTCCCCCTTGTTTCAGCTAAACCGTGATCCAAATGGCTTGAAGATGCGGTTTGAGGTAGCATTGGATGAATTGACGAAGACCAATCTATCGGAAAGGTCAACCATCACACACGTAGTGAACATGTTGAAGTCGCCTCCCTACAACATGATTAGCCCGACAATGTGCTTCCGTGACATTGCAAAATAGAATTTTTTAGTTTCTTTTGCATCAATTTTGAATCATACCAATTTTGTAACCGTGGAGATATAAATAAAGCCATCAATTTTTCATACAAAACTTGTATATTGTATGACGTTTATGGATCTTAGTGCAATGATCAATCTTTCCCCCTAGCCATATTTATACATAGTATCTATGAGATACTTTTAGAAATCTCAAGTCTGTCTATATATAGATACTTTTAGAAGTCTCAAGTCTGTCTATATATAGATACTTTAAGAAGCCTCAAGTATTTCTATATATAGATACTTTAAGAAGCCTCAAGTATTTCTATATTTAAACTTAAGTATACTTTCTATATGCTTGAATTACTTCTTTTTTTCTTCACATGGATAAGAATCATCCAACTCTTCGTCAATCGACATCGCATTCATCCATGCTCCTTAGTTTTGGATATTCATCCATGCAATTTATTTCCATCCTCAACAATACAATTCCCATTTAGTCCATTACACTTAAATTTTGCTTAAACCCCGTCCACTTTGCTTGGCCCAAAACCATTATGGTCCCATGAGGGGCCAACGCAACTAAGATATTATTGTGGACATTTGTAATTTATAGTTACCACTTGATTGTTGGATAATTCAAAAAAATTGTCCCATCTTATTAGAAAATATTGCAAAATATGAAGATTGTCATTCCTAATGTCATTGCAAAAGTTATAGCATGACAAAATGAAGATTATATTTCTCTTGAAGTGATTACAAAGGCCCTCCCGATTGACTTAACCGAAACAGATATACGACTTGATTAAACCGGAGTTTCAAAATTCTCAAGTGACTTGGGTGATGCGGAGTAGTTATCATGAAACCAAGAAGAATATAGACAGACATAATTTTGGATGTGGCTGGAGATCATTCTGCGACGATAATAAGTTTCGAATGGGCAATCGGCTTCGATTCATTTATTGGGAAATGAGAGGAAGAAGCAAAGAGATCAGCGTAGGAAGCAAGAACACAATACACAATGGTTGCATACAATGGAGAGAGTGATTAGCTCCTCCCCTTATGCCTTTATTTATATGTATGGGTTAGGACCAACGTAGACAACCCATATGGGACAATGTCACCGATGCAACCTAACACTATCTTCCAATACTCCCACTTTGCGAGGTGGCATTGTACTCCAACCCCATTATTTTACTTAACCCCTCATGCCTATCTCTCGCTAAAGCCTTTGTTAGAATGTCCGCTACCATATATTGCGTTGGACAATATTCTAACTCTACGATTTTGTTTTCAATCTTTTCTCTAATGAAATGGTGTTGCACATCTATATGCTTCGACCTATCATGGTTGGTTGGGTTCTTAGCTAATGCCATAGAACCTTGGTTGTCGCACATGATGGTCGTGGCCTCTTCTTGTACACAACCTACATCCTCCATTAATTGCCTTAGCCAAATGGCCTCCCTCGTGCATCGGTTCATGGCCATGTACTCCGCCTCCATTGTTGATTGTGCCACCGTTTGTTGCCGTTTGCTATTCCACGAAACGGCTCCCTCTCCCACAAAGAATACGTACCCGGACGTGGACCTACGGTTTTCCACATCGCCGGCCCAATCCGCATCCGAATACCCTTTGACGTTAATATGATTGCCTCCGATGCGCAACTTCATATCTAAGGTGCCCTTCAAGTAGCGCATGATCCATTTGACCGCCATCCAATGCATCGGACCGGGTTTCGACATATAGCGGCTTACCACGCTTACCGCAAATGCGAGGTCCGGTCTTGTGGCCACCATTGCGTACATCAACGACCCCACCGCCTCTTGGTATGGAACGTCCTTCATTTCATGCAAATGCTCTTCGTGCTCGTCATCCGAAAGCTTCGGCAACGATGTCTTGGTGTCGAGCGGGGTTGCGATGGGCTTGCAATCGCTCATGCCGAATCGCTCCAAAATGGTTTCGATGTAGCTTCGTTGATGCATGGTGATGGTGCGCGACCTCCTATCCCTCTCGAAATGAACGCCGAGGAAGAAATGCAACTCGCCGAGGTCGCTCATCTCGAATTCGCGCTCGAGGCTAGCCTTCAACTCGTTGATCATGTCCACGTCGTCCGACAAAATCACGAGGTCGTCCACATATATGATGACAATCACAATGTAGTTGCAAGTTTGCAAAACATACAACGAGTGATCCGCATGGCTCCTCGTAAAGCCTTTGTTCACGAAGAACACGTGAATGCATTCGTACCATGCTCGTCCGGATTGCTTCAATCCGTAGAGCGTTTTCCTCAACTTGCATACGAGATGCTCTCGGCCTTTTTGCACGAACCCCTCCGGTTGCTCCATGTAGATCACCACGTCCAATTCGCCGTTCAAGAATGCGGTCTTCACGTCCATTTGATGTATCTCCAAGCCCATGGCCGCCGCCAATGCGAGTATGACTCGAATGGTGTTGAATTTGGCCACCGGTGCAAAGGTTTCGCTAAAGTCTACGCCTTCCACTTGCGAGCACCCCTTTGCTACTAACCTTGCTTTGAAACGAACCACCACGCCTCTCGCATCTTTTTTCGTTTTAAACACCCATTTGCACTTCACGGCCTTGCGGCCCTTCGGCAACGGAGTTAACTCCCACGTGCCGTTGGCAATGAGAGATTCGAACTCCTCTTGCATAGCCAACTCCCACTCGCTCGCATCACTCGATTCAATGGCCTCTCTCACATTTCTAGGTTCCCCGATGGTTGCCATGTTTGCATGCTCTTTGTCTTGGGGCGGCGGAATGTGGTTCTTCCACCATTCCCCGAGCGGTTTGCGTGCCCTATCCGGATACCTAGAATGGCCCATGGTTTCATTGCTATGTTGCGGTGGTGGAGGTGCTTTGGTTGCGGGTTTCTTACCGTAGTCAAGTTTCGATGCCTCCGCGCTACGAGTGGATTTCGTGGCCGGAATGTTGGCCTCCGCATCCTCCTCCTCCTCGATGTCGAGCTCCTCCAAAGGATCGTCGCCGTTGGCCTCCGACTCGTCCACGTCCGATTTGGCGGATATGTCCACCTTGACCGCCGGTGTTTCGTCAACGCTCCCACTTGGACAATATTGGGAAATGAGAGGAAGAAGCAAAGAGATCAGCGTAGGAAGCAAGAACACAATACACAATGGTTGCATACAATGGAGAGAGTGGTTAGCTCCTCCCCTTATGCCTTTATTTATATGTGTAGGTTAGGACCAGCCGTGACAACCCATATGGGACAATGTCACCGATGCAACCTAACACTACCTTCCAATACTCCCACTTTGCGAGGTGGCATTGTACTCCAACCCCATTATTTCACTTAACATCTCATGCCTATCCCTCGCTAAAGCCTTTGTAAGAATATCCGCTACCATATATTGCGTTGGACAATATTCTAGCTCTACAACATTGTTTTCAATTTTCTCTCTAATAAAATGATGTTGCACATCTATATGTTTTGACCTATCATGGTTGGTTGGGTTCTTAGCTAATGCCATAGAACCTTGGTTGTCGCACATCATGGTTGTCGCCTCCTCTTGTGCACAACCTACATCCTCCATTAGTTGCCTTAGCCAAATGGCCTCCCTCGTGCATCGGTTCATGGCCATGTACTCCGCCTCCATTGTGGATTGAGCCACCGTTAGTTGTCGTTTGCTATTCCACGTCACGGCCCCGTCTCCAACGAAGAAAACGTATCCGGAGGTAGACCTTCGGTTTTCCACATCGCCGGCCCAATCCGCGTCCGAATAACCTTTAAGGTTTATGTGTTGTCCTCCGATGCGCAACCTCATATCAATGGTGCCTTTCAAGTATCTCATGATTCGTTTCACGGCCATCCAATGCATCGGACCCGGTTGCGACATAAACCGACTTACCACGCTTACCGCGAATGCGAGGTCCGGTCTCGTGGCCACCATTGCGTACATCAACGACCCCACCGCCCTTTGGTACGGAATGTCCTTCATTTCGTGTGAATGCTTCTCATATTCCTCCTCCGAAAGCTTCGCCAATGAGGTCTTGGTGTCGAGCGGGGTTGAGATGGGCTTGCAATCACTCATGCCGAATCGCTCCAAAATGGTTTCGATGTAGCTTCGTTGATGCATGGTGATGGTGCGCGTCCTCCTATCCCGCTCGAAATGGACTCCGAGGAAGAAATGCAACTCGCCGAGGTCGCTCATCTCGAACTCCTTCTCGAGGCTAGATTTCAACTCGTTGATCACGTCCACGTTGCTTGCCAAGATGATGAGGTCGTCTACATATATGATTACGATCACAATGTAGTGGCAAGTTTGTAACACGTACAACGAGTGGTCCGCATGGCTCCTCGTAAAGCCTTTGTTCACAAAGAATATGTGAATGCACTCGTACCACGCTCGTCCGGATTGCTTCAATCCGTAGAGCGATTTCCCCAACTTGCATACGAGGTGCTCTCGGCCTTTTTGGACAAACCCCTCCGGTTGCTCCATGTAGATGACCACGTGCAATTCGCCGTTCAAGAATGCGGTCTTGACGTCCATTTGATGTATCTCCAAGCCCATGGCCGCCGCCATTGCGAGGATGACCCTAATGGTGTTGAATTTGGCCACGGGTGCGAAAGTCTCGCCGAAATCCACACCTTCCACTTGCGAGCACCCCTTGGCCACCAACCTCGCTTTGAAACGCACCACCACGCCGTTGGCATCCTTCTTCGTGCGAAACACCCACTTGCACTTCACGGCCTTGCGGCCCTTCGGCAATGGAACCAACTCCCACGTGGCGTTGGCTATGAGAGATTCGTACTCCTCTTGCATAGCCGACTCCCACTCGCTCGCATCACTCGATTCAAATGCTTCTCTCAAGTTTCTAGGTTCCCCAACCATTGCTATGTTTGCGTGCTCATCGTCTTCGGGTTGCGGAATGTGGTTCTTCCACCATTCCCCAAGAGGTTTGCGTGGCCTATCCGGATACCTAGAATTGCCTATGGTCTCATTGCCATCTTGCGGTGGTGGAGGTGGTTTGGTTGCGGTTCTCTTACCGGCGTTAAGTTTCGATGCCTCCGCGCTACGAGTGGATTTCGCGGCCGGTACTTCGGCCTCCCACTCGTCCTCAATGTTCGGCTCCTCCTCGTCCGGCTCCGAAACGTCGCCGCTCGCCTCCAACTCCTCCGCTTCCGATTTGGGAGATATGTCCACCTTCACCGTCGGTACTTCATCAACTCTCCCACTTGGACAATCCTCCAAATGCGTTTTGTCTTCGAAAAACACCACGTCCGGACTCTTGATGATTTTCTTCGTCTCCAAGCACATGAGGCGATACGCCTTGGTGCCTTCGCAATATCCGAGGAACAAACACTTGACGCCCTTCGCATCCAACTTCGTTCGCCTTTGATCCGGCACCTTCGCGTAAGCCACCCATCCGAACACCCGCATGTGCGACACGTGCGGCATCCTCCCGCTCCACGCCTCCTCGGGTGTCATTCCTTCAACCGCCTTGGTCGGACACCGGTTGCGTACGTACGCCGCATTGCACACCGCCTCCGCCCAAAATTCGTGGCCGAGGCGTTGGGCATGAATCATGGACCGTGCCATCTCCACGATGGTCCGGTTGGCTCGCTCCGCCACGCCGTTTTGTTGCGGCGTGTAAGGTGAGGAGGTTTGCCGTGCAATGCCATGTTTGCTCAAGAAATCATCAAATGCCTTTGAAATGTATTCCCCCCCGTTATCCGACCTAAGAACCTTCACTACGTGCTCCGATTGCCTCTCCACCAAGGTTTTCCATTCTTTGAACCTTGCCAACACCTCCTTCTTGGACTTGAGCACGTACACCCAAATCTTGCGCGAGAAATCGTCAATGAAGGTGAGAAAATACCTTGCGCCCCCGATGGACGCCGTTTTCATCGGCCCGCACACGTCGGAATGCACGAGCTCCAAGATCTTGGTGGCGCGGGTGCCTCCGTCCGTGGGGAATGGTCGCCTCGCTTGTTTGCCCTCCACACATCCTTCGCATGCGAAGGAATGCACGTCGCCTTGCGCCGCTCCCACGTCCATCCCGCTCACCATGCTTTGGAGCATTTTCACGCTATTGGCGTTGAGATGCCCCAACCTCTTGTGCCAAAGCTCCAAAGGATGCGAGTTGGCCTCGGAATGCGCCAAAGAACTCGTTTCGGCCCCATTCAACACGTTGGTGTCCAATTGGTACAAATTGGACTCCAACGACGCCACGCCCAACATCTCGCCGTTGCTCGCCCTCACCACGCATCCCAACGAGTTGAAATGCACTTTCAAACCCCTCGAAATGAGCTTGCTCACCGAAAGCAAGTTGGAATGCATTTTCGGCACATGAAGCACGTCGTGCATTCTAATGCTCCGCACACGCCCTTTCACGCGTGTTTCCACTAGTATGGAGCCTTTGCCTACGGCATCTACCATGCCGTTATCACCCATAAACACTTTGCGACCCGTGACGGGTTCGTAAGTGTCGAAAAAATGCTTATGTGGCGTCATGTGTTGCGAGGCCCCCGAATCCACGATCCATCTAGTGGCGGACATTTTAGACGCCCCATCTCTCGCTACGAATGCAAAATCATCACTCGACCTTGCCATGTTTGCGTTCGCCTTGCGTTTCATTCGACAATTACGAGCAATGTGGCCCAACTTACCACAATTGTAGCACCTCGGGCCGTCGCCGCGCCTCTCGTTGTTGTCGAACGCTCGATGTTGGCGGGACAACATGGCCGCATCGTCGCCTTGAGGCTCCTTCTCCTTCCTCTTGGACACCTCGTGCATGAGACGTGCGGTGATGAAGTCCAACTTGAGCTCCGAAATGGGGCGCGTCTCCAATGCGGTGATCAAATGCTCGAACGAGGGCGGTAGGCTATCGAGCAAGGTCATGACCACGTCCTCGTCCTTCATAGGCACCTCCAAGCACGTGAGTTGGTCCGCAAGAGATTTTACCTTGTTGATGTGCGTGAGGATGTCGTCGCCCTCGTCCATCTTGATGGTGAAGAACTTGCGCCTTATGAACAAGATGTTGGACAAGCTTTTGGTTTCGTGGATGTTGCACAAGGTCTTCCACGCTTCCGCGGGTCCCTTGCATCCTTTGATGTGCGCCAACTCCTTGTCCACCAAACTCATGGCAATGATGGCGAAGGCTTTCTTGCATCGTCGCTCGTACGCCTTCTTGACTTCGTCGCTCGCCGTAGAAGGCGGTGGCAACTCCGAACCATCCACGATCTCCCAAAGATCTTTGGTGGACATGGCCATCTCCAATTTAAACTTATAGAGGTTGAAGTTCTCGCCACCGAACTTGTCAACCGATATAAGTCCATCGTTTTCCCTAGAAGCCATTTTCAAAGCGAATGCAAGCTCCCACTCACTCAATGTAATGCAAAGGCTTAGAAACCCTCAAGGAAGTTAGATATGGCCAAAACAAAGTTGATTTATCACCCAATGTTCTCCTAAAGTCAAGTCAGCACCTTTCCTCTCAAGTTAGATGCACAATAACTTCAAAACACATCAAAGAGCTAATCTAAGCCCTTTGGCACTTGAATATGCTCAATCTAGTGTAGAAATGAACCAATATGTCAAGTCAGCACCTTTCCTCTCAAATTAGATGCAAAATATCTCCAAAACACATCAAAGAGCTAATCTAAGCCCTTTGGCACTTGAATGTCCTCAATCTAGTGTAGAAATGAAGCAATATGTCAAGTCAGCACCTTTCCTCTCAAGTTAGATGCAAAATATCTCCAAAACACATCAAAGAGCTAATCTAAGCCCTTTGGCACTTGAATGTCCTCAATCTAGTGTAGATATGAAGCAATATGTCAAGTCAGCACCTTTCCTCTCAAGTTGGATGCAAAATATCTCCAAAACACATCAAAGAGCTAATCTAAGCCCTTTGGCACTTGAATGTCCTCAATCTAGTGTAGAAATGAACTAAACACTCAAGTCAGCACCTAAATGATCCGGTTAGATGCACAAAACTTCAAAACCCATCAAAGAGCTTATCTAAGCCCTTTGGCGCTTGAATGCCCTCTATCTAGTGTAGAAATGAACTAAACACTCAAGTCAGCACCTAAATGATCCGGTTAGATGCACAAAACTCCAAAACACATCAAAGAGCTAATTCTAAGCCCTTTGGCACTCAAATGGCCTTCAACAACTCAAATACGGATCTGATGTACACTTAAGCATTCGAAATGGTATGGACATATACCTAAAGAGATCTAGAATGTAGAAACACTCCTCTAAGGTCCCTAACGCTGGTCCACTCCTCCAAGAATGCTCTAAGGCGCTCTAAAAGCTTCAAGACTCCGCCACAAGGCCTAAAACACCTCTAAAGCACCTCCAATCAGATCCGGCCTTCTCCAAGCTCTTCCTAAGTCGATCTCCTACCTCTAAAGCAAAGTGGGCCCATAACCTATTGGGAAATGAGAGGAAGAAGCAAAGAGATCAGCGTAGGAAGCAAGAACACAATACACAATGGTTGCATACAATGGAGAGAGTGGTTAGCTCCTCCCCTTATGCCTTTATTTATATGTGTAGGTTAGGACCAGCCGTGACAACCCATATGGGACAATGTCACCGATGCAACCTAACACTACCTTCCAATAGACAATCCTCCAAATGCGTTTTGTCCTCGAAAAACACCACGTCCGGACTCTTGATGATTTTCTTCGTCTCCAAGCAAATGAGCCGGTACGCCTTCGTGCCTTCGCAATATCCGAGGAACAAATATTGGAAGGTAGTGTTAGGTTGCATCGGTGACATTGTCCCATATGGGTTGTCACGGCTGGTCCTAACCTACACATATAAATAAAGGCATAAGGGGAGGAGCTAATCACTCTCTCCATTGTATGCAATCCTTGTGTGTTGTGTTCTACCTTTCTACGCTGATGTCTTTGCTTTCTCCTCTCATTTCCCAATAGGTTATGGGCCCACTTTGCTTTAGAGCTTAGAGATCAGCTTAGGAGGAGGTAGGAGAGAGTCGGATCTGATCGGAGGCGATTTGAAGGTGTTTCAAGCTTTTGGTGGAGTTTTGGAGTTTTGGAGCATTTTTGGAGCGCCTTGGAGCATTCTTGGACACTTGGACCAGCGTGGAGGATACCTTAGGTTGAGGTTCATTGTATCTTGAGTGTTTATGTGAGATCGATTCGCATTTTGAGGGTTTGAGGTGATTAGAGTTCCAAAAGGCTTTGTTGTGGCTTTTTGATGGTTATATAGTTATTTGGCTTAGTTTTGGAGTGGAAAGGTGCTGACTTGAGAGATCCATCCATTCTATGCTTACTTTGAGGTATTTTGAGTTCCAAAAGGCTTAGGTGTGGCTTTTTGATGGTTATATAGTTATTAAGCTTAGTTTTGGAGTGGAAAGGTGCTGACTTGAGAGATCCATCCATTCTATGCTTACTTTGAGGTGTTTTGAGTTCCAAAAGGCTTAGGTGTGGCTTTTTGATGGTTATATAGTTATTAAGCTTAGTTTTGGAGTGGAAAGGTGCTGACTTGAGAGATCCATCCATTCTATGCTTACTTTGAGGTGTTTTGAGTTCCAAAAGGCTTAGGTGTGGCTTTTTTGATGGTTATGTAGTTATTAAGCTTAGTTTTGGAGTGGAAAGGTGCTGACTTAAGAGATCCATCCATTCTATGCTTACTTTGAGGTGTTTTGAATTCCAAAAGGCTTAGGTGTGGCTTTTTGATGGTTATGTAGTTATTAAGCTTAGTTTTGGAGTGGAAAGGTGCTGACTTGAGAGATCCATCCATTCTATGCTTACTTTGAGGTGTTTTGAGTTCCAAAAGGCTTAGGTGTGGCTTTTTGATGGTTATATAGTTATTAAGCTTAGTTTTGGAGTGGAAAGGTGCTGACTTGAGAGATCCATCCATTCTATGCTTACTTTGAGGTGTTTTGAGTTCCAAAAGGCTTAGTTGTGGTTTTTTGATGGTTATATAGTTATTTGGCTTAGCTTTGGAGTGGAAAGGTGCTGACTTGAGTGTGTGAGAACCTTGAATTAATTCCAAAGTTTAAAATCATTTTCTAAACTTCCTTGAGGGTTTCTAAGCCCTTGTACTACATTGAGTGAGTGGGAGCTTGCATTCGGTTTGAAAATGGCTTCTAGGGAAAACGATGGACTTATATCGGTTGACAAGTTCGGTGGCGAGAACTTCAACCTCTATAAGTTCAAATTGGAGATGGCCATGTCCACCAAAGATCTTTGGGAGATCGTGGATGGTTCGGAGTTGCCACCGCCTTCTACGGCGAGCGACGAAGTCAAGAAGGCGTACGAGCGACGATGCAAGAAAGCCTTCGCCATCATTGCCATGAGTTTGGTGGACAAGGAGTTGGCGCACATCAAAGGATGCAAGGGACCCGCGGAAGCGTGGAAGACCTTGTGCAACATCCACGAAACCAAAAGCTTGTCCAACATCTTGTTCATAAGGCGCAAGTTCTTCACCATCAAGATGGACGAGGGCGACGACATCCTCACGCACATCAACAAGGTAAAATCTCTTGCGGACCAACTCACGTGCTTGGAGGTGCCTATGAAGGACGAGGACGTGGTCATGACCTTGCTCGATAGCCTACCGCCCTCGTTCGAGCATTTGATCACCGCATTGGAGACGCGCCCCATTTCGGAGCTCAAGTTGGACTTCATCACCGCACGTCTCATGCACGAGGTGTCCAAGAGGAAGGAGAAGGAGCCTCAAGGCGACGATGCGGCCATGTTGTCCCGCCAACATCGAGCGTTCGACAACAACGAGAGGCGCGGCGACGGCCCGAGGTGCTACAATTGTGGTAAGTTGGGCCACATTGCTCGTAATTGTCGAATGAAACGCAAGGCGAACGCAAACATGGCAAGGGCGAGCGATGATTTTGCATTCGTAGCGAGAGATGGGGCGTCTAAAAGCTCCGCCACTAGATGGATCGTGGATTCGGGGGCCTCGCAACACATGACACCACATAAGCATTTTTTCGACACTTACGAACCCGTCACGGGTCGCAAAGTGTTTATGGGTGATAACGGCATGGTAGATGCCGTAGGCAAAGGCTCCATACTAGTGGAAACGCGCGTGAAAGGCCGTGTGCGGAGCATTAGAATGCACGACGTGCTTCATGTGCCGAAAATGCATTCCAACTTGCTTTCGGTGAGCAAGCTCATTTCGAGGGGTTTGAAAGTGCATTTCAACTCGTTGGGATGCGTGGTGAGGGCGAGCAACGGCGAGATGTTGGCCGTGGCGTCGTTGGAGTCCAATTTGTACCAATTGGACACCAACGTGTTGAATGGGGCCGAAACGAGTTCTTTGGCGCATTCCGAGGCCAACTCGCATCCTTTGGAGCTTTGGCACAAGAGGTTGGGGCATCTCAACGCCAATAGCGTGAAAATGCTCCAAAGCATGGTGAGCGGGATGGACGTGGGAGCGGCGCAAGGCGACGTGCATTCCTTCGCATGCGAAGGATGTGTGGAGGGCAAACAAGCGAGGCGACCATTCCCCACGGACGGAGGCACCCGCGCCACCAAGATCTTGGAGCTCGTGCATTCCGACGTGTGCGGGCCGATGAAAACGGCGTCCATCGGGGGCGCAAGGTATTTTCTCACCTTCATTGACGATTTCTCGCGCAAGATTTGGGTGTACGTGCTCAAGTCCAAGAAGGAGGTGTTGGCAAGGTTCAAAGAATGGAAAACCTTGGTGGAGAGGCAATCGGAGCACGTAGTGAAGGTTCTTAGGTCGGATAACGGGGGGGAATACATTTCAAAGGCATTTGATGATTTCTTGAGCAAACATGGCATTGCACGGCAAACCTCCTCACCTTACACGCCGCAACAAAACGGCGTGGCGGAGCGAGCCAACCGCACCATTGTGGAGATGGCACGGTCCATGATTCATGCCCAACGCCTCGGCCACGAATTTTGGGCGGAGGCGGTGTGCAATGCGGCGTACGTACGCAACCGGTGTCCGACCAAGGCGGTTGAAGGAATGACACCCGAGGAGGCGTGGAGCGGGAGGATGCCGCACGTGTCGCACATGCGGGTGTTCGGATGCGTGGCTTACGCGAAGGTGCCGGATCAAAGGCGAACGAAGTTGGATGCGAAGGGCGTCAAGTGTTTGTTCCTCGGATATTGCGAAGGCACGAAGGCGTATCGGCTCATGTGCTTGGAGACGAAGAAAATCATCAAGAGTCCGGACGTGGTGTTTTTCGAGGACAAAACGCATTTGGAGGATTGTCCAAGTGGGAGAGTTGATGAAGTACCGACGGTGAAGGTGGACATATCTCCCAAATCGGAAGCGGAGGAGTTGGAGGCGAGCGACGACGTTTCGGAGCCGGACGAGGAGGAGCCGAACATTGAGGACGAGTGGGAGGCCGAAGTACCGGCCGCGAAATCCACTCGTAGCGCGGAGGCATCGAAACTTAACGCCGGTAAGAGAACCGCAACCAAACCACCTCCACCACCGCAAGATGGCAATGAGACCATAGGCAATTCTAGGTATCCGGATAGGCCACGCAAACCTCTTGGGGAATGGTGGAAGAACCACATTCCGCAACCCGAAGACGATGAGCACGCAAACATAGCAATGGTTGGGGAACCTAGAAACTTGAGAGAAGCATTTGAATCGAGTGATGCGAGCGAGTGGGAGTCGGCTATGCAAGAGGAGTACGAATCTCTCATAGCCAACGCCACGTGGGAGTTGGTTCCATTGCCGAAGGGCCGCAAGGCCGTGAAGTGCAAGTGGGTGTTTCGCACGAAGAAGGATGCCAACGGCGTGGTGGTGCGTTTCAAAGCGAGGTTGGTGGCCAAGGGGTGCTCGCAAGTGGAAGGTGTGGATTTCGGCGAGACTTTCGCACCCGTGGCCAAATTCAACACCATTAGGGTCATCCTCGCAATGGCGGCGGCCATGGGCTTGGAGATACATCAAATGGACGTCAAGACCGCATTCTTGAACGGCGAATTGCACGTGGTCATCTACATGGAGCAACCGGAGGGGTTTGTCCAAAAAGGCCGAGAGCACCTCGTATGCAAGTTGGGGAAATCGCTCTACGGATTGAAGCAATCCGGACGAGCGTGGTACGAGTGCATTCACATATTCTTTGTGAACAAAGGCTTTACGAGGAGCCATGCGGACCACTCGTTGTACGTGTTACAAACTTGCCACTACATTGTGATCGTAATCATATATGTAGACGACCTCATCATCTTGGCAAGCAACGTGGACGTGATCAACGAGTTGAAATCTAGCCTCGAGAAGGAGTTCGAGATGAGCGACCTCGGCGAGTTGCATTTCTTCCTCGGAGTCCATTTCGAGCGGGATAGGAGGACGCGCACCATCACCATGCATCAACGAAGCTACATCGAAACCATTTTGGAGCGATTCGGCATGAGTGATTGCAAGCCCATCTCAACCCCGCTCGACACCAAGACCTCATTGGCGAAGCTTTCGGAGGAGGAATACGAGAAGCATTCACACGAAATGAAGGACATTCCGTACCAAAGGGCGGTGGGGTCGTTGATGTACGCAATGGTGGCCACAAGACCGGACCTCGCATTCGCGGTAAGCGTGGTAAGTCGGTTTATGTCGCAACCGGGTCCGATGCATTGGATGGCCGTGAAACGAATCATGAGATACTTGAAAGGCACCATTGATATGAGGTTGCGCATCGGAGGACAACACATAAACCTTAAAGGTTATTCGGACGCGGATTGGGCCGGCGATGTGGAAAACCGAAGGTCTACCTCCGGATACGTTTTCTTCGTTGGAGACGGGGCCGTGACGTGGAATAGCAAACGACAACTAACGGTGGCTCAATCCACAATGGAGGCGGAGTACATGGCCATGAACCGATGCACGAGGGAGGCCATTTGGCTAAGGCAACTAATGGAGGATGTAGGTTGTGCACAAGAGGAGGCGACGACCATGATGTGCGACAACCAAGGTTCTATGGCATTAGCAAAGAACCCAACCAACCATGATAGGTCAAAACATATAGATGTGCAACATCATTTTATTAGAGAGAAAATCGAAAACAATGTTGTAGAGCTAGAATATTGTCCAACGCAATATATGGTAGCGGATATTCTTACAAAGGCTTTAGCGAGGGATAGGCATGAGATGTTAAGTGAAATAATGGGGTTGGAGTACAATGCCACCTCGCAAAGTGGGAGTATTGGAAGGTAGTGTTAGGTTGCATCGGTGACATTGTCCCATATGGGTTGTCACGGCTGGTCCTAACCTACACATATAAATAAAGGCATAAGGGGAGGAGCTAATCACTCTCTCCATTGTATGCAATCCTTGTGTGTTGTGTTCTACCTTTCTACGCTGATGTCTTTGCTTTCTCCTCTCATTTCCCAATAACAAACACTTGACGCCCTTGGCGTCCAACTTCGTCCGCCGTTGATCCGGCACCTTCGCATAAGCCACGCAACCGAACACGCGCATGTGGGACACGTGCGGCATCCTCCCGCTCCACGCTTCCTCGGGCGTCTTACCTTCCACGGCCTTCGTGGGACACCGGTTGCGCACGTACACCGCATTGCACACCGCCTCCGCCCAAAATTCGTGGCCGAGGCGTTGGGCATGAATCATGGACCGTGCCATCTCCACGATGGTGCGATTGGCCCGTTCGGCCACCCCGTTTTGTTGCGGCGTGTAAGGTGAAGAATTTTGGCGTGCGATGCCATGTTTGCTTAAAAAATCATCGAATGCCTTAGAAATGTATTCCCCGCCGTTATCCGTCCTAAGGACCTTCACTACGTGTTCCGATTGCCTCTCCACCAAGGTTTTCCATTCTTTGAACCTTGCCAACACCTCGCTCTTGGATTTGAGCACATACACCCAAATCTTGCGCGAAAAATCGTCGATGAAGGTGAGAAAATACCTTGCGCCTCCGATGGACGGCGTTTTCATCGGCCCGCATACGTCGGAATGCACGAGCTCCAAGATCTTGGTGGCGCGGGTGCCTCCCTCCGTGGGAAACGGACGCCTCGCTTGCTTGCCTTGGACGCATCCTTCGCACGCGAACGAATGCACGTCGTTGGGCACCGCTCGCACGTCCATGCCGCTCACCATGGTTTGGAGCGATTTCACGCTATTGGCGTTGAGATGCCCCAACCTCTTGTGCCAAAGCTCCAAAGGATGCGAGTCGGCCTCCGAATGCGCCAAAGAACTCGTTTCGGCCTCATGCATCACCTTCGTGTCCAATTGGTACAAATTGGACTCCAACGACGCCACGGCCAACATCTCGCCGTTGCTCGCCCTCACCACGCATCCCAACGTGTTGAAATGCACTTTCAAACCCCGCGATATGAGTTTGCTCACCGAAAGCAAGTTGGAATGCAAGTCGGGCACGTGAAGCACGTCGTGCATTCTAATGCTCCGTGCACGACCCTTCACACGTGTTTCCACTAGGATGGAGCCTTTGCCTAGGACCTTTACGATGCCATTGTCACCCATAAACACTTTACGGCCCGAAATGGATTCGTACGTGTCGAAAAATTGCTTATGCGGTGTCATGTGGTTCGAGGCCCCCGAATCAACTATCCATCTAGTGGTGGAGGTTTTAGACGCCCCATCTCTCACAACAAATGCAAAATCATCGCTCGACCTCGCGACGTTGGCATTCACCTTGCGTTTCAATCGACAATTGCGAGCGAGGTGGCCCAACTTACCACAATTGTAGCACCTCGGGCCGTCGCCTCGCCTCTCGTTGTTGTCGAACGTGCGAGGTTGGCGGGACAACATGGCCGCATCGTCTCCTTGAGGCTCCTTCTCCTTCCTCTTGGACACCTCGTGCATGAGACGTGCGGTGATGAAATCCAACGTGAGCTCCTTCATGGGGCGCGTCTCCAACGTCTTCCATGCTTCCGCCGGTCCTTTACACCCTTTGATGTGCGCCAACTCCTTGTCCACCAAGCTCGTGGCAATGATGGCGAAGGCTTTCTTGCATCGACGCTCGTACGCCTTCTTCACCTCGTCGCTCGCCGTGGACGGTGGCGGCAACTCCGAACCCTCCACGATCTCCCAAAGGTCTTTGGTGGACATCACCATCTCCAACTTGAACTTGTAGAGGTTGAAGTTGTCCCCGCCAAACTTGTCGAGCGTGATGTGGCCATCGCCCTCACTAGAAGCCATTTTGCAACTCAAATGCAAGCTCCCACTCACTTAATGTACCACGAGGGCTAAAAAACCCTCGAAAAAATTTAGAATTTGATTTTAAACTTTGGAATTAATTCAAGGTTCTCACACACTCAAGTCAGCACCTTTCCACTCCAAAGCTAAGCCAAATCACTATATAACCATCAAAAAGCCAAAACTAAGCCTTTTGGAACTCAAAACACCTCAAAGTTAGTTTTGAATGGATGGATCTCTCAAGTCAGCACCTTTCCACTCCAAAACTAAGCCAAATAACTACATAACCATCAAAAAACCACAACTAAGCCTTTTGGAACTCAAAACACCTCAAAGTTAGTGTTGAATGGATGGATCTCTCAAGTCAGCACCTTTCCACTCCAAAACTAAGCCAAATAACTACATAACCATCAAAAAGCCACAACTAAGCCTTTTGGAACTCAAAACACCTCAAAGTAAGCATAGAATGGATGGATCTCTCAAGTCAGCACCTTTCCACTCCAAAACTAAGCCAAATAACTACATAACCATCAAAAGGCCACAACTAAGCCTTTTGGAACTCAAAACACCTCAAAGTTAGTTTTGAATGGATGGATCTCTCAAGTCAGCACCTTTCCACTCCAAAACTAAGCCAAATAACTACATAACCATCAAAAAGCCACAACTAAGCCTTTTGGAACTCAAAACACCTCAAAGTAAGCATAGAATGGATGGATCTCTCAAGTCAGCACCTTTCCACTCCAAAACTAAGCCAAATAACTACATAACCATCAAAAGGCCACAACTAAGCCTTTTGGAACTCAAAACACCTCAAAGTTAGTTTTGAATGGATGGATCTCTCAAGTCAGCACCTTTCCACTCCAAAACTAAGCCAAATAACTACATAACCATCAAAAAGCCAAAACTAAGCCTTTTGGAACTCAAAACACCTCAAAGTAAGCATAGAATGGATGGATCTCTCAAGTCAGCACCTTTCCATTCCAAAACTAAGCTTAATAACTACATAGCCATCAAAAAGCCACAACTAAGCCTTTTGGAACTCAAAACACCTCAAAGTTAGTTTTGAATGGATGGATCTCTCAAGTCAGCACCTTTCCACTCCAAAACTAAGCCAAATAACTACATAACCATCAAAAAGCCACAACTAAGCCTTTTGGAACTCAAAACTCCTCAAAGTTAGTTTTGAATGGATGGATCTCTCAAGTCAGCACCTCTCCACTCCAAAACTAAGCCATAACCATCAAAAAGCCACAACTAAGCCTTTTGGAATTCTAATCACCTCAAACCCTCAAAATGCGAATCGATCTCACGTAAACACTCAAGATACAATGAACCTCAACCTAAGGTATCCTCCACGCTGGTCCAAGTGTCCAAGAATGCTCCAAGGCGCTCCAAAAGTGCTCCAAAACTCCACCAAAAGCTTGAAACACCTCCAAATCGCCTCCGATCAGATCCGGCTCTCTCCTACCTCCTCCTAAGTTGATCTCTAAGCTCTAAAGCAAAGTGGGCCCATAACCTATTGGAATATGAGAGGAGAAAGCAAAGACATCAGCGTAGAAAGGTAGAACACAACACACAAGGATTGCATACAATGGAGAGAGTAATTAGCTACTCCCCTTATGCCTTTATTTATATGTATGGGTTAGGACCAGCGTAGACAACCCATATGGGACAATGTCACCGATGCAACCTAACACTATCTTGCAATAACCTGTAAGGCTTATGTGTTGTCCTCCAATGCGCAACTTCATGTCTAAAGTGCCCTTCAAGTAGCGCATGATTCGCTTGACCGCCATCCAATGCATCGGACCCGGTTTTGACATATACCGACTTACCATGCTTACCGCAAATGCGAGGTCCGGTCTTGTGGCCACCATTGCGTACATCAACGACCCCACCGCTTCTTGATACGGAATGTCCTTCATTTCGTGTGAATGCTCCTCGTATTCCTCCTCCGAAAGATTGGCCAATGAGGTCTTGGTGTCGAGCGGGGTTGCGATGGGCTTGCAATCACTCATGCCGAATCGCTCCAAAATGGTTTCGATGTAGCTTCGTTGATGCATGGTGATGGTGCTCGTCCTCCTATCCCGCTCGAAATTATTGAGAAATGAGAGGAGAAAGCAAAGACATCAGCGTAGAAAGGTAGAACACAACACACAAGGATTGCATACAATGGAGAGAGTGATTAGCTCCTCCCCTTATGCCTTTATTTATATGTATGGGTTAGGACCAGCGTAGACAACCCATATGGGACAATGTCACCGTTGCAACCTAACACTATCTTCCAATACTCCCACTTTGCGAGGTGGCATTGTTCTCCAACCCCATTATTTCACTTAACCCCTCATGCCTATCTCTCGCTAAAGCCTTTGTTAGAATGTCCGCTACCATATATTGCGTTGGACAATATTCTAACTCTACAATTTTGTTTTCAATTTTTTCTCTAATGAAATGATGTTGCACGTCTATATGCTTCGACCTATCATGGTTGGTTGGGTTCTTAGCTAATGCCATAGAACCTTGGTTGTCGCACATGATGGTCGTGGCTATTGGAAGGTAGTGTTAGGTTGCATCGGTGACATTGTCCCATATGGGTTGTCACGGCTGGTCCTAACCTACACATATAAATAAAGGCATAAGGGGAGGAGCTAATCACTCTCTCCATTGTATGCAATCCTTGTGTGTTGTGTTCTACCTTTCTACGCTGATGTGTTTGCTTTCTCCTCTCATTTCCCAATAGGTTATGGGCCCACGTTGCTTTAGAGCTTAGAGATCAGCTTAGGAGGAGGTAGGAGAGAGTCGGATCTGATCGGAGGCGATTTGAAGGTGTTTCAAGCTTTTGGTGGAGTTTTGGAGTTTTGGAGCATTTTTGGAGCGCCTTGGAGCATTCTTGGACACTTGGACCAGCGTGGAGGATACCTTAGGTTGAGGTTCATTGTATCTTGAGTGTTTATGTGAGATCGATTCGCATTTTGAGGGTTTGAGGTGATTAGAGTTCCAAAAGGCTTTGTTGTGGCTTTTTGATGGTTATGTAGTTATTAAGCTTAGTTTTGGAGTGGAAAGGTGCTGACTTGAGAGATCCATCCATTCTATGCTTACTTTGAGGTGTTTTGAGTTCCAAAAGGCTTAGGTGTGGCTTTTTGATGGTTATATAGTTATTAAGCTTAGTTTTGGAGTGGAAAGGTGCTGACTTGAGAGATCCATCCATTCTATGCTTACTTTGAGGTGTTTTGAGTTCCAAAAGGCTTAGGTGTGGCTTTTTGATGGTTATGTAGTTATTAAGCTTAGTTTTGGAGTGGAAAGGTGCTGACTTGAGAGATCCATCCATTCTATGCTTACTTTGAGGTGTTTTGAGTTCCAAAAGGCTTAGTTGTGGCTTTTTGATGGTTATAGAGCTATTAAGCTTAGTTTTGGAGTGGAAAGGTGCTGACTTGAGAGATCCATCCATTCTATGCTTACTTTGAGGTGTTTTGAGTTCCAAAAGGCTTAGTTGTGGCTTTTTGTATTGGGAAATGAGAGGAGAAAGCAAAGACATCAGCGTAGAAAGGTAGAACACAACACACAAGGATTGCATACAATGGAGAGAGTGATTAGCTCCTCCCCTTATGCCTTTATTTATATGTGTAGGTTAGGACCAGCCGTGACAACCCATATGGGACAATGTCACCGATGCAACCTAACACTACCTTCCAATACTCCCACTTTGCGAGGTGGCATTGTACTCCAACCCCATTATTTCACTTAACATCTCATGCCTATCCCTCGCTAAAGCCTTTGTAAGAATATCCGCTACCATATATTGCGTTGGACAATATTCTAGCTCTACAACATTGTTTTCAATTTTCTCTCTAATAAAATGGTGTTGCACATCTATATGTTTTGACCTATCATGGTTGGTTGGGTTCTTAGCTAATGCCATAGAACCTTGGTTGTCGCACATCATGGTTGTCGCCTCCTCTTGTGCACAACCTACATCCTCCATTAGTTGCCTTAGCCAAATGGCCTCCCTCGTGCATCGGTTCATGGCCATGTACTCCGCCTCCATTGTGGATTGAGCCACCGTTTGTTGTCGTTTGCTATTCCACGTCACGGCCCCGTCTCCAACGAAGAAAACGTATCCGGAGGTAGACCTTCGGTTTTCCACATCGCCGGCCCAATCCGCGTCCGAATAACCTTTAAGGTTTATGTGTTGTCCTCCGATGCGCAACCTCATATCAATGGTGCCTTTCAAGTACCGCATGATTCGTTTCACGGCCATCCAATGCATCGGACCCGGTTGCGACATAAACCGACTTACCACGCTTACCGCGAATGCGAGGTCCGGTCTTGTGGCCACCATTGCGTACATCAACGACCCCACCGCCCTTTGGCACGGAATGTCCTTCATTTCGTGTGAATGCTTCTCGTATTCCTCCTCCGAAAGCTTCGCCAATGAGGTCTTGGTGTCGAGCGGGGTTGAGATGGGCTTGCAATCGCTCATGCCGAATCGCTCCAAAATGGTTTCGATGTAGCTTCGTTGATGCATGGTGATGGTGCGCGTCTTCCTATCTCGCTCGAAATGGACTCCGAGGAAGAAATGCAACTCGCCGAGGTCGCTCATCTCGAACTCCTTCTCGAGGCTAGATTTCAACTCGTTGATCACGTCCACGTTGCTTGCCAAGATGATGAGGTCGTCTACATATATGATTACGATCACAATGTAGTGGCAAGTTTGTAACACGTACAACGAGTGGTCCGCATGGCTCCTCGTAAAGCCTTTGTTCACAAAGAATATGTGAATGCACTCGTACCACGCTCGTCCGGATTGCTTTAATCCGTAGAGCGATTTCCCCAACTTGCATACGAGGTGCTCTCGGCCTTTTTGGACAAACCCCTCCGGTTGCTCCATGTAGATGACCACGTGCAATTCGCCGTTCAAGAATGCGGTCTTGACGTCCATTTGATGTATCTCCAAGCCCATGGCCGCCGCCATTGCGAGGATGACCCTAATGGTGTTGAATTTGGCCACGGGTGCGAAAGTCTCGCCGAAATCCACACCTTCCACTTGCGAGCACCCCTTGGCCACCAACCTCGCTTTGAAACGCACCACCACGCCGTTGGCATCCTTCTTCGTGCGAAACACCCACTTGCACTTCACGGCCTTGCGGCCCTTCGGCAATGGAACCAACTCCCACGTGGCGTTGGCTATGAGAGATTCGTACTCCTCTTGCATAGCCGACTCCCACTCGCTCGCATCACTCGATTCAAATGCTTCTCTCAAGTTTCTAGGTTCCCCAACCATTGCTATGTTTGCGTGCTCATCGTCTTCGGGTTGCGGAATGTGGTTCTTCCACCATTCCCCAAGAGGTTTGCGTGGCCTATCCGGATACCTAGAATTGCCTATGGTCTCATTGCCATCTTGCGGTGGTGGAGGTGGTTTGGTTGCGGTTCTCTTACCGGCGTTAAGTTTCGATGCCTCCGCGCTACGAGTGGATTTCGCGGCCGGTACTTCGGCCTCCCACTCGTCCTCAATGTTCGGCTCCTCCTCGTCCGGCTCCGAAACGTCGCCGCTCGCCTCCAACTCCTCCGCTTCCGATTTGGGAGATATGTCCACCTTCACCGTCGGTACTTCATCAACTCTCCCACTTGGACAATCCTCCAAATGCGTTTTGTCCTCGAAAAACACCACGTCCGGACTCTTGATGATTTTCTTCGTCTCCAAGCACATGAGGCGATACGCCTTGGTGCCTTCGCAATATCCGAGGAACAAACACTTGACGCCCTTCGCATCCAACTTCGTTCGCCTTTGATCCGGCACCTTCGCGTAAGCCACCCATCCGAACACCCGCACGTGCGACACGTGCGGCATCCTCCCGCTCCACGCCTCCTCGGGTGTCATTCCTTCAACCGCCTTGGTCGGACACCGGTTGCGTACGTACGCCGCATTGCACACCGCCTCCGCCCAAAATTCGTGGCCGAGGCGTTGGGCATGAATCATGGACCGTGCCATCTCCACGATGGTCCGGTTGGCTCGCTCCGCCACGCCGTTTTGTTGCGGCGTGTAAGGTGAGGAGGTTTGCCGTGCAATGCCATGTTTGCTCAAGAAATCATCAAATGCCTTTGAAATGTATTCCCCCCCGTTATCCGACCTAAGAACCTTCACTACGTGCTCCGATTGCCTCTCCACCAAGGTTTTCCATTCTTTGAACCTTGCCAACACCTCCTTCTTGGACTTGAGCACGTACACCCAAATCTTGCGCGAGAAATCGTCAATGAAGGTGAGAAAATACCTTGCGCCCCCGATGGACGCCGTTTTCATCGGCCCGCACACGTCGGAATGCACGAGCTCCAAGATCTTGGTGGCGCGGGTGCCTCCGTCCGTGGGGAATGGTCGCCTCGCTTGTTTGCCCTCCACACATCCTTCGCATGCGAAGGAATGCACGTCGCCTTGCGCCGCTCCCACGTCCATCCCGCTCACCATGCTTTGGAGCATTTTCACGCTATTGGCGTTGAGATGCCCCAACCTCTTGTGCCAAAGCTCCAAAGGATGCGAGTTGGCCTCGGAATGCGCCAAAGAACTCGTTTCGGCCCCATTCAACACGTTGGTGTCCAATTGGTACAAATTGGACTCCAACGACGCCACGCCCAACATCTCGCCGTTGCTCGCCCTCACCACGCATCCCAACGAGTTGAAATGCACTTTCAAACCCCTCGAAATGAGCTTGCTCACCGAAAGCAAGTTGGAATGCATTTTCGGCACATGAAGCACGTCGTGCATTCGAATGCTCCGCACACGGCCTTTCACGCGTGTTTCCACTAGTATGGAGCCTTTGCCTACGGCATCTACCATGCCGTTATCACCCATAAACACTTTGCGACCCGTGACGGGTTCGTAAGTGTCGAAAAAATGCTTATGTGGTGTCATGTGTTGCGAGGCCCCCGAATCCACGATCCATCTAGTGGCGGACATTTTAGACGCCCCATCTCTCGCTACGAATGCAAAATCATCACTCGACCTTGCCATGTTTGCGTTCGCCTTGCGTTTCATTCGACAATTACGAGCAATGTGGCCCAACTTACCACAATTGTAGCACCTCGGGCCGTCGCCGCGCCTCTCGTTGTTGTCGAACGCTCGATGTTGGCGGGACAACATGGCCGCATCGTCGCCTTGAGGCTCCTTCTCCTTCCTCTTGGACACCTCGTGCATGAGACGTGCGGTGATGAAGTCCAACTTGAGCTCCGAAATGGGGCGCGTCTCCAATGCGGTGATCAAATGCTCGAACGAGGGCGGTAGGCTATCGAGCAAGGTCATGACCACGTCCTCGTCCTTCATAGGCACCTCCAAGCACGTGAGTTGGTCCGCAAGAGATTTTACCTTGTTGATGTGCGTGAGGATGTCGTCGCCCTCGTCCATCTTGATGGTGAAGAACTTGCGCCTTATGAACAAGATGTTGGACAAGCTTTTGGTTTCGTGGATGTTGCACAAGGTCTTCCACGCTTCCGCGGGTCCCTTGCATCCTTTGATGTGCGCCAACTCCTTGTCCACCAAACTCATGGCAATGATGGCGAAGGCTTTCTTGCATCGTCGCTCGTACGCCTTCTTGACTTCGTCGCTCGCCGTAGAAGGCGGTGGCAACTCCGAACCATCCACGATCTCCCAAAGATCTTTGGTGGACATGGCCATCTCCAATTTAAACTTATAGAGGTTGAAGTTCTCGCCACCGAACTTGTCAACCGATATAAGTCCATCGTTTTCCCTAGAAGCCATTTTCAAAGCGAATGCAAGCTCCCACTCACTCAATGTAATGCAAAGGCTTAGAAACCCTCAAGGAAGTTAGATATGGCCAAAACAAAGTTGATTTATCACCCAATGTTCTCCTAAAGTCAAGTCAGCACCTTTCCTCTCAAGTTAGATGCACAATAACTTCAAAACACATCAAAGAGCTAATCTAAGCCCTTTGGCACTTGAATATGCTCAATCTAGTGTAGAAATGAACCAATATGTCAAGTCAGCACCTTTCCTCTCAAATTAGATGCAAAATATCTCCAAAACACATCAAAGAGCTAATCTAAGCCCTTTGGCACTTGAATGTCCTCAATCTAGTGTAGAAATGAAGCAATATGTCAAGTCAGCACCTTTCCTCTCAAGTTAGATGCAAAATATCTCCAAAACACATCAAAGAGCTAATCTAAGCCCTTTGGCACTTGAATGTCCTCAATCTAGTGTAGATATGAAGCAATATGTCAAGTCAGCACCTTTCCTCTCAAGTTGGATGCAAAATATCTCCAAAACACATCAAAGAGCTAATCTAAGCCCTTTGGCACTTGAATGTCCTCAATCTAGTGTAGAAATGAACTAAACACTCAAGTCAGCACCTAAATGATCCGGTTAGATGCACAAAACTTCAAAACCCATCAAAGAGCTTATCTAAGCCCTTTGGCGCTTGAATGCCCTCTATCTAGTGTAGAAATGAACTAAACACTCAAGTCAGCACCTAAATGATCCGGTTAGATGCACAAAACTCCAAAACACATCAAAGAGCTAATTCTAAGCCCTTTGGCACTCAAATGGCCTTCAACAACTCAAATACGGATCTGATGTACACTTAAGCATTCGAAATGGTATGGACATATACCTAAAGAGATCTAGAATGTAGAAACACTCCTCTAAGGTCCCTAACGCTGGTCCACTCCTCCAAGAATGCTCTAAGGCGCTCTAAAAGCTTCAAGACTCCGCCACAAGGCCTAAAACACCTCTAAAGCACCTCCAATCAGATCCGGCCTTCTCCAAGCTCTTCCTAAGTCGATCTCCTACCTCTAAAGCAAAGTGGGCCCATAACCTATTGGGAAATGAGAGGAAGAAGCAAAGAGATCAGCGTAGGAAGCAAGAACACAATACACAATGGTTGCATACAATGGAGAGAGTGGTTAGCTCCTCCCCTTATGCCTTTATTTATATGTGTAGGTTAGGACCAGCCGTGACAACCCATATGGGACAATGTCACCGATGCAACCTAACACTACCTTCCAATAGGCCACGCAAACCTCTTGGGGAATGGTGGAAGAACCACATTCCGCAACCCGAAGACGATGAGCACGCAAACATAGCAATGGTTGGGGAACCTAGAAACTTGAGAGAAGCATTTGAATCGAGTGATGCGAGCGAGTGGGAGTCGGCTATGCAAGAGGAGTACGAATCTCTCATAGCCAACGCCACGTGGGAGTTGGTTCCATTGCCGAAGGGCCGCAAGGCCGTGAAATGCAAGTGGGTGTTTCGCACGAAGAAGGATGCCAACGGTACGGTAGTTCGGTTCAAAGCGAGGTTGGTGGCCAAGGGGTGCTCGCAAGTGGAAGGTGTGGATTTCGGCGAGACTTTCGCACCCGTGGCCAAATTCAACACCATTAGGGTCATCCTCGCAATGGCGGCGGCCATGGGCTTGGAGATACATCAAATGGACGTCAAGACCGCATTCTTGAACGGCGAATTGCACGTGGTCATCTACATGGAGCAACCGGAGGGGTTTGTACAAAAAGGCCGAGAGCACCTCGTATGCAAGTTGGGGAAATCGCTCTACGGATTGAAGCAATCCGGACGAGCGTGGTACGAGTGCATTCACATATTCTTTGTGAACAAAGGCTTTACGAGGAGCCATGCGGACCACTCGTTGTACGTGTTACAAACTTGCCATTACATTGTGATCGTAATCATATATGTAGACGACCTCATCATCTTGGCAAGCAACGTGGACGTGATCAACGAGTTGAAATCTAGTTTCCACTAGCCTTTCACGCGTGTTTCCACTAGTATGGAGCCTTTGCCTACGGCATCTACCATGCCGTTATCACCCATAAACACTTTGCGACCCGTGACGGGTTCGTAAGTGTCAAAAAAATGCTTATGTGGTGTCATGTGTTGCGAGGCCCCCGAATCCACGATCCATCTAGTGGCGGACGTTTTAGACGCCCCATCTCTCGCTACAAATGCAAAATCATCACTCGACCTTGCCATGTTTGCGTTCGCCTTGCGTTTCATTCGACAATTACGAGCAATGTGGCCCAACTTACCACAATTGTAGCACCTCGGGCCGTCGCCGCGCCTCTCGTTGTTGTCGAACGCTCGATGTTGGCGGGACAACATGGCCGCATCGTCGCCTTGAGGCTCCTTCTCCTTCCTCTTGGACACCTCGTGCATGAGACGTGCGGTGATGAAGTCCAACTTGAGCTCCGAAATGGGGCGCGTCTCCAATGCGGTGATCAAATGCTCGAACGAGGGCGGTAGGCTATCGAGCAAGGTCATGACCACGTCCTCGTCCTTCATAGGCACCTCCAAGCACGTGAGTTGGTCCGCAAGAGATTTTACCTTGTTGATGTGCGTGAGGATGTCGTCGCCCTCGTCCATCTTGATGGTGAAGAACTTGCGCCTTATGAACAAGATGTTGGACAAGCTTTTGGTTTCGTGGATGTTGCACAAGGTCTTCCACGCTTCCGCGGGTCCCTTGCATCCTTTGATGTGCGCCAACTCCTTGTCCACCAAACTCATGGCAATGATGGCGAAGGCTTTCTTGCATCGTCGCTCGCCGTAGAAGGCGGTGGCAACTCCGAACCATCCACGATCTCCCAAAGATCTTTGGTGGACATGGCCATCTCCAATTTGAACTTATAGAGGTTGAAGTTCTCGCCACCGAACTTGTCAACCGATATAAGTCCATCGTTTTCCCTAGAAGCCATTTTCAAACCGAATGCAAGCTCCCACTCACTCAATGTAGTACAAGGGCTTAGAAACCCTCAAGGAAGTTTAGAAAATGATTTTAAACTTTGGAATTAATTCAAGGTTCTCACACACTCAAGTCAGCACCTTTCCACTCCAAAGCTAAGCCAAATAACTATATAACCATCAAAATATTGGAAGGTAGTGTTAGGTTGCATCGGTGACATTGTCCCATATGGGTTGTCACGGCTGGTCCTAACCTACACATATAAATAAAGGCATAAGGGGAGGAGCTAATCACTCTCTCCATTGTATGCAATCCTTGTGTGTTGTGTTCTACCTTTCTACGCTGATGTGTTTGCTTTCTCCTCTCATTTCCCAATAGGTTATGGGCCCACGTTGCTTTAGAGCTTAGAGATCAGCTTAGGAGGAGGTAGGAGAGAGTCGGATCTGATCGGAGGCGATTTGAAGGTGTTTCAAGCTTTTGGTGGAGTTTTGGAGTTTTGGAGCATTTTTGGAGCGCCTTGGAGCATTCTTGGACACTTGGACCAGCGTGGAGGATACCTTAGGTTGAGGTTCATTGTATCTTGAGTGTTTATGTGAGATCGATTCGCATTTTGAGGGTTTGAGGTGATTAGAGTTCCAAAAGGCTTTGTTGTGGCTTTTTGATGGTTATGTAGTTATTAAGCTTAGTTTTGGAGTGGAAAGGTGCTGACTTGAGAGATCCATCCATTCTATGCTTACTTTGAGGTGTTTTGAGTTCCAAAAGGCTTAGGTGTGGCTTTTTGATGGTTATATAGTTATTAAGCTTAGTTTTGGAGTGGAAAGGTGCTGACTTGAGAGATCCATCCATTCTATGCTTACTTTGAGGTGTTTTGAGTTCCAAAAGGCTTAGGTGTGGCTTTTTGATGGTTATGTAGTTATTAAGCTTAGTTTTGGAGTGGAAAGGTGCTGACTTGAGAGATCCATCCATTCTATGCTTACTTTGAGGTGTTTTGAGTTCCAAAAGGCTTAGTTGTGGCTTTTTGATGGTTATAGAGCTATTAAGCTTAGTTTTGGAGTGGAAAGGTGCTGACTTGAGAGATCCATCCATTCTATGCTTACTTTGAGGTGTTTTGAGTTCCAAAAGTCTTAGTTGTGGCTTTTTGATGGTTATATAGTTATTTGGCTTAGTTTTGGAGTGGAAAGGTGCTGACTTGAGAGATCCATCCATTCTATGCTTACTTTGAGGTGTTTTGAGTTCCAAAAGGCTTAGTTGTGGCTTTTTGATGGTTATATAGTTATTTGGCTTAGTTTCGGAGTGGAAAGGTGCTGACTTGAGAGATCCATCCATTCTATGTTTACTTTGAGGTGTTTTGAGTTCCAAAAGGCTTAGTTGTGGTTTTTTGATGGTTATATAGTTATTTGGCTTAGCTTTGGAGTGGAAAGGTGCTGACTTGAGTGTGTGAGAACCTTGAATTAATTCCAAAGTTTAAAATCATTTTCTAAACTTCCTTGAGGGTTTCTAAGCCCTTGTACTACATTGAGTGAGTGGGAGCTTGCATTCGGTTTGAAAATGGCTTCTAGGGAAAACGATGGACTTATATCGGTTGACAAGTTCGGTGGCGAGAACTTCAACCTCTATAAGTTCAAATTGGAGATGGCCATGTCCACCAAAGATCTTTGGGAGATCGTGGATGGTTCGGAGTTGCCACCGCCTTCTACGGCGAGCGACGAAGTCAAGAAGGCGTACGAGCGACGATGCAAGAAAGCCTTCGCCATCATTGCCATGAGTTTGGTGGACAAGGAGTTGGCGCACATCAAAGGATGCAAGGGACCCGCGGAAGCGTGGAAGACCTTGTGCAACATCCACGAAACCAAAAGCTTGTCCAACATCTTGTTCATAAGGCGCAAGTTCTTCACCATCAAGATGGACGAGGGCGACGACATCCTCACGCACATCAACAAGGTAAAATCTCTTGCGGACCAACTCACGTGCTTGGAGGTGCCTATGAAGGACGAGGACGTGGTCATGACCTTGCTCGATAGCCTACCGCCCTCGTTCGAGCATTTGATCACCGCATTGGAGACGCGCCCCATTTCGGAGCTCAAGTTGGACTTCATCACCGCACGTCTCATGCACGAGGTGTCCAAGAGGAAGGAGAAGGAGCCTCAAGGCGACGATGCGGCCATGTTGTCCCGCCAACATCGAGCGTTCGACAACAACGAGAGGCGCGGCGACGGCCCGAGGTGCTACAATTGTGGTAAGTTGGGCCACATTGCTCGTAATTGTCGAATGAAACGCAAGGCGAACGCAAACATGGCAAGGGCGAGCGATGATTTTGCATTCGTAGCGAGAGATGGGGCGTCTAAAAGCTCCGCCACTAGATGGATCGTGGATTCGGGGGCCTCGCAACACATGACACCACATAAGCATTTTTTCGACACTTACGAACCCGTCACGGGTCGCAAAGTGTTTATGGGTGATAACGGCATGGTAGATGCCGTAGGCAAAGGCTCCATACTAGTGGAAACGCGCGTGAAAGGCCGTGTGCGGAGCATTAGAATGCACGACGTGCTTCATGTGCCGAAAATGCATTCCAACTTGCTTTCGGTGAGCAAGCTCATTTCGAGGGGTTTGAAAGTGCATTTCAACTCGTTGGGATGCGTGGTGAGGGCGAGCAACGGCGAGATGTTGGGCGTGGCGTCGTTGGAGTCCAATTTGTACCAATTGGACACCAACGTGTTGAATGGGGCCGAAACGAGTTCTTTGGCGCATTCCGAGGCCAACTCGCATCCTTTGGAGCTTTGGCACAAGAGGTTGGGGCATCTCAACGCCAATAGCGTGAAAATGCTCCAAAGCATGGTGAGCGGGATGGACGCGGGAGCGGCGCAAGGCGACGTGCATTCCTTCGCATGCGAAGGATGTGTGGAGGGCAAACAAGCGAGGCGACCATTCCCCACGGACGGAGGCACCCGCGCCACCAAGATCTTGGAGCTCGTGCATTCCGACGTGTGCGGGCCGATGAAAACGGCGTCCATCGGGGGCGCAAGGTATTTTCTCACCTTCATTGACGATTTCTCGCGCAAGATTTGGGTGTACGTGCTCAAGTCCAAGAAGGAGGTGTTGGCAAGGTTCAAAGAATGGAAAACCTTGGTGGAGAGGCAATCGGAGCACGTAGTGAAGGTTCTTAGGTCGGATAACGGGGGGGAATACATTTCAAAGGCATTTGATGATTTCTTGAGCAAACATGGCATTGCACGGCAAACCTCCTCACCTTACACGCCGCAACAAAACGGCGTGGCGGAGCGAGCCAACCGGACCATCGTGGAGATGGCACGGTCCATGATTCATGCCCAACGCCTCGGCCACGAATTTTGGGCGGAGGCGGTGTGCAATGCGGCGTACGTACGCAACCGGTGTCCGACCAAGGCGGTTGAAGGAATGACACCCGAGGAGGCGTGGAGCGGGAGGATGCCGCACGTGTCGCACATGCGGGTGTTCGGATGCGTGGCTTACGCGAAGGTGCCGGATCAAAGGCGAACGAAGTTGGATGCGAAGGGCGTCAAGTGTTTGTTCCTCGGATATTGCGAAGGCACCAAGGCGTATCGGCTCATGTGCTTGGAGACGAAGAAAATCATCAAGAGTCCGGACGTGGTGTTTTTCGAAGACAAAACGCATTTGGAGGATTGTCCAAGTGGGAGAGTTGATGAAGTACCGACGGTGAAGGTGGACATATCTCCCAAATCGGAAGCGGAGGAGTTGGAGGCGAGCGGCGACGTTTCGGAGCCGGACGAGGAGGAGCCGAACATTGAGGACGAGTGGGAGGCCGAAGTACCGGCCGCGAAATCCACTCGTAGCGCGGAGGCATCGAAACTTAACGCCGGTAAGAGAACCGCAACCAAACCACCTCCACCACCGCAAGATGGCAATGAGACCATAGGCAATTCTAGGTATCCGGATAGGCCACGCAAACCTCTTGGGGAATGGTGGAAGAACCACATTCCGCAACCCGAAGACGATGAGCACGCAAACATAGCAATGGTTGGGGAACCTAGAAACTTGAGAGAAGCATTTGAATCGAGTGATGCGAGCGAGTGGGAGTCGGCTATGCAAGAGGAGTACGAATCTCTCATAGCCAACGCCACGTGGGAGTTGGTTCCATTGCCGAAGGGCCGCAAGGCCGTGAAGTGCAAGTGGGTGTTTCGCACGAAGAAGGATGCCAACGGCGTGGTGGTGCGTTTCAAAGCGAGGTTGGTGGCCAAGGGGTGCTCGCAAGTGGAAGGTGTGGATTTCGGCGAGACTTTCGCACCCGTGGCCAAATTCAACACCATTAGGGTCATCCTCGCAATGGCGGCGGCCATGGGCTTGGAGATACATCAAATGGACGTCAAGACCGCATTCTTGAACGGCGAATTGCACGTGGTCATCTACATGGAGCAACCGGAGGGGTTTGTCCAAAAAGGGCGAGAGCACCTCGTATGCAAGTTGGGGAAATCGCTCTACGGATTGAAGCAATCCGGACGAGCGTGGTACGAGTGCATTCACATATTCTTTGTGAACAAAGGCTTTACGAGGAGCCATGCGGACCACTCGTTGTACGTGTTACAAACTTGCCACTACATTGTGATCGTAATCATATATGTAGACGACCTCATCATCTTGGCAAGCAACGTGGACGTGATCAACGAGTTGAAATCTAGCCTCGAGAAGGAGTTCGAGATGAGCGACCTCGGCGAGTTGCATTTCTTCCTCGGAGTCCATTTCGAGCGGGATAGGAGGACGCGCACCATCACCATGCATCAACGAAGCTACATCGAAACCATTTTGGAGCGATTCGGCATGAGTGATTGCAAGCCCATCTCAACCCCGCTCGACACCAAGACCTCATTGGCGAAGCTTTCGGAGGAGGAATATGAGAAGCATTCACACGAAATGAAGGACATTCCGTACCAAAGGGCGGTGGGGTCGTTGATGTACGCAATGGTGGCCACGAGACCGGACCTCGCATTCGCGGTAAGCGTGGTAAGTCGGTTTATGTCGCAACCGGGTCCGATGCATTGGATGGCCGTGAAACGAATCATGAGATACTTGAAAGGCACCATTGATATGAGGTTGCGCATCGGAGGACAACACATAAACCTTAAAGGTTATTCGGACGCGGATTGGGCCGGCGATGTGGAAAACCGAAGGTCTACCTCCGGATACGTTTTCTTCGTTGGAGACGGGGCCGTGACGTGGAATAGCAAACGACAACTAACGGTGGCTCAATCCACAATGGAGGCGGAGTACATGGCCATGAACCGATGCACGAGGGAGGCCATTTGGCTAAGGCAACTAATGGAGGATGTAGG